>SJYA01001695.1:1130696-1230163 GCA_006410615.1 Neotragus moschatus | reverse complement strand
GGGTTCTCAAGGCAAGAATACTGAAGTGGCTTGCCATTCCCTTCTCCAGTGGACCTCATTCTGTCAGACTTCTCCACCATTACCTGCCCATCTCGGGTTGCCCTGTGGATATATTGTCCATGTTTCTGCTCAGTCATGTCCAACTTCTTTTGTCTCCATGGACTGTAGCTTGCCATGCTCTTCTGACCACGGGATTTTCCAGGCAAGAATACTGGAGTAGGTTGCCATTTCCTTCTCCAGGGGAGCTTTCTGACCCAGACATTAAACTGGTTTCTCCTGCATCTCCTGTACTGGTAAGAGGATTATTTTACCACTAGGCCACCAGGCAAACTTCCCTAATTTTATTAAAACAAAACAAAATATACATAAAACGTCATTCTCAATAGTGAGATATTAACCTCAACTCTCCTTCAGATCAGAAAATTTTTAAAAGGATGCTACAAAGATATTAATGCAGAAGGCAGGATAGTGCATATAGAAATTGCAGTTAAATAGAGAGAAATTTTCAAAAATGATTATAAATTTAGCAGGTTTGCCATAGACAAGGTCATAAAAATGATAAAATCAATTATATTTTGATATTCCATACAAAAAATAGAAAAGGCATTTAAAATTTTTATAACTACAATAACCACCTTGGCAAAATTGTCCCCAAAATATTCAAGCCAATGCCTAGAATAAATTATTGAAAAACACTACAGAAAGCCCTTTAAAACAGGGAGACTATATCATATTCACATCATGATATTCAGTCTTTCTAAATTGATCTAAAATGTCACCATTCTATGGTGAAAAATTGAAAACATTTCTCCTAAAGTCAGGAACAAGACAAGGGTGCCCACTCTCACCACTACTATTCAACATAGTTTTGGAAGTTTGGGGCACAGCAACCAGAGCAGAAAAAGAAATAAAAGGAATCCAAATTGGAAAAGAAGAAATAAAACTCTCACTGTTTACAGATGACATGATCCTCTACATAGAAAACCCTGAAGACTCCACCAGAAAATTGCTAGAACTAATCAATGAATATAGTAAAGTTGCAGGATATAAAATCAACACACAGAAATTCTTTGCATTCCTATACACTAATGATGAGAAAATAGAGAAATTAAGGAAACAATTCCATTCACCATTGCAACAAAAAGAATAAAATACTTAGGAATATATCTACCTAAAGAAATTAAAGACCTATATAGAGAAAACTATAAAACACTGGTGAAAGAAATAAAAAAAGACACTAACAGATGGAGAAATATACCATGTTCATGGATTGGAAGAATCAATATAGTGAAAATGAGTCTACTACCCAAAGCAATCTATAGATTCAGTGCAATCCCTATCAAGCTACTGATGGTATTTTTCACAGAGCTAGAACAAATAATTTCACAATTTGTATGGAAATACAGGAAACCTCGAATAGCCAAAGCAATCTTGAGAAAGAAGAATGGAACTGGAGGAATCAACCTGCCTGACTTCAGGCTCTACTACAAAGCCACAGTCATCAAGACAGTATGGTACTGGCACAAAGACAGAAATATAGATCAATGGAACAAAATAGAAAGCCCAGAGATAAATCCACACACCTATGGACACCTTATCTTNACTACTATTCAACATAGTTTTGGAAGTTTGGGGCACAGCAACCAGAGCAGAAAAAGAAATAAAAGGAATCCAAATTGGAAAAGAAGAAATAAAACTCTCACTGTTTACAGATGACATGATCCTCTACATAGAAAACCCTGAAGACTCCACCAGAAAATTGCTAGAACTAATCAATGAATATAGTAAAGTTGCAGGATATAAAATCAACACACAGAAATTCTTTGCATTCCTATACACTAATGATGAGAAAATAGAGAAATTAAGGAAACAATTCCATTCACCATTGCAACAAAAAGAATAAAATACTTAGGAATATATCTACCTAAAGAAATTAAAGACCTATATAGAGAAAACTATAAAACACTGGTGAAAGAAATAAAAAAAGACACTAACAGATGGAGAAATATACCATGTTCATGGATTGGAAGAATCAATATAGTGAAAATGAGTCTACTACCCAAAGCAATCTATAGATTCAGTGCAATCCCTATCAAGCTACTGATGGTATTTTTCACAGAGCTAGAACAAATAATTTCACAATTTGTATGGAAATACAGGAAACCTCGAATAGCCAAAGCAATCTTGAGAAAGAAGAATGGAACTGGAGGAATCAACCTGCCTCACTTCAGGCTCTACTACAAAGCCACAGTCATCAAGACAGTATGGTACTGGCACAAAGACAGAAATGTAGATCAATGGAACAAAATAGAAAGCCCAGAGATAAGTCCACACACCTATGGATACCTTATCTTTGACAAAGGAGGCAAGAATATACAATAGAGAAAAGACAATCCTTTAACAAGTGGTGCTGGTAAAACTGGTCATTCACTTGTAAAAGAACGAAAGTAGAGCACTTTCTAACACCATACACAAAAATAAACTCAAAATGGATTAAAGATCTAAATGTAAGACCAGAAACTATAAAACTCCTAGAGGAGAACATAGGCAAAACACTCTGTGACATAAATTGCAGCAGGATCCTCTATGACTCACCTCCCAGAATACTGGGAATGAAAGCAAAAATAAAAAAATGGGACCTAATTAAAATTAAAAGCTTCTGCACAACAAAGGAAACCACAGCAAGGTGAAAAGACAGTCTTCAGTATGGGAGAAAATAATAGCAAATGAAGCAACTGAGAAACAACTAATCTTAAAAATATACAAGCAACTCCTGCAGCTCAATTCCAGGAAAATAAATGACTCAATCAAAAAATGGGTCAAAGAACGAAACACATTTCTCCAAAGAAGACATACAGATGGCTAACAAACACATGAAAAGATGCTCAACATCACTCATTATCAGAGAAATGCAAATCAAAACCACAATGAGGTATCATTTCACACCACTCAGAATGGCTGGGTATCCAAAAGTCTACAAGCAATAAATGTCAGAGATGATGTGGAGAAAAGGGAACCCTCTTACACTGTTGGTGGGAATGCAAACTAGTACAGTCACTATGGAGAACAGTGTGGAGATTCCTTAAAAAATTGCAAATAGAACTGCCTTATGATCCAGCAATCCCACTGCTTGGCATACATACCAAGGAAACCAGAATTGAAAGAGAAACGTGTACCCCAGTGCTCATCGCAGCATTGTTTATAATAGCCAGGACATGGAAGCAACCTAGATGTTCATCAGCAGATGAATGGATAAGAAACCTGTGGTACATATACACAACTGAGTATTACTCAGCCATTAAAAGAATATATTTGAATAAGTTCTAATGAGGTGGATGAAACTGGAGCTTATTATACAGAGTGAAGTAAGCCAGAAAGAAAAACACCAATACAGTATACTAATGCATATATATGGAATTTACAAAGATGATGATGATAACCCTGTATGCGAGACAGCAAAAGAGACACTGATGTATAAAACAGTCTTTTGGACTCTGTGGGAGAGGGAGAGGGTGGGTTGATTTGGGAGAATGGCATTGACACATATATAATATCATATATGAAATGAATCGCCACTCCTGGTTCGATGCAGGATACAGGATGCTTGGGGCTGGTGCAGTGGGATGACTCAGAGGGATGGTATGGGGAGGGGGGCATGAGGGGGATTCAGGATGGGGAACACGTGTACACCCATGTCAGATTCATGTTGATGTATGGCAAAATCAATACAATATTGTAAAGTAATTAGCCCCCAATTAAAATAAATTTACATAAAAGAAAAACCAGTTAGTGAAGGTTTACTTAACATGCCAAGCCCTGGTGAGCAACTGTGGTATAAATATTAATATAATATGGTTTCTGCATTGAAAGAAATTTTCACTTCACAAATATATAATTTTCTATGCTGGCAGATGTATTTGAGGGAGAAAACTATGACATAGATCAATATGACAATTCTTTCCTATATCTGTGGGTCATATGATAAGGAGTCTGCTTGCAGTGCAGGAGACCTGGGTTTGATCTCTGGGTTGGGAAGATCCCCTCGAGGAGTGCATTTCAATCCCCTCCAGTATTCGTTCCTGGAGAATCCCATGGACAGAGGAGCCTGGTGAGCTACAATCCACGGGGTCACATAGATTCAGGCATGACTGAGCAACTAACACACACACATGCACATGTTGACAGATGTATCTGAGGGAGAAAATTATGACCATGGATCAAATATGATAATTTTTTCCTATACTCATATATCATGTTCGTAGCATAAATGCATTTCTTTATCTGTTCTCTCATTTTTTTTTTACCTCAGTTCTTCCTTACTATCATGACATATGGGATGACACGAAATATTATGATTCACATTTGTAGGTGACAAAAGAATTTAATCAATGTGATAAAGAGCACAGAGCTGGTCTTTGATGTTTCTACTTCTGGCTCATAGACTAAAACATAAAATCAGTATTTTAGGACTGAAAGTATCCTAAAAACACATGAAACACAACCAATACTTTATGGATAAAGTAACCAGGCACCAGTGTAATTAAGTAATTTCTGAGAGGGTAGAACATAGCTCAGGACAGGGTACACCTATGATGTTTATTTATGTTTCTTACACCAAAACAAAAATCAATCATTTTGTCATTCCCAAAGCAATTATCTTGTAGGTTAAGATGCCAAATGAAGCATCAAACTCTGCCTCCTATCCTAGTTGTCCCCTGGCAGCACTCTCCCCCTTGAAGGAGATTTATCTCATTGAATGTAGATATTTCTGCCAACTCATGTGCTTAAGTAGCAATTGCATGTGCGTGTGTGTGCGTGTGTGTGTGTGTGCTAAGTCACCTCAGTCATGTCCGACACTCTGCAACCCCATGGACTGTGGCCTGCCAGGCTCCTCCATCCATGGGATTCTCCAGGCAAGAATACTAGAGCGGATTGCCATTCCCTTCTTGACCCAGGGATTGAACCCGCATCTCACACATCTCCTGCATTGCAGAATTCTTTACTCCTGAGCCACCAGGGAAGCCCTAAGTAGCAACTAAGTGGTGAGAAATTAAAATATCTCCTGCCATATAAATAAACAAGAAATGTCATAGCCATTAGCGATTTCTGACCTCCAAATGTGAATGAGAGCTCTTAAACTGAGATCCGACAGATGCTGCCAGCCCTCAAAGTGACTGCTGAGGAGCTGGGGGAATGGAAGAAGAAGCTTAAAGAGACTGCCACGCCTCCGAGTGAACTGGAAACCAGATCTGGCCCAATAGCGCTGAGATGCATATGAAAGGAATGAATTCAGTGAGCCAAGAGGCTTGCTTGTTCTCATACACAAGGTAAATTCCTTAACTTGATATCCGATCTTTGATGTTCAGACTGCTTGCTCCCTTTGTTGCAAACTTGTATATAGCCTGACTCTCCTGCCTCCTTCGAGCAGTTTTCTTTCTTTTTTTTAAATTTTTGCTTTTTAAAAAAAAATTTTTTTACTTTACAATACTGTATTGTTTTTGCCATACATCAACCTGAATCCACCACTGGTGTAACTAAGTTCCCACTCCTGAACCCCTCTCCCACCTCCCTCTCCATACCATCCCTCTGGGTTATCCCAGTGCACCATCCCAAGCATCCTCTATCCTGCATCAAACCTGGACTGGTGGTTCATTTCTTATATGATATTATATATGTTTCAATGCCATTCTCCCAAATCATCCCACCCTCACCCTCTCCCTCTCCCACAGAGTCCAAAAGACTGTTCTATACATCTGTGTCTCTTTTGCTGTCTCACATACAGGGTTATCATTACCATCTTTCTAAATTCCATATATATGTGTTAGTATACTGTATTGGTGTTTTTCTTTCTGGCTTACTTCACTCTGTATAATCGGCTCCAGTTTCATCCACCTCATTAGAACTGATTCAAATATATTCTTTTAATGGCTGAGTAATATTCCATTGTGTATATGTATCACAGCTTTCTTATCCATTCCTCTGCTGATGAACATCTAGGTTGCTTCCATGTCCTGGCTATTATAAACAGTGCTGCAATGAACACTGGGGTATACGTGTCTCTTTCAATTCTAGTTTCGTTGGTGTGTAAGCCCAGCAGTGGGATTGCTGGGTCATAGGGCAGTTCTAGTTGCAATTTTTAAAGGAATCTCCACACTGTTCTCCATAGTGACTGTACTAGTTTGCATTCCCACCAACAGTGTAAGAGAGTTCCCTTTTCTCCACACCCTCTCCAGCATTTATTGCTTGTAGACTTTTGGAACCAGCCATTGTGACTGGTGTGAAATGATACCTCAGTGTGGTCTTAATTTGCATTTCTCTGATAATGAGTGATGTTGAGGATCTTTTCATGTGTTTGTTAGCCATCTGTATGTCTTATTTGGAGAAATGTCTATTTAGTTCTTTGGCCCAGTTTTCTCAGAGCTACTGAGATGTGGTCACCTGCACTCAGAGTCCTAACCAGTCCCACCAAATAAAACAACTCTACTTTCAGGCTGTGACTATATTTTTTAGTCAATAGTTGGGATTGATTGACAAGACTTGTGAGTAATGGGAGTATTTCCAGAAGAATCTGGAAGTCTTTCTACTGCTGTGGGCATCCCTTTGGAGAAGTCACAAAAGTAGTTTCTGGAAGTTGGTGGGGAAAACCATTGAACAATGTCAGTAGGACTGAACTGTAGTTCTGTATTCTGGGCATGCATTTTCTTGTCTATCATTAAAGGGCTCAACCATCAGCTCCAGATGAACACTCCATGATGCTAAGCTCTGGGCAGGACTGTGCTCTTCACACTTTCACCTCACAGCTTGGTGTACAGAGGGAGATCTGGATCTCATGGAGAAAAGAGCAGAAAAAATTTCCTCAAGAAGAAAGGAACTTGGCCTCACCTGAACCCATGGAAAGCTCAGAATCCTGAGGTTTTCATTCAATTTTTCCATTATATTTAGAAAAGTCTGATCTTTATAATCAAAACAATTCTGGAAAATAATGGAGCAGATCACATTGCAGGGAGCACAGCACAGGATGAAAGTGGGATCTCAGGATGAAGCTAAAAACTCAGAAACAATTTTAAGACATCATTGAAATATACAGATGAAATACTTGGTGTTTGAGATAACAGGTAAAAGTAATTTTAGAAACTTTAAACAATATCTTATCTATAAATTCCCTTAACAACATATATTCAACAAACATAAAATCAACACTTCATTTTTATCTTAACCAAACATAGATTTCAGCGTAGGTAATTAAATAATGGATTGTTCTTTTATTATTCAATTCATTGCTCTTGCCTTTTCTTGTAACTTTTCCACCCAAGATGCCTCTTAATTTGAAGAGAAAATGGTGAAAATACTTAAAGAGGTCATTTAAAAATACCATTTAATAACTAAAATTATGAGTGCTGAATATCATCTCTCTGCAAAGCCTGTAATTAAGCACTGATATACAATGAAGGAGAATAGTTAGGGACATCAAAATATTTTTTGTTTAATGAACAGCTGAAAGAATCATATGTAGAATCAGCAGAAGTGAAGCTAATGTTGGGGCCAGTGTGAGGAAAGCAGGAGAGACTCCATCTTGAAGCCTGTCATCCATCTTAAAGACTAGATGTGAACTGGGCCTGAACCCTGCCCAAGAGTGAAGAAACTGTTGCTAGTGAAAACCAGGTCTCCTGGAGACTTCTCTCCCTACAGATGACAAACAGGGATTGTAGTTGAGGTCAGGCTGCCCTGGTTAGATTAACCATGGAGACATCCCCCCTTGATGTATAATCATCGCCCCTCCCCGCCCCCCTTAACCATACTTGTTCTTCTAGCACCTACTTGTTGTAAAACTCAACATATACAACAAAGAGGTTGCTAACATGTAAGCAATCACGTAGTGGGGGGTATAAAACTGGGCCTCTCAGAAACATCAGAGTCCTTGTTGGGAACTGATTCCCCTTGGATCCGCTGGCATAATAAACTGTACTCCACTGTCTTGAGTATCCTCCTCGGTGTGTTTTGCAACTCCAGATTCCACAACATTTCTGGTGCATTGGCTGGGAAGCCCTCAGAGAGACAGACCACCTGAGCCTCTGCCTCCAGCTTGCTGGGAAGAGAACCTCCAGGAGGGGAAGGCACCTCCTCCTCCAGATTGGCTCTTGTTTTACCAACTTGTCAATTTTTCGAATGAAATCTAACATGAAACAGTTTCATTATCACTTATCTTCAACCAAAAATCATAGCAAGTGACCATGAGACGATGTAGGATTTGCCTTCTTTCAAGCAGCAACAGTCCTGAACTTGCCACCTCACCATTTTTTTAAAATTAATTTTTATTGAAGTATAGTTGATTTATAATGCTGTGTAAGTTTCTGCTGTACAGCAAAGTAAATCAGTTATACATAAACATATATCTACTTTATTATTTTTGATTTCACTTTATAATGATGTAAAGATTTTTGTTGATGACAAAGGTATTACTCTGTTCTAGTTCTGACAATGATAGACAAAAAAAAAAAGCAATGGAAAGATTAGAATCAGAAATTTGATGTATGATGCAGGGAACCTAAAGCAGGTGCTTTGTGACAACCTAGAAGAGTGGGACAGAGGAGGCTGATAGGCTGCGGTCCAGGGATCGTGAAGAGTCGGACACAACTGAGCGACTTCCCTTTCACTTTTCACTTTCATGCATTGGAGAAGGAAATGGCAACCCACTCCAGTGTTCTTGCCTGGAGAATCCCAGGGATGGGGGAGCCTGGTGGGCTGGCGTCTATGGGGTCACACAGAATCAGACACGACTGCAGTGACTTAGCATCAGCAGCAGCAGAGGAGTGGGATGGAAAGGGAAGTGGAAGGGAGTTTCAGGAGGGAGGGTACGTATGTATAACTATGACTGGTTCATGCTGATGTATGGCAAAATCCATTACAATTTTGTAAAGTAATTATCCTCCAATTAAAAATAAAATAAAAATTTTAAAAATCCACAAGGAGTGTTTGCTGTGATATGTTCTATTTTAATACTTTGCCTCCAGGAAGATATTTTATTTAAACGTAAGGATTAATTTCCTTATTCTTTACAAGCCAAGGAGAAACATAAAACATACTTATATTGCTTAAGGATTTTCTGATGTCCTTAATCTTTAACTGTAGGATATTTCCAAGAATTGGGAGAGGAGCTTCCCTTTCCCAGAGCTCTGTTTCCAGAGTGAGAGGAGAAGCAGACAAGAGAGACAGAGCACCAGGACCAGAGCCAGATCTATTGACATCTTCTCCTATAAAGTCAGCTTGAGCTAGCAGTCCAAGCTTTTATAACACTTCCTGCTAATCTACTTCTTACTCTTTTACTTGGGCTTCCCAGGTTGCTCAGTGGTAAAGAACATGCCTGCCAGTGCAGGAGACATGAGACCCAGGTTCTGTCCCGCAGTCGGGAAGATCCTCTGGAGGAGGGCATGGCAACCCGGTCCAGTATTCTTGCCTGGAGAATCCTGTGGACAGAGGAACCTGGCAGTCTACAGTCCATTGGGTTGCTAAGAGCCCAGTGCAACTAAAATGACAGCACTCTTTCATTTGCAAACTGACCAATCGCCTAAGTTCAGTTCAGTCGCTCAGTCATGTCCGACTCTTTGCAACCCCATGGACTGCAACATGTCATCCTCCCTGCCCATCACCAACTCCTGGAGTTTACTCAAACTCATATCCATTGGATCTGTGATGCCATCCAACCATCTTATCTCTGTCATCCCCTTCTTCTCCTTCCTTCAATCTTTCACAGCAACAGAGTCTTTCAAATGAGTCAGTTCTTCATATCAGGTGGCCAGAGTATTGGAGTTTCAGCTTCAGAATCAGTCCTTCCAATGAATGCTCAGGATTGATTTCCTTTAGGATGGACTGGCTGGATCTCCTTGCTCTCCGGGAGACTTTCAAGAGTCTTATCCAACACCACAGTTCAAAAGCATCAATTCTTCAGTGCTCAATTTTCTTTATAGTCCAACTCTCACATCCATACTGGACTACTGGAAAAACCATAGCTTTGACTAGATGGGCCTTTGCTGGTAAAGTAATGTCTCTGCTTTTTAATATGCTGTCTAGGTTGGTCATAAAAGAGCAAGCGTTATTTAATTTCATGGCTGCAGTCACCATCTGCAGTAATTTGGGAGCCCCCCCCCAAAAATAAAGTCTTTCACTGTTTCCACTGTTTCCCCATCTATTTGCCATGAAGTGATAGGACCAGATGCCATGATCTTAGTTATCTGAAGGTTGAGTTTTACACCAACTTTTTCACTCTCCTCTTTCACTTTCATCAAGAGGCTCTTTAGTTCTTCTTCACTTTCTACCATAAGGCTGGTGTCAACTGCATATCTGAGGTTACTGATATTTCTCCCAGCAATCTTGATTCCAGCTTGTGCTTCTTCCAGTCCAGTATGTCTCATGATGTACTCTGCAAATAATTTAAATAAGCAGGGTGACAATATACAGGCTCGATGTACTCCTTTTCCGATTTAGAACCAGTCTGCTGTTCCATGTCCAGTTCTAAGTGTTTCTTCTTGAGCTGCATAAAATCAACTTGATCAATCAGCTAGAAGCACTTTAATCTCTCTTCTGAGTGGACTTTGGCCCATTGATAAAGTTAAAAATTAACAGCTTTTCTTTCTCCCAGTGCCTCACCCTAGGCACATCTTGGCTATGTCCCAGGTAGTGATAATTTTTTAAAAAAGAAAACCCCAGAGGTAGTTACAGCATACAGCTAGGAGTTAGAATTACTGATGTAACTTATTTGATCCAAAAAACTGCCTGATATTCTAGCTTTTCAGACTGATGATCAGCTAGGAAATTAGACTTTGAAAGAGATGAGTTTATTTTAAATCTTGTATGTAAAAATTTATCCTATAAAGATTTATCAAATACCAGAATACATTGTCCTGGAAATAGAAGAAAACCTTTTAAATAATTTAGCACACTGTACTAACATTATAGTCACCAAAACAAACTTACAAATATAACTCACATATGAATGACCAAACAAGTAGTGACTTATCTCAAAGTCACTGCAGCGTTCACAAAACAAAAGATTTACCATTAAATGAAAGTCTATGGATAACAGGGTCATAGAAATTCAAGGAATGAAAATCAGGTAAAGGTTGTCCCCTTCTATCACTATAGAGAAGAAAATAGCTCAAGGACCTGAGAAAGAGCCCATTTCAGATAATTTAGGAGGGAAGACTTACTCCCAGTCACCTTCAGGTACAATTGCCTCTGTTGCTTTTTTTTCCAGTCATATTCAGAAATAATGGAATGACGTATACACAGCAAGGAAAAGAGATTCTAAACAGAACAATAGGTGTGCATTCAGTGAAGGATGGGAGACAGGGACTTCCTTTATCTGACCCACAGCCTAGCATTAAGACCTGAACAGGAGATGCTATTCAATGATCATGAAATTCTAAATAGCAGGGAATTATATACATCTGACCTGTCTCTTGAGAAACCTGTATGCAGGTCAAGAAGCAACAATTAGAACTAGACATTGGACAAGAGATCGGTTCCAAATAGGAAAAGGAGTACGTCAAGGCTGTATACTGTCACCCTGCTTATTTAACTTTTATACAAAGTACATCATGAGAAACGCTGGGCTGGAAGAAGCACAAGCTGGAATCAAGATTGCTGGGAGAAATATCAGTAACCTCAGATATAAGTGCCGAAGAATTGATGCTTTTGAACTGTGGTGTTGGAGAAGACTCTTGAGAGTCCCTTGGACTGCAAGGAGATCCAACCAGTCCATTCTGAAGGAGATCAGCCCTGGGATTTCTTTGGAAGGACTGATGCTAAAGCTGAAACTCCAGTACTTTGGCCACNAAGAATTGATGCTTTTGAACTGTGGTGTTGGAGAAGACTCTTGAGAGTCCCTTGGACTGCAAGGAGATCCAACCAGTCCATTCTGAAGGAGATCAGCCCTGGGATATCTTTGGAAGGACTGATGCTAAAGCTGAAACTCCAGTACTTTGGCCACCTCATGCAAAGAGTTGACTCATCAGAAAAGACTCTGATGCTGGGAGGGATTGGGGGCAGGAGGAGAAGGGGATGACAGAGGATGAGATGGCTGTATGGCATTACTGACTCGATGGATGTGAGTCTGAGTGAACTCCGGGAGTTGGTGATGGACAGGGAGGCTTGGTGTGCTGCGATTCATGGAGTTGCAAAGAGTCGGACACAACTGAGCGACTGAACTGAACTGAACTGAAGTGATGCAGATGAAACCACCCTTATGGCAGAAAGTGAAGAGGAACTAAAAAGCCTCTTGATAAGAATGAAAGAGGAGAATGAAAAAGTTGGCTTAAAGGTCAACATTCAGAAAAGGAAGATTATGGCATCTGGTCCCATCACTTCATGGGAAATAGATGGGGAAACAGTAGAAACAGTGTCAGACTTTATTTTGGGGGGCTCCAAAATCATAGCAGATGATGATTGCAGCCATGAAATTAAAAGATGCTTTTTAAGTTATGACCAACCTAGATAGCATATTAAAAAGCAGAGGCATTACTTTGCCAACTAAGATCTGGCTAGTCAAGGCTATTTTCCAGTGATCATGTATAGATGTGAGAGTTGGACAGTGAAGAAAGCTGAGTGCTGAAGAATTGATGCTTTTGAACTGTGGTGTTGGAGAAGACTCTTGAGAGTCCCTTGGATTGCAAGGAGATCCAACCAGTCCATCCTAAAGGAGATCAGTTCTGGGTGTTCATTGAAAGGATTGATTTTGAAGCTGAAACTTCAATACTTTGGCCACCTCATGCGAAGAGTTGACTCATTGGAAAAGACCCTAATGCTGGGAAGAATTGGGGGCAGGAGGAGAAGGGGACGAAAGAGGATGAAATGGCTGGATGACATCACCAACTTATAAACTTGGGTTTGGGTAGACTCCCGGAATTGGTGATGGACAGGGAGGCCTGGTGCGCTGCAATTCTTGGGGTCACAAACAGTCAGACACAACTGAGTGACTGAACTGAAATGATATACATTACTAGATCAATAATGACCATGCTTAAATGAGGCATGTTTTGTAAGGAAATTGTCATATTGATTTTTGTTCTAAGTTGGCTAATGCGGTTACTTCTAAACTCTTTTCATAAGGAAAAATTAAGAGCTGTTAAGACTCCAGCTACAAAATGTCTTACCCCTCACATGTTTGCAGAAATACTGACAATTAGAAAATTTTCATACCCATCATATATCTTCATATTATTTTGATTAAATTTGCCTAATTTAAAATCATTCCTATTCTAAGGATGAAGAAACTAGGTCTTATAAATTTAATACTTGGGCCAAGGACATGGTGTTTGCAGCCAGTAGAGCTGAGGCTGAATTCCTCTGAGGCCTGTATGCTTCCCTCTAAGTAAACCCTGATGCTGGGAAAGATTGAAGGCAGGAGGAGAAAGGGGAGACAGAGGATGAGATGGTTGGATGCCATCATTGGCTCAATGACATGAGTTTGAGTAAACTCCTGGAGATAATGAAGGACAGGGAAGACCACAGTCTATGGGGTAGCAAAGAGTCGGACACAACTTAGCAACTGAGCACAACAAAGCAAGCATTCAGTTTAAGCAAGGTCACCAACATGTACTGAGTGTGTGCCATAATTCAGTATCCCATGATTCGCCCTAATCAATGATGTTTAAAAATAAACACTGAGTTAATAATTACAGCATCAGTTGATTAAAATAAGAATCAGAAGTGTTGGTTTTGCAACCTTTGGGACTTGAATAAGCCCAGGTCACAATGAAATTTTTACCCAGGACAAAGAGCTGTGATTTGCTACCTGAATCACATAGTGTACACTCTGAAAGAGCCGAAGTACTTTATTTTGGATCAAAAAAAAAAAAAAAAGCTGAGTTGCTTTCTTTACAGTAATCATTTTATTACTCTGCCCTGCTCCTCCCTCCATCTGGGAAGGCTTCTGTTGATCCTTTATCTTTCTGTAGTGAAAGAATCATAGATATTTTAGAGGCAGGAGGGTCTCAGAAAACACTAGTCTCGTTCTTACTTAATTTTTAGGAATTTCTGACTTAGTGAGGTGGATTGGCACCAACATATCAGTACAAGACCCTATCTTAGGGTCTAGGTTTCCCAACACCCAGTTCAAGAATTTCTCCCATCAAAGAGATTTCCTATGGGTGTCCAAGAACTTCCTTCCCTTGTAGTTCAGTCAGTAAAGAATCTGCCTGCAATGCAGGAAACCTGGGTTTGATTCTTGGGTCGGGAAGATCCCCTGGGAAGGAAATGGCAACCAACTCCAGTATTCTTGCCTGGATAATTCCATGGACAGAGGAACCCAGCAGGTTACAGTGCATGGTCGCAAGAGTTGGGCACGACTTAGCAACTAAACCACCAAGGGTGTCCAGGAGGACATCAGCATTAAGTCCTCCACAGTCAAAGCTTGGGCAGAATTATAAGTTGAAAGTTTCTTTTTAAATAACCATTTTCATTGAAGCATAATATACATAGAAAAGATTGCCTATGTCTTAAATGTACAGCTTGGTGAATTATCATGTGAACATATACTGTGCAGCCAACATACAGGTCAAGAAAAAGAATTAAACAGAACCCAGAAATGCCTTTATATCTCCTCTACTCACTACTTACCCTGACCTGAAATGCATTGTTTCATGCCATAGGTTAGTTTTGCCTGTTTGTAATCTTTAAATAAGTGGAATCATAAATTTTCTTTTTTGTATTCATCTTTTTTCATTTGATAATTCATTTGTGAGTTCAGGCAAATTCTTTACCATCTGAGCTCCCAGGGAAGCGTGAGTTTATTTCATGTTGTTACAAAAAATAGTAGTAAGATTTTGCTTTGTGATTACTGCTTTATTTTATACAAATAACTATTCTGCAGTTTATTTTTTGCATCGTATTTTTATGGATATTAGATGCTTCTAGATTGGTATTACTTTGAATGGTGTCATTATGAAAATTATTTTTTCTTTCAAGATCTAATAACTTTAACATCAAAGGTCCGTCTAGTCAAGGCTATGGTTTTTCCTGTGGTCACGCATGGATGTGAAAGTTGGACTGTGAGGAAAGCTGAGTGCCGAAGAATTGATGCTTTTGAACTGTGGTGTTGGAGAAGACTCTTGAGAGTCCCTTGGACTGCAAGGAGATCCAACCAGTCCATTCTGAAGGAGATCAGCCCTGGGATTTCTTTGGAGGGAATGATGCTGAGGCTGAAACTCCAGTACTCTGGCCACCTCATGTGAAGAGTTGACTCACTGGAAAAGACTTTGATGCTGGGAGGGATTGGGGGCAGGAGGAGAAGGGGACGACAGAGGATGAGATGGCTGGATGGCATCACTGACTCGATGGGCGTGAGTCTGAGTGAACTCCGGGAGTTGGTGATGGACAGGGAGGCCTGGCATTCTGCAATTCATGGGGTCACAAAGAGTGGGACATGACTGAGTGAATGAACTAAACTGAACTTTAACATCTTTTTCTACACTACTTTCTGTTTTAAATTCATTTTTATTGGAGTATAGTTGCTTTATAATGTTGTCTTAGTCTCTACTATACAGCAAAATGAATCAGCCCTAGTTATACATGGATCCACTTCCTTTTGCATTTCCTTCCCATTTAGGTCACCACAGAGCATTAACTAGAGTTCCCTGTGCTATACAGGAGGTTCTCTATGCTATCATTTTTTAAAAAGATTTATTTATTTTTATTTGGCTACGTTGTATCTTCATTGCTGTGCAAGGGCTTTCTCTAGTTTCAGTGAGTGGAGACTACTCTTCAGTTGTGGTGGTCAAGGCTTCTCAATGTGGTTCATGGGCTTTAAGACATGTGGACTTCAGTAGTTGTGGCACACAGGCTTAGTTGCTTCTCAGCATGTGGGATCTTCCTGGAGTAGGGACTGACCCATGTCCTCTACCTTGGCAGGCAGATTCTCAACCACTGGACCACCAAAGAAGTCCAGTTATCTATTTTTTACATAATATCAATAGTGTATATGTGTCCATCCCAATTTCCCAGTCCTCCTAACCCCTTGGTATACATCTGTGCCTCTGATTTGCAAATAGGATCATCTATACCATTTTTCTAGATTCCACATATATGTGTTAATATATGATATTTGTTTTCTTCTTTCTGCCTTACCTCACTCTGTATGACATACTCTAGGTCCATTCACAACTGTACTAATGATCCAACTCTGTTCCTTTTATGGCTGAGTACCTCATGTGAAGAGTTGACTAATTGGAAAAGACTCTGATGCTGGGAGGGATTGGGGCCAGGAGGAGAAGGGGACGACAGAGGATAAGATGGCTGGATGGCATCACTGACTCCATGGACGTGAGTCTGAGTGAACTCTGGGAGTTGGTGATGGACAAGGAGGCCTGGCGTGCTGTGATTTATGGGGTCGCAAAGAGTCAGATATGACTGAGCAACTGAAGTGAAATGAAGTGAATGTTTCATTGTATATGCACCACATCTGCGCTGTCCATTCCTCTATTGATGGACTTTTAGGTTGCTTCCGTGTCCTGACTATTGTAAATAGTGCTGCTATGAACATTGGAGCACATGTATCTTTTTTAATTATGGTATTCTCTGGGTAATATGCTCAGAAGTGGGATTGCTGGATCATAAGGAAGTTCTATTTTTAGTTTTTTAAGGAACTCCACTCTGTTTTCCATAGTAGTTGTATCAAATTACTTTCCCACCAACAATTTTTAAGTATGGCTTTTTGGCTTTTCCAATGTACCGCATTTCTGTTCAGTACATACTGACAAGTGGAATTGTTGGATAGGCATGTGTTCACTTTAAGTATATGTGTGTGTAGTTGCTCAGTCATGTCCAATTCTTTGTGATGCGATGGACCCACCATGATCCTCTGCCCATGGGATTTTCCATAGGCAAGAATACTTGAGTGGATTGCCATTAATAAACACTGCCAAATAATTGGTCAAATGATTGAACAAATTTATGGTTTATTTTGAGACTGCCAGTTCCTTCACTTTCTTGCCAATACTTAGTATAATCTTTTCCCATTTTAATCATTCTGATGGGTATATAATAATACTTCATTGAAGTTTCAATTTGCATTTCTGTGAAGATTGATTAACAATGTGGAACATTTTTTCAGATGTCCACTAGCAGTATCAAATCTTTTGTGAAAGGCTTGTATATTTGGAAATGAACTTATAGTTGGCTCTCTCTATATAAACATACAGATATGTACATAATTATATTGTGCAAGTGTATATGAAATTTGGTAGTATGTATTTTAAATAGATTGAGAGTAAAATGCTGACCCAGTGTTCTAAAGGTCTAATACAAACTTAAATACAAACAGGAAATTAATATTGATGCATTTGGACCATCTAATTCTTTCTTTTTTTTTTTTAACCAGTACATCCCAAAGATATTCCTTATGTCCAGTTCCTTAGAATCACATCCTGCAATTAGTTGTCAAGTCTCCTTAGTCACATTCAGTCTGGAAGAGTTCCTCAGTCTTTCCTTGATTTCCAGGACCCTGTCACTCTTGAAGAGCATAGTCTGGGTAATTGTAACATATCTCTCAGTTTGAGTTTGTCTGATGTTTCCTTATGATTAGATTCAGGTTGTGTATCTTTGACAGGAATATTACAAAATAATGTTTTTTCTGTTTACTGCATCCAGTGAGGTGACAGTTTCAATCTGTTCATTACAGATGCTATTTGCTTTGATTACTTGGTTCAGTTCAGTTCAGTTCAGTCACTCAGTCGTGTCCGACTCTGCGACCCCATGAATCGCAGCACGCCAGGCCTTCCTGTCCATTAGTATTTGTCAGCCTCTTCTCATCAATGTGGGTGGGCTATGACTTTTCAAACAAGGTAGCTCCCCCCACCTGCTCCATGTGGGTGCCCTTCTTACCTCTCTTGGCTATGATACTCCATCCTGGGGTGTCCCTCAGTGGGAGTGCTTTCTTCACCCTACTTCATGCTAAGTCCCCTCTCCAGGTTGTCTCATACTCTGCCTCTGCACATTCATCCCCACCCCAAACCAAGATAGCTCAATAAATAAATATTTTTTTAATTAATCAAGCTTCAACAATAATATTACAAAGTAATTTTTAAAATGTGCATACCATGGGACTTCCCGGACCAAAGCTCTGATGGAGCAAAAGTGTTTTAATCAACATGGTGTGGGCATATATACTGTAGTTATTCTCAGCAAAGATACATATTAAAATTCCAGACTTACAAAATATTGGCGATCCATATTAAAGAGAGAGAGAGTTGTAAATATCACTTTTACCCTATGGTTCCCAAGAAGGAAGAGGGTACTTATCACCATATCCCTGTGTCTTTCTTTCTCTTTCTTTCTCTCTCTCTCTCAGGCTATTTCTTTGGAGCGCAGAGTCTCTCTGAGTTCACTTTCCTGCCTGGGCTTCTAAGACTTTCTCAAGAAGGTGCTCTGCACCTTCACTCCATTGAGAGGGCACCTGAAGCCTCCGTGAACAGAGCAAGCCCTGTGCCAGGGGCTTTATTGGCTTTCTACGTAAACCAAGGAATATCAGCCTCTTTCTCTCTCCTTTACTTTCTTATAGGTTGACTCTGGACCACCAGGTTCCGGTCCATTAAAGGACCTCTACAAGACCCGACACAGCCAAATAAATTTGTTTTAAAGTGCATATCTTGTAATGATAATTCACAAAGAAAGAAAAAATTAAAGTGCAAGGAGTAGATGAAAAAAGTGATATGGCATAATTACTCATCAGGGAGTCACACTTCATGAAAAACGCTAAATTTCAAAAACTGATAATTGGCAAAGGTATGGGAATCCCAGTACTGTCAGATTCTAAGAAAAATATAAAAGTACACCTGCTTTGGAAAAAGACAGGTACACATAAGATCTATATGATGTCTGGGGACCATGGGTTGAAGTGACAGCTAGAAAGACAGAACTGCCTGTCTCCCAGGCTAGTGGCATCTACTGGCCTGACCTGTTCTGGACCCCACAGAAGGGCAAGTTAAGAAGTTTAGGGAGAAGCACAGTCTCTTTAATTTTCAGTTTTCACATTTGGACATGAGACTCTCAGCTTCCCATGAATAGAGCACCCATTCGGGGGTGGTGTGAGTCTGGTTTACATTACCCCTACCCCCCACCTGACTTCCTACAAGTGTATGCTTTTCCAGCAGGGTTTTAAGCTGTACTTAGGGGAACCTTCTGCAGAGTTCAGAGTTCACTGTGCAACCTCAGCATCAGCCAATGATGGCTTTGTCCCTGGCTCATTCATTTCTTTCCTTATTGATTCATCCCACAACCATTGTTAATGCAAGTTTGTGTGCCCGATGCACAGTGAGGCCTAACAAACAGAAAGGCTGGAATTTGGAGCAGAGAAAGATTTATTGCAACTTGAGGTGGTTCATATCCTAAAAAGCCTTGAGCTCCCTAAAGGGTTTTGGCAAAGCCTTTTTTTAAAGGGCAGGTGCAGTGGGGCAGGGGGCTGGATGCCATCTACAGGGTATGTGATCAGCCTTGTGCACAGTTCTCTAACTGGCTGATGATAAGGTAGCAGAGTGGTGTCACAGGGGTTAATATTATCAGTCCTTAGGCTCCAGCAGGCCTGGGGCTATGTATGTGCTTATGGTCATTAATTGGTTCCCCTATTTGTTGGTAAGGGGGATTCATATCTGCAAAACAACTCAGGAAATGTGCATCAAATACTAGTATCTAGGTAATTCAGAGAAGAGCTAAAGCAGAGGATACAGGGGAAGGCTCCAGAGGGTCCTGCTCAGTTATATCATAAACAGGCACATCCCAGACAGAAAGTCTGCACTCCCCTCCTTCTTAAAAGAAACCCTCCAATAGAATCCAAGAGAATCAGAATCTGTCCTTTTACTCTTTATACTTAAAATGATAAAACATTTTAAATACAAGTAAGGCATCAAGACTAGCCCAATCCTATGTACTGAAATTATTACAAACTGAAAAAAGCCTCAGAGTCTCTAAGATGAGTTCCAGGTCCTGTGTTGAGAGTCCAGTCACAGCTTTACAGGAAGCTGGCTCAAGGTCAAATTCCAGGCAGCTTCTCTGCTGGATGTGGGAGTGGGTACAGTAGGTAACATGAAATCAAAGGACAGAGTAAAAATTAATGATGTGGCAAAAAACATCTAGCAGAATGTTGAAGCATTATTTGATTCAGTAGTGTCTAGCTCTGTGACCCCATGAACTGTAGACCACAAGGTTCCTCTGTCCATGGGATATTCCAGGCAAGAATACTGGAGTGGGTTGCCATGCCCCCTCCAGAGGAGCTTCCTGATCCAGGGTTTGAACCCAGGTCTTGTGCATTGCAGACAGATTCTTTACCACCTGAGCCACCTGGGAAGCCCAGAGGACTTTGGAGGTAGGTTGCAAGTCAACTGCTCATTTAACTATTCAAGTCAAAGTGAACAATCCATCTTACACCAACGTGGCTGAGGAAGAGAAATAAAAACCCACCTGACATGTCATCATAAAATTTTCCAGACTAAAGAAGGCTCCTTTGAAAGAGAATATCAACATGTTGAGGAAAAAGGAAATTAAATAACTGAACTTTATCAACATAAAAAAGGGGAGCGCCTAGAGTTATTACCTGCCAAGGCAGATTGTGGCTTGGAGTAAGAAGTGGGATTTTCCTTAAGACCTACAGAAAGTGACTTTAAAAACCTCAAAGAAATACTTCAAAGAATAATTTCTTTACAAAGGCAGATTCTGTTCCCTGGAACTAAAATCTTGTGTTCTTTGCTTGGAGGTTGGACAAAATCTCTTCATCTGTGGAGAAGAGATTACAGACTTTACACAAAGATCTACCCACCTGTGATTAAAGTCCAGCTTCCAGGCATGGAATCTTAGGTAGCTGGTGATTCCCTTGGAGTATGTGCTTCCTGATCCTTGTCCAAGTGTGCTGCTTCCTCTGAGACAGGAGGGCCCCACATTCCTTCCCTGGATCTTCCCCTTAAGGGAGGGCTGTTCTCCTTTCCTCCTAACCTGAAATTTCCCTTAGGTCTGAAAGAGCTGGTGTTAAAATTAAAAAAAAGGAAAATCCCTCTTTTCCTCACAACCCAAATTCAAGTCCACACTTTGTGGTGGTGGTGTCTTAGTCGCTTAGTTGTATCCGACTCTTGTGACCCCATGGACTGTAGCCTGCCAGTCTCCTCTGTCCATGGAATTCTCCAGGCAAGAGTTCCCACTTTAGTTAGAGCCAATTTTTGGAAAGTTCTGGGTCCCATTGCAGGTCCAGAGAATGAAAAAACTTTGTGAAGAACCTCACCTTTAAATGTGGCCCCAAAGGACTCTCCTCTTCATTGTCTGAAGGGTTTACAGATATTCTGCGATCAGGCATTGAAAGCAGTTAAAACCAGCTGCCCAGTCTTATTCCCAAAGACTCATTCTAGGGCAGGAGCTTGGAATTGGAGAGGAAGTAGGTTATCCTTTCATTTAAGTCCACTGATGTAGTGGAGAAGTTAATCCTTCTGATACCTGGTGAAGTGACTTGATGAAACCAAGCTTGCCACGGATAAGTGTTTCAACCTAGAGAAATTATCCACAAGAAAACAGCTCACAGAAGTCACTGCAGAGTCACTTAAATTGGCATGTCCTAGAGAGGACAGAGTGATGAGGTAACCCAAGAGGTGGATTCTCTGATGGTGAAGTTTTCCACCAGCTCCCTGAGTGATTTCACTTGTGTTCACTTCATACTTTGTCAATATTATAGTTTTCTGAACAGTTTTTATTACACAAAATAGTTTACTCATTTATGTTGTTCTTTGCATTATTTAGATAAGTAGCATTTTTTTTAAATTTTTTAAACATTTTTGTCTGTGCAGGGATTTTTTCATTATGGTTCACAGGCCTCTCTTGTTGTGGTGTATGAGCTTAGTTGCCCCATAGCATGTAGGATCTTAGTTCCCCCTTCAGGGATCAAACCTGCATCCCCTGCATTGGCAGGTAGATTCTTAACCACTGGACCACCAGAGATGTCTCAATTAGTGGCAAATTTTAATTCAAGAAATCAGTCTACTTTTCCATAAAAAATATGATATTTTCTGTGAGAGATCAGCCACCAGAATCATTTGAAATGTCCAAACACTCTTCCCTTTTTTAACGTTTTCTAGTGTGAAGAGCTCCAGGTTGCCCCGAGGCTTCTCCTCAGATGCATGAGTCCTCCTCAAAGGACCTGGAGGATGCAAAAGACCATTCACCCAGCCCTCAGCCCAAGAATTCAAGGCCAAGTCCAGGTCAGAGGAAAACATTACTCTTCACTTGTCCTGAGCTCGCTCATTGGGAGCAGTCACTTAGAGCCTGGATCACTCCGTTCCCCTCACACTGGGAGCCCCTGCACAGAGGATGCATGACTTAGAATTGGCTTGAGGAAGGAGTCCCTGAATGTTCCACCTGCACTCAATAAATGAGATTAAGAACCCATTAGAAAGCATTGTGTGCAAAAATTCTCTACAAACAATTAAGCTTAGTCGCTCAGTACTGTCCGAATCTTTGTGACCCCACGAACCACAGCACACCAGGCTTCCCTGTCCATCACCAACTGTCGGAGTCTGCCCAAACTCATGTCCATTGAGTCGGTGATGCCATCCAACCATCTCATCCTGTGTCGTCCCTTCTCCCATCTTCAATCTTTCCCAGCATCAGGGTCTTTTCAAGTGACTCTGTTCTTTGCATCAAGTGGCCAAAGTATTGGAGTTTCACCTTCAGTATAGGTCTTTCCAATGAAAATTCAGGGCTGATTTCCTTTAGGATAGAGTAGTTGGATCTCCTTGCAGTCCAAGGGACTCTCAAGAGTCTTCTCCAACACCATAGTTCAAAAGCANAAAGTTTTCTCAGTTACTAGTTGGAATCTATTTATCTCTCACCGTTCCAATGAAGCATACTTGTTTTTCTTTTTTTAAATCCCTCAAAGGATATAGTAAGATTATTTTTCCCCTTCAAGTGTAAAAAGCTGTTCAGAACTCCAAAGAGTCACTGGGCCAGTTTGGACAAGTCTGATTTACTCTTTAAAAAGGCCATTCGCTCTGTATAATGAACACTAAGCCAGCGTTTATGGAATACTTAAGCGCTGGCCTCAGTGTTTTCCAGCTTGGCTCACTCCGCAAAGCCACGCCATCGGGCAGGTAAAGGCAGTGTTGTGACTTTACAGTCTAGAAGAGTGAAGCGCACGAGACCACGAAGGACCTGCCTCGGAGAAAGAGACGGAGGCCACTAGCTGTACAGAAACCAGTTAATGATTCACTCACAGCCCTGGGGCAGCTCCTTTTAGTACAGGCTGCAACACACGCGCACACACACACACAGGCACACACACATCAACCACATCAACTCTCCATCTCAGCGAGAGGGGCGGGTGTCAGGCAAATCGCTTGGCAACGCGAGGAGGAAACTCCATCCAAAGGCCGGGTCCAGGCCGCCTCTGGGCGCTGTCCAGCGGGCATCGCGCCTGAGAGGCCAGGCTGGGGTCCCTGTATCCGGACACCCCGAAAGTGGGGCGCAGAACGCCAAAGCAGTTTTGGGGAGGGTTGGGGTGAGGGGTGGACGGTGGAGAAAAGCACCGTCCGCAAGGACACCTGTTGTCGCCTCCCTCGCTCGGGCCCCAAGAAGACGTCCCGGGGACCCAGATCTCGGGGCGGACACGCACGGGCAGACAGCGCCTGTGTGCGGGGCAGGGTGTCCAGGGGTCACGTCTTGCCTCCCGACCCTGCACCCCTGTCCGCCTTAGCGGACTCCCCTCGCTCGCTCTCACCGCTGGACGCCCGCGGCTGGGGGAAGCACGTCTCCCCGGGGCATTCCAGCCGAGGCAGCTTCGGGGGGCTCCAGCGGGGCTTGGGCAGCTCCCGCAGCGCTACGACCTCGCGGCCGGCCCGCCCCTCGCCCGCTCCACCCGCGGGAGCCCGGGGCGCGATCGGCCTCCCAGCTCGGGGAGCAGCTACCTGCGGCGCGGCGCGCAGAGTCCTGAGGGTCCGCCGGAAGGTGGCCGCAGCTCAGCAAGAGTGGCGCCGGCCCCGGGACGCCCCCGTCCCGCCGCGCGCTCCTCCCCGCCACGCTCGCTCCAGGGCGGCCGGGCCTCCGGCTCCTAGTCCGAGCTCGCTCTGCGCCCAGCCTAGCCGGGCGCCGCTCCCGCCGCTACGGATTGGCCGAGGCGCGAGCCCGAGCCGCGCGCTGATTGGCCGGCCGGGCAGTGGGCGGGCCCGACGCGGCGCGGACCCGCCCCCACCCCGACCCCCCGCGCCGCAACCCCGCGGCGTCCTCTCTGCGCCCAGAGCTCGGAGCTCATAGCCAGACGCTGCAACCCGGGCCCTGCCGCAGGGCCAATGCGGCTCAGGAGCGCGGCCCGGGGGTGCAGGGTCTGGGGACCGCCCAGGAGGCTGTCCCACAGCCCGCGTCGAGGCTGCACGGTGCTAATTGCTGCTCCCCGTCTCACTCTTATATGAGGTTTTGACTCCACATTCATTTAACGCTTTTACTCTCAGTTCAGTTCAGTCGCTCAGTCGTGTCCGACTCTTTGTGACCCCTTGGATTGCAGCACGCCGGGCTTCCCTGTCCGTTGAGTCGGTGATACCATCCAACCATCTCATCCTCTGTTGTCCCCTTCTCCTCCTGCCTTCAATCTTTCCCAGCATCAGGGTCTTTTCCAATTAGTCCGTTCTTCGCATCAGGTGGCAAACTATTGGAGTTTCAGCTTCAGCATCAGTCCTTCCAATGAATATTCAGGACTGATTTCCTTTAGGATGGACTGGTTGGATCTCCTTGCTGTCTAAGGGACTCTCAAGAGTCTTCTCCAACACTACAGTTCAAAAGCATCAATTCTTCAGCGCTCAGCTTTCTTCACAATTCAACTCTCACATCCATACATAACCACTGGAAAAACCATAGCCTTGACTAGGTGGACCTTTGTTGGCAAAGTAATGTTTCTGCTTTTTAATATGCTATCTAGGTTGGTTTCACTATATATATAGGCATACTCTACACACAAGCTATAGAATTATAGCTATTAATCCTATTGGCCACCTGACTCATTGGAAAAGACCCTGATGCTGGGAAAAGTTGAAGGCAGGAGGAGAAGGGGATGACAGAGGAGGAAATGGTTGGATGGCGTCACCACAGCGATGGACATGAGTTTGAGTAAACTCTGGAAATTGGAGATGGACAGGGAGACCTGGCATGCTGCAGTCCATGGGGTCGCTAAGAGTCGGACACGACTAGTGACTGAACTGATATATATATATATATATACATATATATATATATATAGGCATAGGACACAGGGCAGTAGCTCATAAATAGTGGGCACCAAATTGTGTTTCTAGACTCAGATCGTACTTGACACACAATCTTTGTGGAGCTTGCAAAGGGTAAGCGACTTGTCCAAGGTCCTAATCACGTTAAGAGATTACTAAGGACGAGAAGGACAGTGAGGTCTTCCTGAACAAGGAATCTTTACCTAGCTATGGAGATAAGTCTGAATAATAAGAACAACAACCCTAACGTTTCCATGATGCATAGTATTCGCCAGTCAGGTTTCCAAGTACTTTGCATATATTAATTCAGAAATGCATATAACAGCTATCATAAGTATGCACACAGGCTTCTTGTGGACAAGAGACATCAGTTCTGAGTGCGAGAGATTTTCATCTGGAAGGCAGTCACCCTGCACTGCGATGGAGAGGCACAAGTTAGAATGGAGAGCAACTGTCAGGGATTAAAATTGTCCACATCTTCATCTCTCCTCCCATTTTACAGTCTTTAGTCCTCCCAACATTCTCTCACACCTGCAACAAATCTTTCTAAAGAATAAAAACAACCACTGTAAATCAGGGTGCTCCCAGAACTTTGTTCTACCACTCATCAAAGGACCCCACCCCATCCCAAAACACCCAGCTAGACAATGAGTATAAACAAATAGCACAGTTTCCATTTTACCTTTGACTTTGGTTGCAGTAATGTCTTCTTGACAGCAAGTATATAACCATTTTCCTACAGGTATTTTTCTCTAGTTCTTTTCTCCTGTGTTGACAGAACCCTTGAGATAGAAATTTAGTTTAATAGAGAAATTAAAAGACTCTGGTGAAAGCCAGCTTGACCCATTCTAAGAGCCTGATTTTTGCCCTAAGGATTACTTCCAAATTGTGGTATCTGACACTTTGTTACCCCATGAACTGTAGCCTGCTAGGTTCCTCTGTCCATGGGATTCTCCAGGCAAGAATACTGGAGTGGGTTGCTATTTCTTTCTCCAGGAGATCTTCCTGTTCCAGGGATCGAACCCGGATCTCCTGCATTGCAGGCAGATTCTTTACCATCTGAGCCATCAGGGAGTGAGCTGAAACACACTTACTTTAAAGAGCCCAAGACTCTTAGAGAAAATGAGCTCAGTTTTCTCCAGTTTACATTAATGGATAAGCAATCAATTAACTTCATACTGAAAGGATGTATTGGTATAGTGAAGCCTTACCTGATAAAAAATAAGGGCACAACAGACTGTATAAGGAAGTCTCTTTCGCCAGCATCCCTCCCAAGCACCATGGGTGTGGCTTTTGGTAAAGCAGAAAGTCCATTTGGATTGATCATGCAGTCACTCCGAAGAAAAGAGGCTCCTTCAGCCAAAGAACTAGGCTAACCCCAGATGATTTCTTAAACTGATCAACCTTGGTCTCATCACACTAAACTCAGCCCCCTGGAAGGATACGTGAAAGACTCTGATTTCCTGGGACTTCCCTGGTGGTCCAGCGGCTAAGACTCCTGGCTCCCAACACAGGGGGCCTGAGTTCAACCCCTGGTCAAGGAGTAGATCCTACATGCTGCAAATGAGAGTTTATAAATAAATACTTTTTAAAAAAGACTCTGGCTTCCATCACATTCACTGTGAAATCTTCCTTTGGCAGGAACTCTTTGTGTATCCATCTCTCATCCCTGTCTCCTCTAGCAAAATGCTTTGCTTGGTTCTGCTTCCTGTGTGGCATTTCTTCCCTGGCTACTTGGCGCTCAAAACAACTAAAATAGCTCTTCCTCCATAAGGCCCATGAGCTCTCCCAGGCAAAGGTAGGATCCCCTCACCTGTGTTATACCTTCATGACAGCATTCTAGTTTACATGGCTGTCAGCCAGTGGGAGGTAATAGGTATTCAGTAAACATGAACTGATTGACTAAAGTCCTTAACAGGGTAACAGGGTGGCAATAAAGAGACTGGGGCCACACCCTTATCCTGGTCAACAGGGCATCCTCCAGGTCCAGACTGGTGTGGGTCAAAGTGATCACCAACCTAACCTGATAGTGGGCAAGTAGTTTCTGTATGTCCAGTACTATCAAGTAAGGAAAATAATAGCTCTTTCTTAAATTTATGCAAAATAAAATGCTGCAGCTGATTTAGACACTCCAGTACTCTTGCCTGGAAAATTCTATGGACGAAGGAGCCTGGTAGGCTGCAGTCCATGGGGTCGCTAAGAGTCAGGCATGACTGAGCAACTTCACTTTCACTTTTTACTTTCCTGCATTGGAGAAGGAAATGGCAACCCACTCCAGTGTTCTTGCCTGGGGAATCCCAGGGACAGTGGCGCCTGGTGAGCTGCCGTCTATGGGGTCGCACAGAGTCGGACACGACTGAAGCGACTTAGCAGCAGCAGCAGCTGCAGCTGATTTAGAAAACACTTTGGCAGTTCCTGAAAGAATTAAACATAGAGTTACCTTATCACCCAGTAATTTTACTTCTAAAGTATATATTCAAGAGAATTTAAAACATATGTGCATGCAAAAAGGTGTACACTGATGTTCACAGAAGCATTATTCGTCATAGCAGATAAATGCAAGCACCCAACATCTATCAACTGATGAATGGATAAACAAAACGAGGTGCATCCATATGACAGCATACTATACAGCTATAGAAAGGAGTGGATACGGATACACGCTACAGTATGGATGAAGCCTGGAAACACTATGCTGAGTGAAAGAAGCCAGAGGCCCGAAGGGCATCATACTGTATGATACCCTTTAGATGACATTTCAAAATGGGCAGATTTATGGAGACACAAAGCAGATTAGTGGTCATCAAGGGTCTTAGGGAAAGAGAAATGGTGAGTGACTGCTTAATGGATCTGGGGTTCCCTTTTGTGGTGAAAAAACTGTTCTAGAATTAGATAATGATTATGGTTGCATAACTTTGTGAATATATTAAAAATCACTGAACCTTTTTTTTTTTTTCATGTCCACAACATGAATTCTGAGAGTATAGAAACTGTCAGGGAAGGCAATGTCAGTTAAATCCTAAAGTGTAGTAGCTAAAAGTGTAGAGAAACAGAAAAGCCTATGAAAAAGTCAGATTGTCTTCCCCTCGTGTTGCAGCTTTCAACAACAGATCTTTTTAGATCTGCATTGTCCAACTGAACATTCTATGGTAAAGGACATGTTCCCCATCTGAGCTATTTATTATGAAAGCCACTAGGCATATGTGGCTATTGGATACTTGCAATGTGGTTAGTGCAACTGAAGAACTGAATTTCCAATTGTATTTAAATAGCTACATGTAGTGAAAGGCAATGGCAACCCTCTCCAGTGTTCTTGCCTGGAGAATCCCAGGGACGGGGGAGCCTGGTGGGCTGCCGTCTACGGGGTCGCACAGAGTCGGACACGACTGAAGCGACTTAGCAGCAGCAGCAGCTACATGTGGTTAGTGGCTACTTCCCTGGCAGGGTAGCTTTTGCAGGTTTAGAGGACTAGAGCCATCTTCACTGGCAGTTTGCTACGATACTTCAGGGCATGGGAATGGGAGAGCCTATGTGCTTCTGTCCCAAAGCCTAGCTCAACCCTGTATCCAGGAAAAATCCCTCAATACAATCTCACTCCTCCTGATCTCCTCCCTTCTGTGAACTCTTAATGAACTTCTATCAATAATACAGTGTTTAGCTTTGTCTTTATGCAAGATGCTTCCATTCCACAAATATTAATGGACCAAGCGCCATGACGAATTCTGGGGAGAGCAAGGTCTGTACACAATGTCAGCCACATTCTAAGTGCTGGCCTCAAAAAGGCTGAGAAAAAGAAAAGATAAGAGAAATCCTCTACCGGGATCTGGTTGCTTCCCTTCTGTCCTCCAGCATCTCCTGCTCACACATACAACACTCTTCCAAGTGGGAAACCTTGCTACTAAGATGCTGAAGTGATGCTGAAGCATCTTTATTTAGATTTCCAGTTTCCCACTCAAGCCTTTTAATGTCCTTAATTCCTTCAGCACACATTCCAATTCATGTAGCTCTTTCCCTTCTGTGAACTTTCATTGACTTTGAAATTAATAGAATGTAATGGCTCCAAAATCACTGCAAATGATGATTGCAGCCATGAAATTAAAAGACGCTTACTCCTTGGAAGGAAAGTTATGATCAACCTAGATAGCATATTCAAAAGCAGAGACATTACTTTGCCAACAAAGGTCCGTCTAGTCAAGGCTATGGTTTTTCCAGTGGTCATGTATGGATGTGAGAGTTGGACTGTGAAGAAAGTTGAGCGCTGAAGAATTGGTGCTTTTGAACTGTGGTGTTGGAGAAGACTCTTGAGAGTCCCTTGGACTGCAAGGAGATCCAACCAGTCCATCCTAAAGGAGATCAGTCCTGGGTGTTCATGGAGGGACTGATGTTGAAGCTGAAACTCCAATATTTGGCCACCTCATGCAAAGAGCTGACTCAATTGAAAAGACTCTGATGCTGGGAAAGATTGAGGGCAGGAGGAGAAGGGGACGACAGAGGATGAGATGGTTGGATGGCATCACCGTCTCGATGGACATGGGTTTGGGTGGACTCTGGGAGTTGGTGACGGACAGGGAGGTCCAGCATGCTGCGGTTCATGGGGTCGCAGAGTCGTGGCTGAACTGAACTGAATGACTTTCTAAGTGTTCTTCTGTTATGTGGTGTCCCCACTGAAAGGTTTATTTGTTACAGAAATGCTTATTGAACTCTTGCTTATTTTTGTGCTGGAATAGTCGTAAGGGGCATGGATAAAAAGAAAGACAGGGTCACTGGGCAGCTGAGAGCCTAAAGAGAAGGCCCACAAAGACACTGTCCCATAGAGTTTGGCTTAATATTTATTTATTTATTGCCACACCATATGCCTTGTAGGATCTCAGTTCCCTTACCAGGGATTGAACCCCAGGCCCCAGCAGTGAAAGCATTGAGTCTTAACCACTGGACCACCAGGTAATTTCCAAGTTTGGCTTACATGTGTTGGAAGGTTCACTGAATGCACAGGACAAGGAACAAATGAGTAGACATAGAGAAATCAGGGAAAGCTTCTCAGAAGGGGTGACATTTGAACTGAAGGAATTTGAAAGATGAATAAGAATTTTTGAAACTTTTTTTTAAAATAAGATGCTATTTTTACTTTTTTTAAGTGAAGTATCAATTTAGTTCAGTTGCTCAGCTGTGTCCAACTCTTTGTGACCCCGTGGACTGCAGCAGCCAGGTCTCCCTGTCCATCATCAACTCCCGAGTTCACTCAAACTCATGTCCATTGAGTCAGTGATGCCATCCAACCATCTCATCCTCTGTCGTTCCCTTCTACTCCTGCCTTCATTCTTACCCAGCATCAGGGTCTCTTCCAGTTAATCAGTTATTCGAATCAGGGGGTCAAAATATTAGACTTTCAGCTTCAGCATCAGTCCTTCCAATGAATGAATATTCAGGATTGATTTCCTTTAGGATGGACTGGTTGGATCTCCTTGCAATCCAAGGGACTCTCAAGAATCTTTTCCAACACCACAGTTCAAAACAGTTAACATTATATTAGTCTCAGGTTAGCAACTGAACAACAACAATAACATCAATATAATGAACCAATGTTTGTATATCTTGTGAAATGGTAATCAATTCTTAAAATGTAAGATGTGATTTTTTTTCTTTATAACTTAAAAAAATTGTAATTCATTTATGTANTTTCCAACACCACAGTTCAAAACAGTTAACATTATATTAGTCTCAGGTTAGCAACTGAACAACAACAATAACATCAATATAATGAACCAATGTTTGTATATCTTGTGAAATGGTAATCAATTCTTAAAATGTAAGATGTGATTTTTTTTCTTTATAACTTAAAAAAATTGTAATTCATTTATGTATAATAAATTTATGTATAATAAATGAATTTATTTACCTCTCAAAGTTGATTTGAGGCAGCATATCAGGAAAGCTTTGGGGGCCAATGTTTGAAAGAATATATTAACATCAAAGTCCAGCTCAGCATCTGTGGCAACGATTTGTGTTGCTAACAATGGTGTTAACTGGATAGTCACTCTGGCTGCCCTCAAGGCTTAGTCTTGAGAGCAAAACAAAATAAATTTAAGACTCTCTGATCGGAGGAAGTTGAAAATGTCTCACCTGTACTATTGTAATATCCTTCTTACTGGTCTCTTGTGTTTAATCTTACTTTCTTCCATTCCAGTGTATCCTAAGTTCGGCATCTGTGTTCAGCTGTACATTCTTGCAGATGCACAAAAGTCTCCATGTCTCAGCTGTACTCGTTGATTTTGCTGTGGTTTAGTTGCTAAGTCATGTCTGACTCTTCTGTGACCCCATGGACTTCAGCCCACCAGGCTCCTCTGTTCATGGGATTCTCCAGGCAAGAATACGGGAGTGGGTTGCCATTTCCTCCTCCAGGGGATCTTCCCAACCCAGGGATCAAACCCAGGTCTCCTTCATTGCAGGTGGATTCTTTCCCACAGAACCACCAGGGAAGCCCCTATCAGCTGTACTAAGGTTCTACTTAGTATACGCTTAACTGTTTCTTAACAGTATACACCTGTTTCTTTAAATTCATCTCATTTTGCTCAACTTCATTGAAAAGAAATTTTTATATCATTATCATCAATGAAAAAACCAGTACCACTTGCCATAAATAGAACATTAACCACACAAAAAATAATAGAATGAAAATAAAGCCATGTTATCTAATCTTAGCTGGATACTGTTGGCTGCTGAAAGTTCCAAGTTTGAGGTCCTGCTTTTTCTTTGCTCAAAAGGAAGAGTATCAAGATTGGGGGCTTCCCTGATGGCTCAGACGGTGAAGAATTCGCCTACAATGTGGGAGACCTGGGTTCGATCCCTGAGTTGGGAAGATCCCTCGGAGGTGGGCATGGCAACCCACTCCAGTATTCTTGGATGGAAAATTACATGGACAGAGGAGCCTGGTGGGCTACAGTCCATGTAGTCGCAAAGAATCATACCAGACTGAGTGACTAAGCACAGCACATGAAGATTTCAGTTCAGTTGCTCAGTTAGGGAGGTATTAAAGACACACTGTCACCACACTGATCATTTCTTCTTGGCTAAATAAAGCAAACAGACTGAAAGACAATTGGAAAAAGAATAATTCTCACACTATACGAGCCAATGAAATTTATTGCCCCTTTTGCATACTACTTAAAACCTGCCTACGCATCAAGGAAAACCAGCTCTTCACAGGTACCACATAAACGCTGCTCTGACCCACCCCACCCACAACTATTGATCTAACCTACAAATGTTATCATTTCTCTCTCTTATCCAAAACCCTTCAATGGCTCTTCACTACCAGGTCTTCTCTTGAACTTCAGGTGCTAAGCACTACATTCTTAGAAGGTGGTCTCTCTCAATGTCAGCCACTCCCCTGCCTGCCTCATACCACCCAGAGGGGAGGACAGGGTGAATGAACACGCTCATTCACATGAGGAATGTCCATCCCTCATCCAGACAGCTTAAGGCCTGACCGGAGAGAGCACAATGTCACCTCATTGAGCAGAGGCAAAAGAGGACTTCAACCAGAAAAGCCTGTAGGGATTGTGAAAAATGGGCTGGAAAGACCCAGGGGAAAACAGGCATCGCCACACTGGGGGCCTGGTGGGGAGCCCACAGAGAGGAGGGGTCACGACCCCGGATGCCAGCTCGGAGTTGAAAAAATGCCTCAGGTAGACCAGAGGCAGCACCATAGCTGGAATATTGCCAGTCAAGACCAATGCCTGGGCTCACACGTTCCGCTCAAGCCAAAATTCTGGAAGTGAACTGTCCGCTGCCTGGATCTCTGAACTTATCCAGTGTATGATGTGAGTGAGTCATCCCAAATCAGCGTACCAGGACTACTCTGGCAGTCCGTCTCACGTGATCCCACAAAAGAAACAGTGAACAGGCAAAGAAACAGTAAACAGGCCAGGGAAGCAATCCATGCTCCTGGCCAGTCTCCTGGGTAGAGAAGACGGCTACAGGGCACCAAAAAGATCCCAGCAGGATGAATCTAAGAGCTCCTTGGGGCTCCGGTCAGCTCCATGTGCACCTGGAGAGTCCAAGGGCACTTGTGTGCATGTGTGCCAAATCGCTTCAGTCGTGTCCGACTCTTTACAACCCTATGAACCATAGCCTGCCAGGCTCTTCTGTCCATGGGATTCTCCAGGCAAGAATACTGAAGTGGGTTGCCATTCTCTTCCCCAAGGGATCTTCCTGACCCAGGGATCAAACCCGAGTTTCTTGTGTCTCCTGCATTGGTGGGCGGGTTCTTTACCACTAGCACCACTGGGGAAGCCCCCAAGAGCACTTACAAGGGGAGAAAAGGGGACAGACAGGGCCTGACCCAGGCTCAGGGTACCCCACCCAGACAGCCCTTTCAGCCCCACCAGTCTCAGGCACAAAAGTGGAAAATTGTGAGGAAGGCATTCCGAAATAGGACCCCGAGGGCTGGAGTCTGGTCACTACCCCATCTGCCTGCTGTAAGGACAGTACTGTCAGTCATATACCTACTTTTCACGATTGAGGCTGAAACACTCATATACTGGACTAATTTGTCCAGGCTCCTTTGCCCCTAGGGAAGGCCATGTGGCTTAGTTCTAGTGAATGAGATGTAAGAGGCAGTTTGCCAGATGGGGAGGAGTGAGTGTTTGAGAAAGATTTTCCTCCCTGATTTAAATGAAGCCTCTTTCCCTGCCCAGTCTACTTTCTTTCTTCCTTGAATATGCTTTTCTGAAGATGAGATACCTGGAGCTGTGGCAACCATTTTGTGCTCACAAGGCAGCAAGCCTAAAATAAAGCCAAAAAGTCAAGGATGAAAGAGCAGAAAGAAAGAACCTAGCTGCTTTTGCTGTCACAGAGCATCATACCTTTGAACTTCCAAGACCTGGTTGGAAGATGTGTAATTTTATCTTAATAAGGTTGCTGACATTCAAATGAGATTATATACCTGGGAATCCTTCGTAATGTACACAATTGCATGGAGATATTAGTTATTTTTATTTGTCTCATTTGACAAATAGGAAATCTTTTTAGCTTTTTAGAGGAAAATTAAATGACCCCACCCCCTGCCTCCCAACACACACACACACACACACACACACACACAGGATAAACAGATACTATAGGATTTTTGTTGAAACGGAGAACTCATTTCAGACAGCCTAGAATTGACACCCAGCTCAACCCCCTCCTGGTATCATCCTGGGCTGGTTCCTAAGCCCCAGTCCCTTATTTATAAGTGGGGATAATAATATACCTACATCCCCAGAGGGCTTGGGGCAGTATAAAATGAGAAGATGCCTATAAAGAATTTAGCACTGTGCCTAGCACACAGTGGGCTTCCCAGGTGGTGCAGCGGTAAAGAATCTACCTCCAATTCAGAAGATGTGGGTTTGATCCCTGGCTCAGGAAGATCGCCTAGAGAAAGAAATGGCAACCTACTCTCGTATGTTTGCTGGGATAACTCCACAGATAGAGGAGCATGTCAGGCTACAGACCATGGGATCACAAAGAGTCAGACATGACTGAGTAACTGAGCACACACACACACTGGCATGTAGTAGGTGCTTGGCAAATATTTAATATTATTATTAGTTTACTACACAGGTGTCTGTAGCTACAGATCTCCTGGCTCAGCCCTGCTCTGCACTAAAAAGGAGTTATGAGAAAACATTTTGAAAGGAAGCTTGCCTGAGGTTGCAGTGATATGTGAGTATCTGGCATTTGAGAGGCAAAATAGCAGGTGGGCAGGAGCGGAGCGCTGGGAGCCAGGTGGCTTGGCTGTGAATCCTGGCCCAGTGACTTAATGGTTATTGACAAGTTATTTAGTCTGTCTGTGCCTCAGTTTCTTCACCTCTGAAATGGGTTCTCGTGAGCAGTGAATGAGATAAGGCACATCAAGCGTTTAGGGTGGTGGCTGGCAATAGTGTTAGGAATTACTACATACCATTCATATTAAACTTCTGAGTTAATTTAAAATTCAAAATAAAGTTTGTTCTTGAAAATCCCAGCTGGGTTTTATTTCAAGATGATTGGGCCGGGGGAGGGTGGATAAAAGAGCAGAGAGATACGTCTGATGTCTTTGTGGCCTTGCCTGTGCTGGCCCCTTTGCCTAAAAATCCACCGTCTCTTTTTCTGGCCCATAAAACCACCACATATTCTCCACGCTCCCAAGGCCAGGGCTTGCTCTCTTACACCTCTGTCCCTCAAAGAGGACTCATCTCTCTTTTTACTGCCCATCTGTAAATTTCCCGACGTCTTTAACAAATGTCTCTTCCGCGGAAAGGTGAAAGTAAGGGGGATGTTTTTAAACTCTTGGCAGTTTGCGGACAATACAGAGCCATAGTTCACACTGGAATTCATGCCTCCCTCTCCAAAGATGAAGGGATTATCAGAGGACTTGGGCAGACGGGGCTTCTCAACACCAGAAGGAAAGAAAACACGCAGAATAACAATCTGACCTTCCATGGAAAAGAGTGCTAGCCCGCACGGCCGCGTCTTGAGGAGGAGGAGACGTACCATTGAGTGAGCTCTGCACAGCCTCTGTTTCAGTCCCAATTCTGGCATTTAACAGCTATGTGACCTTTGAACCAAACATCTCTGAACCTATTTTCTCACCTGTAAAATGAGGGTAATACCAGCCTCCAGGGGTAATTCTGATGATGAAATGCGATACTAATGGAATGCCTGGCACTAAAAGCTTCATATTTGTTAAGCTACCGAAAAGGGCTATGAAAAACCAGTACCGTTGTTGGATGGACGTATGCAAAGTCCAAAAGCCCAGCAAGGCTTCACGTTGCCCACCCCTTCCCGTGATCACAGACCAGTCCCCAGATTGTCCCGGAGACCTTCACACAGCTCCTCCTACCCTCCATCTGAGGTTGATCTGCAACTGAGAAGCCCAGACGGGCGGAGACTTGGCATTCTCCCACTTCCCCAAATCCTTCTCCTCTCCAGCTGGCACCGAAATGCTCCACATTTGCAGCCTCCATGGCGATTACGAGAACCTACTCCCTTGTATTGTTTTTCTTCTCCGAAGGAGGGAGCAAGCGCATGATTGCAACAGGAAAAACAACTCTGGAATTGGACACTGTCTGGACTGGTCCCGTGTCTGAGCCCCTGGAAAGACGTTCGACACTGGTGGGATGGGGGATGAGCTGGCCAAGCAGTGCACGCTCACCACGGGCTGGCCAGCAGAGCAGGTTGCATTTCAGGATGAGAAATAGTACAATCCTAACAAACGCAGAGCTCTTAGACTTCACGGGGCAAATGATCAGCATTTTGCAGGCATCGTCGAGCTTAATCATCACAGCTGTCCCAGAGGAGTATTTTTTTATCTTCATTAGATCAGTGAGGCAAATGAGGCTCAGGGAAGTTAAGGAGGTCTTTGGGGGCACCTAGGAGTCAGGGACTTTGTGAGCGTCCCACTCCTTTTTGCAAGCCCTCAGAGCCTATTTATAGCCCAGCCCCTGCCTACAGCAACACTTCCAAACCCCCAGGGGTGCTAAGTCCTATCTGACGCTTTGTGACCCCATGGACTGTAACCCACCAGGCTCCTCTGTCCAGGGGATTCTCCAGGCAAGAAGACTGGAGTGGGTTGCCATCCCCTACTTCAGGGATCTTGCTGACCCACAGACCAAACCCCCCTTCTGTTATGTACATCCTGCATTGGCAGGAGGGTTTTTTACCACTAGCACCACCTGGAAAACCGCCAAACCCTCAAGAAAGAAAGAAAGAAAGTGAAGTTGCTGAGTCCTGTCCGATTCTTCACAGCCCCGTAGGCTGTAAGCCCACCAGGCTCCTCCCTCCACGGAATTTTCCAGGCAAGGGTACTGGAGTGGATTGCCATTTCCTTCTCCATGGGATCTTCCTGACCCAGGGATTGAACCTGGGTCTCTTACATTGTGGACAGACACTTTACCATCTGAGCCACCAGGGAGTCCAAACCCTCAGGTGCACTCCTGGGACCTTGTGGAAAAGCAGGTTCTGATTCACTAGAGTCGCGGGTGGGGCCTGAGATTGCATTTCTAGCACATTTCCCAGGGCTGCTTCGGATTGGGGCACTTGAGTTAGGCCAGTGGTCTGGACCTTGGCTGCCTGTAGGAATCACCTGGGAGCCTGCAAAAGGCCGATGGCACCTCACCCGAGAGATTCCGATCCTGCAGGTCTGGGGTGCAGTGTGGGCAGAGGACTCCCCCCAGCGGGAGTGTCACCAGGGTCGAGCCCGCCGTTCTGGACGGAGGAAGTCTGTGGGCTCCCGGGGATACTGGTTTACCCCGGGCGCCCCTGTTGGCCCCCGCATAAGCGTCCAGGGCTGGGGTCGCCCTTGAGTAGGCTTCTGGCAGCTGGCTTCCAGCGGGGAGGAGGCCAGAGCCGCCACCTGTCTCCTTGAAATAGGTCGCAGCTGTGCGGGGGTGGTGACCTCACCGCCTCTGGCTTCTGCCACCGGCCAAGGGGCGATCTGGAAATCTCTCTCCGCGGATCCCAGATTCAAGGCGGCTCCGGGCTTCCCGGGGGGCATTGGGCAGCGGAGAGAGAAGGGCAGCGCGCAGGGGCAGCTGCGGGGCCGGGCAGGGGAGGGGGGCTCTGGAGAAGGGCGCGCCCCCCAACCTGGGGACCCCCGGCCCCCCGCCCAACAGACACAAACCCCGGGGCTGCGCTGTGAGCGCCAGTGACAGCCTCAGGCAGCCTCCCTCCCCAACACCGGGGAATGGTGAAATCCCAGGCCTCCTCCTCCTCCCTTTAAGTGATGCCTAAACAAACAAAGGGGCTTGGGGAGCTTCCCTGGTGGCTAGACGGTAAAATCGCCTGCCTTCAGGGCTGGAGACCCAGGTTCAATCCCTGGGTCAGTAAGATCCACCTCGGTTCTATCCCTAGGTTTGGAAGTTCTTCCCTGGAGAAGGGAAAGGCTACCCACTCCAGTATTCTGGCCTGAAAAATTCCATGCACTGTATATAGTTCATGGGCTGGCAAAGAGTCGGACACAGCTGAGCGAACTTCACTTTCAAACAAACAAATACCAAAGTCTGTAGGTAAAAATGGAAAAATCCATCTTTTCTTCCACATCCTGCAGGCAACCACAGCTAACAGTCGGGGATCTTACCTTCCACATTTTTGCCTAAATATGTCTTTGTACACACACTGGTATTTAGTCATTAAGTCGGGTCCCATTCTTTTGAGACCACAGGGACTGTAGCCCACCAGGGCTTCTCCTTCCATGGGATTCTCCAGGCAAGAATACTGGAGTGGGTTGCTATTTCCTTCTCCAGAGGATCTTCCCCACCCAGGGATGGAACCTGTGTCTCCTGCATTGTAGGCAGATTCTTTACCACCAGGGAAACCCTTGTACTCATATACACACATGTAATACTATTTTGGGGGGGCTCCAAAATCACTGCAGATGGTGACTGCAGCCATGAAATTAAAGGATGCTTACTCCTTGNCCTCTTGATGAAAGTGAAAGAGGAGACTGAAAAAGTTGGCTTCAAGCTCAACATTCAGAAAACTAAGATCATGGCATCTGGTCCCATCACTTCATGGGAAATAGATGAGAAAACAGTGAAAACAGTGGCTGACTTTTTTCGGGGGGGGGGGCTCCAAAATCACTGCAGATGGTGACTGCAGCCATGAAATTAAAAGATGCTTACTCCTTGGAAGGAAAGTTATGATCAACCTAGATAGCATATTCAAAAGCAGAGACATTACTTTGCCAACAAAGGTCCATCTAGTCAAGGCTATGGTTTTTCCAGTGGTCATGTATGTATGTGAAAATTGGACTATAAAGAAAGCTGAATGCCGAAGAACTGATGCTTTTGCACTGTGGTGTTGGAGAAGACTCTTGAGAGTCCCTTGGACTGCAAGGAGATCCAACCAGTCCATCCTAAAGGAGATTAGTCCTGGGTGTTCATTGGAAGGACTGATGTTGAAGCTGAAACTCCACAACTTTGGCCACCTGATGCAAAGAGCTGACTCATTTGAAAAGACTTTGATGCTGGGAAAGATTGAGGGCAGGAGGAGAAGGGGACGCCAGAGGATGAGATGGTTGGATGGCATCACCGACTCAATGGACATGAGTTTGAGCAAGCTCTGGGAGTTGGTGATGGACTGGGACCCCTAGCATGCTGCAGTCCATGGGGTCGCAAAGAGTTAGACACAACTGAGCAACCGAACTGACTGGACTGAATTACTACTGACCCAGGATCGATCCCTGGGTTGGGAAGATCCCCTGGAGAAGGAAACGGCAATCCACTTCAGTATTATTTCGTGGACAATCCCATGTTCAGAGGAGCCTGATGGGCTACAGTCCATGGGGTCAAAAAAAGTCCGACATAACTGAGCAGGAACACGGATAGCATAGAATTACTACTGAAGGTGAGCATTTTGTCTTTCTAGTTCTTCTGAAATTACCTATTTATATCTTTTGTCCTTTGGATTTGTCTTTTTCTTACTGATTTATAGGAGCTTTTATGCTTTATAGATATTCCTCCTGTTATAATGTTAAAATTACAGTTTGCAATTATTTTCTTCCAGCCCATTGCCTGTTATTCTGTTTTGATGTTGGTGTCTTTTGTCTCATTAAATGTTTACCTTTTATGAAGTCGTGTCTACCAATATTTTCCTCTACAGCGCCTGGGCTTTGTGTCTAGATTGGGAAAGATTTTAAAATCCAACTTTTAGGGCACACAAAGGCCTGAAATTGTAATAACTATAAGGAAATGGCAATTTCTTAATAATATCAAACTCATCACATTCCAAATGATCCACAGAAAGAGGGTCTCCTTGGGCTTGCTCTTCTCAGAGGGATTTTTGCTGCTCTGTGACTCTGTCCCACCTTGACTGCTTTCTTTTTAATGCTCTCTTGGATGTGCCCTGAACACAGGTGGGACAAAAACTTTAATGCAGTACTAAGGAAGGATAATCAGAAAAGGCAATGGCACCCAACTCCAATACTCTTGCCTGGAAAATCCCATGGATGGAGGAGCCTGGTAGGCTGCAGTCCATGGGGTTGTGAAGAGTCAGACAGGACTGAGGGACTTCACTTTCACTTTTCACTTTCATGCGTTGAAGAAGGAAATGGCAACGCATTCCAGTATTCTTGCCTGGAGAATCCCAGGGACAGCAGAGCCTGGTAGGCTGCCATCCATGGGGTCGCACAAAGTCGGACACAGCTGAAGTGACTTAGAAAAAGAAGAAGGAAGGATAATAGGAGAGTAAACACAGAGACTCTAGGGCTGACCTCTTCGTGAATAAGGCTTTGGTATAAGCCTTATGGTATAAGGCTTTTTGAATAAACTGCCACAGCTAGCTTGATCTGTAGGCCTTGCTCCTCTCTCTTTCATATGAATTTTGTCTGTGTTTCTCTCTCTGTCTCTTCATTCTTAGCCCATCTCTTAAGTGGTTGGGTTAACAGTAGAATTTAACCTCCACTACCCAGCAATGACTTCCTAGCTCTTCTGATACTTCGTATTCCAGACTGAGAGAATATGTCTCCTTGGGTCGACCTAAGATCCATCTGCTCTGTTTTTAATTTGAGGCCACCTCTTCCCCTGGAATTAAGCCACCCTTTAGATGCAACCTTCCTCTCTCCACAGATAAATGGGATTGTAAAAGGACGTTGTTGTTTGTTTTTTTTGTCTTTCCATGTGGCACTTGCAATTACTTGTTTAATGAAAGTAATTATCATTATGTATAAGGGCTTACTATGCGCTACGCAATGTGCTTTGTAGAAATTATCTTACTTCTCAAAACAGCCTTTCGCTAATGATTGTGTTACTACGCTCCTTTTCCAGGTGATGTAATAGGAACTCAGATATATGATAATGGAATGAATAAGTGAAGTTATAAATGAATAGATAAATGAAAACAATGAGCTCTCAATGGTCTAGGCGTCACCAAAACACATCCCTTTCCTGTCCTGCTTCATGTCAGAACAACAGCATGTACAGTACATAAGCTGGCATTGTAGCTAGATGCTTCCGCCTCACATAAGCCAAGATTTAATAACAGAATAAAGGGACGAACTCTTGATACAAAGGTATCATTATTTTTGCAAACTCCATTCCTATAAAGGATGCAGGGTTTAATGGTTTATAAAACAGAGTTTCATCCTAAGTTTCATTCATAGTTCTGGTCGTAACTTCCAGTGTGAATGAGAAAATTGCAGTACCCGTCTGTGAGTCAGTCTCCTCATAAACGAAACAGAAATAATGAAGCTTGGTTGTCATTAAGTCTCCTTAAGATCTCCAGATGAAAGATATTAGATGCGTCCAGGACAGGTTATTATTCACCAGTAAACTATGAAAAATTCTCAGAGGAGAACAAGCTGGTCACAGCTCAAAGGTATACTTGAGTCACATAGACATAAATGTATATGTTTGAAAAGAATGGTTTCAAGAAATATCTGGGATCCTGGAAAGCTCAGCTTGGACTCCAGTTTGGCAGGAGATTTTGATGCCACTTTTGGCCACCCCATTCTCTGCATCCCTAGGATGTTTTATGTGATTTCCCTTTTCAACCCTTCATTGGAGCCTCCATGATTATGCATGAAATCCTCAGTCTGAAGCTCGGGTCTTTGCAAGTTGTCCACAACGTTCCCTGCCAGACTTTTCTTCTATGGTTTCTCTTCTTCTCAGACTGAGCATTCTGACTCCTCTCTTCGCTCTCTGGTTAAGCCAGTTTCCATTCAGGCAGAATGGCATTCTTCCTTCCTTTCTCCACCCACCAAGCTTCCAACCATCCTCCACTAAGCCCTTCTGTTCCTAGAATGAAGAGCTTGACTCTTCCTGAGCTCTGGGTCCCCTGTGGCTTTTAACAGAATATTTAGCAAAGTGCTTGTTTCACATACATGAAAAGAACAATATGTCTATTTCTTTTTCAGTGTTTTTAACACCCCACCCACCCCACCAAATGAGTCTTTTATGTGTCCAGAGTATATTGGCGATTTCTTATCATTTACCATCCACCATATGAAGACTGCTTTCCTACCATTTCATTCTCCAAACACTTTGATCCAGCAAACTATAAACCATATGGGATGTGCTGTTCACAGAAGGTACCATTGCATCCCTACTTCTGAGTTTTACTCTTGCCGTTCCATCTGCCCTATCCTCTACCTCCCAGTCTTTTTTTTTTTCCTTTTTTTCCCCATCACTGCCACCCTGGATGGCAGCTTCCCTTCCCTTTCCTCCCAGTCCAGCTTCCTATGTCCTGTTTTCTCCTAAATGTAACTGGAGTATTGTGCTGGTTTTTTGTCAGATACAAAAAGGAACTGAGTATGGATTCTTCCTATGTAGAGTTTGCATTTGAGAATCGGTCACTGAGGGACTTCTCTGGTGGTTCAGTGGCTAAGACTCTACGCTCCCAATGCAAAGGGCCTGGGTTCGACCCCTGGTCAGGGAACTGGATCCCACATGCCACAGCTAAAGATCTCACGTGCCACAACAAAGATGGAAGATCCTGCGTGCTGCAGCTAAGACCCAGTATAGCCAAAGAAATAAAGAACTGGTAATTGAACTGGTACTTAGTGTTTAATGACCAAATGACTGAATGAATGTATCCATTAAAAAAAAACACAAATAATTGTAATTCAAGAAAGATTAGTGACCGAAAATATTCACCGATAATATGCTAACAGAATACAGAGGCTCTTGGAGCAAGAGATATCTTCTAGCAAGGGGGTCAGGACATGTAGGTTGCTTGTGACCTGGGTCCTCAAGGTTCATTAGGGTTTGTAAATAGAAAAAGAGGACAGTCCTTCAAACAAAACAGGGACTTGTGTGATTAAGTGTGAGACCAATAAATGAGAAAGCAAGTAATGACAGAGAGCGGAGGTGTGAGTGGTGAGAAGGAGAGCAGAGGTCTGTTTTCCCTTGGCTTCCCTGAAGGCCTAGAGTCTGTACTAACGTGCTGTGCAGTGCCACATACACCAGGACTTGCCGTCATTGAAGATGCTGGCACAAGGTGCCATCCCCTGGATCTGTGGCCCTCTGTGATGGGCATTAGGGGGTCTTCTCAGCAATTATGGGTATGATGGGGGAGAGACTTGGGACTCAGCAACAATATGATAAAGCAAAGTGGAAGGAGGCCAGTCTGGGAGCTATTTCATAATCCACAGGCCACCATTTAAATTAAGTGGTTTAAGATCATGAGTAATTAAAACTCACAAAGCATACCAAGGAGAAAACTGTAGTTAAAGTGCTCAGTTTTTCGAATACAGGGCTAACACTTAGTTTTCATAAAAACCAGTCTTATTGTGAAATAAGGAACCACTTTAAACTTCCTGGCCTTTAGAGCAACACTTCGATGTCTAAGCTGCCCTTGAAATATTCCATTTGCTGCTCTGGCCTCCAGATGAATTTGGGGCTTTTGTGAAGTGAGCCCAGAGGAAGCAGGCCCACAAAGAGTCAGAACTATGTGGCTGACTCAAAGATGTAGCTCAAAGCTATGTCTTCAGACAGGCAATGAATGGTTGGGACCTGCAGTAGAGTTGGAGAAACCTCATCCCAGGCCTACCTCTGTCCCATTCTAGCTGTGTGACCTCAGACAAATTAACTTACCTCTCTGAGCTTCAGTTTCTTTCCTATGGGGAACAAATAAGGCTCCCACACCATTCAGCATCCTGAAAGACTGATTCTTTCCCACCCATCAGAACTGACTGGATGTCAGGCATTATTTATTTCATTGATTAATTTATTCATTCAATGAAGACATTTATGTGCTGGTTACACAATAGTAATCAGCAGATAAATAATCCCTGTGGGCCTTTATTAGGTTTATGATCTAATGGAAGAGATGGATAGGATACAAATGGCAATGCAAATGAACAAGTAATTGCAAATGTGATAAGTGCTACAAAGAAAAACTGTAAAATGTGAAGAGAATTATAACAGGCAGGAGAGCCTAGTCCAGATAGGGATCAGAGAAAGTTCATGAGAAAGAAATAATTCTGATGAAGTCTAAAAGGAATTAGAGCTGGGAAAAACTGGGCTGAGGAGAAGAGGGTCAAGGAGAAACGTCTCTTTCTATTTAACAAATAAAAGCATTTCATGACAGCCAAGCCCATAGTTAAGCCACCAGCAGTGTGGTTCATTAAAAGTGACACCAGGAAGGTCACAGGCCCACAGTGGGTAGAGAGGAACTGTGCAAAACCCTGAAATCTAGCCCACTCAGGTTCCAAGAGTTTTCTTCTACCTGTCCATTTTCAGTGTTTGTAGGGTTCTTTGTGGCCATTTTTCTAAGTACTTTTGGTAGTAATTCTTGAAAGCAGGTGAATCTAAAAGCACCTGGTCAGATAGATCCTTGTTCTGATCACCGTTGGAAAGAGGGCTAATTTTTCTCCCTTATCTGAAACAGCAGAGTCCATGGGAGAAGCTGAAGTTGTACTCATGAGCCCTGGGCTCAGGGCTTAGCACTACCATCTATGGGTTATGTGACCTTGGACAAATCACTCAAACTTGCTGAACTCTGCTTCCTCATCTGTCAAAGCTACTCCACAGAGTTGAGTCCAGTGTAAAACAATGTATGTGAGGGGACTCTACAAATGTGATCCTGATACACATCCAAACTCTGTTCTCTTATATCCTGAGATATTCCCAGCTTGCACTCTGGGTGTGGATGAGGAGAGAAAGAGAGGTATCAAGAATGACCTCCAGGTTTTACTAGGCTCCTCCAAGGAAGTAACCAAGATTGATTATTGCATCTAAGTGCTTTAAATTTACCTTAAAGTACATAAAGGTAGATGAGTTTGAAAAAAAACAGAAGTGAGTGATAGGATCATCCTTTGTGATTCTTTTGCACTTTACCGGAAAAAAAAAAAAAAAAATATATATATATATATATATATAATGGCAACCACCAGAAGCCAAATGCCAATGACCACAGTCTTCAAATCTTTCCATCTCTTGCTGACATTCTCACTGACAGTGTTTAAACAGGGCTGGGCTGTTTACACATGTTCACTGTTCGCTGCAGCCCAGCAGGACCTGTAAGGGGAAGCCGTTCAAACCTTGACATATATCACCGGATCACCCCAACCAAGAGGTGTGAGCCACAAGTCTGAAGGCAGGGCAAGCTCTGCTTTCATCTGCTTCACCACAACCCTCGAAGAAGCAGTGCTGAGATTTCACAGCCAGAGCTGAGACCTGGGAGGAGCTCAGCAAAGTGGAGGTGCTTTGACAGCAAGACACGAGCATTGTAACTTTGTGTTGTCAAAAGGGGTGCGAATTCCCAGAGCATCAAAAACATTAGCTCTCAAATACAATCCACCTTCTCATTCCAAGACGATATGATGAGTGCATCAGCATCCCCTCCCCATGCCTCAGAGAATGAGAGTGGGCTTAAGGCTTACTCGGGGGCACCATCCTTTAGTGCAGTTCATAATGGTCCTTAGTGGAGCTCTTTATTCATCAACAAAATGGGTGAAATGCCTCCTGTGCCTCGTGAACTTGGCGGGAAGTGATTTGGAGGGAAATGGGACATACACATATGGTTTATCAAGGAGTAAGCTCTCAGCTTGTTCATTACCTGAACAAAGAGTTGACTGATGAATGAACACACAAGGGCATAAATGCAAGCAAGCCTATGGTACAGAAGAAAGCACAGGATCTGACATCTGAAGGCAGAGCCGACATTCCAGCTCACCCACTTTCCAGATGGTTATTAGGCTGGATGCCTCACTCGTTCACCCCTCTCTGTGCTCCAGGGCCTGACCTCTAAGGACCACCTCCCTCGGGCTCCCCCATTGTCTTTCTTCACGTTGGGTTTGGTCAAAAGGCATCGCTGGGAAGAGACTGGAATGAAGGGCAAGGTTTCTTCCCCTTCTCACTGACATGTCCTCTAGCAGCAGCTCCGCCCCTGACACCTGCAGCCCCATCTCCCAAACACTACATTCCCTTCTCTCTGGGATCCAGAAACACTGGGTCCTCCCCCTGCCCTGGGGCCCTATCTTCTCAGTGTTGCTGATACCTGGGAGCTGCAGTATGCCTTGCCTTCCTTTAATCCTATCTACCACCTCTGGAGAGAGCTCCTTCCTAGAAACAACTTGAAACAATTCTGTTTCCTGTTGAGACTCAACTCATTCAGAAAATTAGAACATGACATGGAACTTCTCAGAGCATCAGAGTCTTCCCCTCTGAAATGAAAATAATAATAATACTTAGTACTTCCCTGTTGGCTCAGTTGGTAAAGAGTCTGCCTGTGATGTGGGAGACCTGGGTTCAATCCCTAGGTCAGGAAGATCCCCTGGGGAAGGAAATGGCAACCTAGTCCAGTATTCTTGCCTGGAGAATTCCATGGGCAGAGGAGCCCGGTGAGCTATATAGTCTATGGGGTCACAAAGAGTCAGACAGGACTGAGAGGTTGACGCTTTCACTTTCAGTATCTAGTACCGAGCTTGAACATGGGCCCTCAATAAATGTTGGCTACTTGAAAAAATAAATGGATGGATGGATGGGTGGATGGATGGATGGCTGAATGAACAGATGAATACCTATGAGAATTAATGACAAGATGCTAATGTATTAGCTATAAAATATTGATTATAATTCTTATTAAAGGGCAAGTAAATGTAATAGATAGTATTAACTCTTGTGTTATCATATAATGGACATAAGTCAAGAATCAGAAAAACTGAATCAGTTTTTCCATTTGCTAATTGTGTGATCACAGGAAAATTATTTCCCCATGCCATGGCTCTATTTCCTCTCCTATAAAACAAGAGTTGTGTTCATAACTTCTAAGGGGCCATCCAACTTGAACATCCTATCGATACTAAGCATTCCAGACAAACATGTAATGATTTGAATTGAAGAAATTAAGGAAGCACCCAGGGCAGATGTAGGGACCTGAACAATATAGTAAGAACTGGAGCAGCAGAAGGAGGTAGCAAAATGAGCAGAGACCAGAGGGGATCATAAGGAGAGAGGTTGGTCAATTCTGATGACCAAAATAAACACATGACTGGAACAGAAGTTGCTCGTGGGGTCATAAGGGTCCTTGGACATCAGGCTGAGGAACTCACACTGTAAAAGGAAGGATTCTGACTTCCTCAAGGCCCCTGGAGCCAGAAGAGAAGCAGGATCCTAGTTTCCTCCTCTCAAGCCTCTCAGCTGCCATCAGCCAGCCCTTGTCTTCATCTCCTGATGGCAGCCATCTTCTCCCTTTTGTGATTCCTTAGATGAGGAAACCATTTGGTAAGGGATATTTCTGGCACTGTTCAAATCTTGGCAAAAATTTCATTCCTGTCATTATCCTTGTTGTTGTTGTTCGGTCACTAAGTCATTCCGGCTCTTTGCAACCCCATTGACTACAGCATACCAGGTTTCCTTGTCCTTCACTATCTCCCAGAGTTTGCTCAAACTCATGTACATTGAGTCAGGTGATGCCATCCAATATTCTCAACCTCTGTCACCCGCTTCCCCTCTTGCCCTCAATCTTTCTCAGTCTCAGGGTCTTTTCCAATGAGTTGGCTCTTCACATCAGGTGGCCAAAGTATTGGAGCTTCTGCTTAAGCATTAGTCCTTCCAGTGAATATTCAGGGTTGATTTCCTTTAGGATTGACTGGTTGGATTTCCTTGTTGCCCAAGGGACTCTCAAGAGTCTTCTCCAGCACCACAGTTAGAAAACATCAATTCTTTGGTGCTCAGTCTTCTTAATGGTCCAACTCTCACATCCATACATGGCTAGTGGGAAAACCATAGCTTTGACTATACAGACCTTTGTCAGCAAAGTGATGCTTCTTATTAATTGCTATCTAGGTTTGTCACAGTTTTCTTTCTAAGGAGCAAGTGTCTTTTAACTCCATAACTGCTACTTTCATTTAAAAATTTGTTAGGAAAGTTGAAGTCAAGATAATGAAAAGACAGTGACTTTTTAAAATTATCACAGAAGTATCAAAATCCAGGGGAAAAAAATGTATTGGAACTTGAGCAAGAATATTACCTTGAGGGATCCTAGACATGAAGTCAAAACACTTGGAGAAGCTTATGAAAACTAACAAGAATAACAATCCAAAACTACCATAAAATAAATGAAGTTATTTGAAAATGTGGCTAGCCATGGGAGTTTGGGCGTGGCTCTTCATTCTATGATCTCAGTCTCCCCACATGTCATATAGATGCAAAGGTGGATTCTCAAAGTCTCTCGTGCCCAGGCAGGGCTTGAACCCGCAGCTCTCTTTCCCCTCTGTTGAGAACATCATTCCTGGGAGGGCACAAGGGTATTTGTACCACTTTGGCTTCTGGTTACCTGACCTCTGACTCCTGTGTGGCCCCCTGGAGCTGCGAAGCTATGGCAGCTGCCCAACTCTGAACCCTGTGTGGGTTTGGCGGGAGACCAAGAGGAGTCAGCACCAGCCTGCAGTCAGACTGGGCCTCTGTGAATGGCTCATGGGCCAGCCCCACTGCCACTGCTGGGAGCAGGGCTCATCACGTCTGGAAGGTGCTCCTTGGGGTGGCCCCCTGGCCACTGCCCATACGATGAGGCTCACAGGGGGCTCCTCCATGGTTGATGTTATTCTCCAGGTCAAAGGCACTGGTGACACCCCCTTATTGAGTAGCAGTAGTGTATCCCCAAGGGGCCCCCATCCTGCAAAGCAGTCCTTGGAAACCCAGGCCGCATCACCTGAGTCTAGAGAAGGCAGCCTGGTGTGTCTTGCTGCTTCCTGCAGAGTCCCAGGGCTCCAGGCTGTCCCCAAGGAGAAAGACCTGTTCAAGACCCCGTCTGGTCCCCAGTAACTTTCAGCCCCGCTTCCCACATCTCCTCTGTCTACTCTAAAGTCCAGGGTCAGTGAATTATTAATTTATAGTTGATGATTTTTGTGTGCATGAATATTGCAAAAGTATAAACTTGGAGAAAGAACAGGGGAAAAAAACCCAGCATCTTCAGCAGGAATTTTCTGAAGGATAGGTTTCAGCTTAAAAGCTCCTGGAGAGGTAAATTTGGCTAATTATCCTCTTGTGTTTTGGTCCATAAAACTATGCATCCCCCTCCCTCACCCATGACTTTGTCCATGCTGTTCCCTCAATCTGGAAAACCTTCTCCCTTTATTTACCTTGAGAATCGTTTCATCTTTCAGAGCTTTATTCAAATTCCACCTCTTTTAAAGACACTCCCCAAGGTCCATACTAAGAATTTATTACTCATTAGTCTGTGTGATTTATTACTCACAGGACTTTTCATGCATTTCTCTTGAAGGACTTTTCTTAATAGCTATGTATAAGAAGCTATTGGCACCCCTCTGTGCCAGTACTTAATTTTTCAACCAGTATCACCAGTTGTGTACAAGAGGCTTGAATGTATGCTTAGTCACTCAGTCATGTCCAACTCCTTGTGACCCCAGGGACGGAAGCCTACCAGGCTCCTCTGTCCATGGGATTTTTCAGGCAAGAGTACTGGAGTGGGGGTCTTCCCAATCCAGAAATCAAACCTGTCTCCTGCATCTCCTGCATTGGCAGGTGGATTCTTTACCACTGAGCCACCAGGAATGAAAACAGCTCCTGTCCTGCATGACTCTGGGTCTCCACCTTTGGGATCATTTCCTGGGAATCTTCCCCGTAGACGTGGCTCCATCTGAGTCTGTCTTGGCTACTTCTTCCCTCATATTAAGATAATCTGTTGAAATCAGAAAGAAAACGGTTCTGAGCTCTAAACAGAAAGAAAATGAGGCCTTAATGAGCAGTATTTCTCAAATGAGTTTAATTCTCTGGCACTGATACAGTCAGAGAGGAAATTGAGAGCAAAGAGGTCAGCACAACAGGTCCCATGGGAACAGGCAGAGCAGATGTCATAAAGCGCCAGCATTCAACGTTAAGCTTCTGCTCAAGTCTTTTTCTTCTGGAACCAACCCTCACAAGCGAATAGCTTAGAAACAGCAGATGAAATGTTGGGGGTGGTGATGTAGAGAGACTGTCTGAGTCAGCAGAATGCAAAAGCTGACTGGGTGACAGAGAATCAGTGTGAAAGAGAAACAGACTTGGGGCCATGGGGTGGAGGGGCAAAGAGTCCTTTGAATGTCAAGTCTCAACCTCTCTGGACTTTGTTACATGATCGTCCGGAACTGATAGTCACAGAAGTGCTGAATTATCACACATACGCACACACACACACAGGTGATCTGCTCTATCTTCTCTTAGAAGACAGCGAAGTGTAAGCTATTTGGGGGAAAAAATTCCTTGTAAAATGATAATTGTTTGTTCAAAAATTTAAGAGTTTCCCCCAAGAGATCCTCACAGTTTATTCCTCTTGTTCTTGGGGCTTTGTTCAATTGTCACTTTCCTGAACCTTAGTTTCAATTGCAGCCCACTCACCCCTGGCACCCCTGAATTCCTTTTCTTAGCATATTTTTCTCATACCAGCTGTCACTTAATATATTATATAATAATACTGTTTGGTTATGAGCCTTCTCTCCTATCCCACAAGAAGGCAAACTCCACGAGGGTAAGGGTTTGTCTGTTTCACTGCCTTGTTGTGGATGAACCATGTGTCTGGCACCTAGTAGGCATCCATTCTTTATTGAATGAAAGCATAAATGAGCAGACTTAGTTATTTGGAAAACAAATTTAAATTTTAAAAAGTCATTCTATAAAAATAGTGGCTAAATGCAGAAAAATTATATAAGAATTTATCAACATAGGCACATTAATTAATTGGCAAGTATTTATTAAGGTCATACTCTATGCAGACGTTATATATTGGGGACTTGCTTATTTTGTTCATGTTCACAATTTTCAGTGCCCTAAATACCAAGTATTCCACATGTAGAGTCACTGACATGCTTGTGAGACACATGTGCACTCCTGTACACATATTTACAAGCATGCATGCACACACACACGCACACACACACACACACACACACACGCAACATTCTGGTTCTTCTTGTAGCCTACCTTAGATTTTACCATATCTCTTGTGTAAAGGTTTGACAAGTGTGTTCTGTGCCTCCTTCAGAAAATTCTTAGAAGTAGGAAGTGATAGTATTGATTAGGAATGCTAGTGTTTCCCATGAGTGAGTCTAGAATCAATATTTAACCACCATTTATTGTGATGTTGGAGGCAGATTGATTGTATCCTGGAAAGTGTACTGCACGTAGAGCCAGGAAATTTGAGTGCGAGCCCTGGATCCATTGCCGAAGAGCTGAATGATCTTGGCAAGTTATTTAACCACAAATACCTCACTCAGAGGTTTTTGTTTTTGAACAGGACTTGGTAAGCTGTAAAGCACCATTCAGTTTTAAAAATAATTGTTATTTTATTAAGAAGTAAAATGTGCATTACCTGTCATTAGCAGTAGAAGTGACGTCAGATCTCTTGAAATGCACAGGTATCAATCTCCATACCTTGGCCACTTTCCTTCTTATGTAATTTGCTGTATGACCTTCACATTTCAGGACTCAATTTCATCATGTACAAAAAAAGGATTCTACCCAACTCTAGCTGGCTGGGATGATTTCTCTGATTCTGATCACAACTGACAGGCTCTGCAAGTCTGTAGCAGTAAATTGGGATGGGTTCCAATCGATCGTGCAGTCTAACCTGGTAGTTTTCTAAATGCAAAACTATCCATTTTCTCCATTCATTCATTCATTCCTTCAACAAATCCTTGCTCAACTTATGTGGCAGATATGGTGTGAGATGCTGGAGAGGGAAGTTGGTCAAAGACGTGGCGTCAGCGCCATCAGTGATCCAAGCCGAGTTGGCGAACCTGTTTCATAAACACATCTTTGTTGTCCACATTGAGAGCCAGCAGGAGACAGGAGCAGGGTGCGAGGGACCACAGAATGAGGCCTGATTTTCTCTGGAAGCAATGGAGACAGTTTCAAGCCGAGATGTGTGTCAGGGGAATGTCAGAGGGCAGGTGAGGGGTAGCCAGGCAGGGGTCGTAGAAAGACATGTCATTAAAAAAGGAAAGACTGTGAAAAGGTCCAAAAGCACCTCACTTGGGCAGTTTAATAAGCACTGATTGGGTACTTAATGTGTGCTGAGCACTGTAGAGGGAAGAATATTCAGGGAATGGAAAGCAGATAGGATAAAGCTGACGAGCGTTAGTAAGTACAATAAAAGGCTTGAATGCCATGCTCAGGACAGACTTACAGCATCACTGAATGTAAGCAGGACAATAACAGAACATGATCCCTTTGTGTAAAACTGTTTACCTTCATCATTCAAACGTTCACCAGATAGCCTGCTGCCATCCATGGGGTCACAGAGTCAGACACGACTTAGCAACTGAGCAACAAGACTAGTATACGAAACCACGGGATGCAATAACAAATAGGACAGAATCTCTACTGGAGCGGAGCACGTCCACCAAGTGTGATAAATGCTCTGATTACAAGAGCCGCAAGCAGGAGGACTGAATCTAATCTGAGAGGGGGGCTGAAGGAGGGCTTCCCAGGGGAGGTGACATTTTTAAGCTGAAGCTCTAAGGGTGAATAGAAACTATTTAGGTGGCAGGAGTGGGAAGTGGTTCAAACAGAAGCAGAAGCACGTGTGAAGGTCTGGAGACCTAAGGAAGGAGCTAGGAGACGTCAGTGAGCCTGTGGCAGAGTCTGCATTGCATAGTTTGGGCTTTGTCCCAAGGGAAGTCATTCACTGGTGGATTTTAGGTAGGGCAGTGACATGATAAGATTTGTATTTTGGATGTGTGTATCAGTATCTGTGCAATTGACATTTCCCACTTCACCAGCTTGGTATAAGGTGTTACCCTTCCTGAAAATTCAAATCTTAATGGCTAGGAGCCTCCAGCCACCCAGATTAAAAGAAAGATTCTATCGTTGAGATTCACATCTCAATATATTTCCTTTTTTTTAATTGGTATATAAGATGGTGTACATTTAAGGTACACTGTGTGGATTGGATATACTTGTTATTACAATATGATTACCTCCCTAGAGTTAGTTGACACCTCCACCACCTCACATAATTGTCCTTTCTTTTTTGTGATAAGAACATTTAAGATCTGGTCTTTTAGTAGCTTTCAAGTGTCTAATACAGTGTAGGCAGCAGCAATGATTGCCATATGTGCATCAGGTCCTCAGAACTGACTCATCTTCTAACTCCAAGTTTCTATCCTTTGACCAGCATCTCCCCTGGTCATCCCACCCCCAGCCCCTGGTAACCACCATTCTACTCTGTTTCTATGAGATCAGCGTTTTTAGATTCCACATATAACTGACCCAAATATCTCTCAAGATCTGTGAGTGAGTCAGTCCTCACAGCCATGTCCTTGCTGCCACCTCCCAAAGAGCATGAACTTGACTGTGTCCTTTGAGGCCGCTCCCCTTCTCAGGGAACGACTGACTTCTGCATACGGCCACCAGGGTGGTCTTGCTGCAGTGGCCAACACAGGGGGTCCATGTCTTTCTAGATCAGTGACCATCTGGGCAGCCGGAGGAAGCACCAGGGTCCCTTCTGCAGCCAGCTGCATGTCTTCTGGACCCTACTCGCTGCCTCCATGGTGGTCTGCTCTTTCATCTCAGTGTCTCCCCAGGAGCAAAGGGAGTAGGGGCACTCTCCTGCCCCTGTCACTTCCGGAAGAGGCCTCCCGCAGCCACAAGGCGACCATTGTGCCAGCTCTTGCGGATCAGCCCCTTCTATACACATTAGCAGAAGATTACTTCTCAGGAGGTGTGACCAAGGACTGGTGGGGCCATGCTGGGAATGACTCGAATGCCAGCTGCCTGCTCTGCCCAGGGACAGCATCCTCCCTGACATCGGGGTGGGGACAGCATCCTCCTCCCTTCCAAAGTGTCATTCCTAATTTCTTTCACTGCTGTGGGGGGGGGGTGCAAGACGGTGGGGGGGACAACTCTTCTGGAGGGGGGAGACCATGATACATCCTACTCAACACCATGCACGTCACCAGGGGCTGGCTACCTGCAGGTCTCACCACAGCGACCCTTTCCTTCAAGCCTCCCAGGGAAGGTCCTGGGCCTGTTGCCTCCTCCTTCAGCCCAAGACCAGTCTTACTTCCTGCCCAGGATGGTCCAGTTTCCCGAATGACTGACAGTGGAAACATCCATTTCCAGGGCTTTAGCATTGTAACCTCAACAGAGAGTGATGTTGGTGTATTTGGGGAGATATGTTAAAAGGGTAGATATGCACAGAGAAATGAGTGAAGAGCTGTTTCCCTAAGTTATAACAGCAGCGTCTCTGGCTTTTAGTGAGTTTACCATCGTCATTTTACTTTAGAATCATATTTGAATTTTTTTTTTCCACAGTAACTGTGCATCATGTTTTCAGGAAAAGATTTTAGGCTTTGGTATCAGATCGCGTTTGGCAAATCAGATCATCATCTTCTCAACTATAACATGAGAAAAGTAGTATTTCAGAGGGCTTCCCTGGTGGCTTAGATGGTAAAGAATCTGCCTCCAATGAGGAAGACCCAGGTTCAATCCCCGGGTTGGCAAGATTCCCTGGAGAAACGAAAGGCTACCTACTCCAGTATTTCAGAAGATTATTGAGATAAATTCAATACTATTAATATTTCTATTTTTCTAATATTTTCATTACTTATAATTGACATGAATAATTTTATGTAAATACATATACATGATTATATTAAATATAAAGGGGGATTTTCTTAAAGTGGAGAACTTTATTTCCTTTTCCTTTGTTTTAACTTCTCCTTCCCACTTGGCTCAGTTCGGTTCTGTTCAGTTCAGTCGCTCAGTCGTGTCCGACTCTTTGCGACCCCATGAATCACAGCACGCCAGGCTTCCCTGTCCATCACCAACTCCCGGAGTTCACTCAGACTCAACGTCCATCAAGTCAGTGATGGCATCCAGCCATCTCATCCTCTGTCGTCCCCTTCTCCTCCTGCCCCTAATCCCTCCCAGCATCAGAGTCTTATTCCAATCAGTCAACTCTTTGCATGAGGTGGCCAAAGTACTGGAGTTTCAGCTTTAGCATCATTCCTTCCAAAGAAATCCCACTTGGCTCAGCACTTCTCAAATCACAGCTCCTCTTCAAACCCAGGCCATTGGCCCATCACACACAACTATGTTGACAACCTGGAAGATACCCTCTGTATTTTTCTTCACGATTATACAATAATAAAAGCATATTGATATGTAAACTGGGCTTCCCTGGTGGCTCAGACAGTAAAGAATCCCCNTCCCACTTGGCTCAGCACTTCTCAAATCACAGCTCCTCTTCAAACCCAGGCCATTGGCCCATCACACACAACTATGTTGACAACCTGGAAGATACCCTCTGTATTTTTCTTCACGATTATACAATAATAAAAGCATATTGATATGTAAACTGGGCTTCCCTGGTGGCTCAGACAGTAAAGAATCCCCCTGTAATGCAGGAGACCTGGGTTCAGTCACTGGGCTGGGAAGATTCCCTGGAGAAGGGCATGGCTACCCACTCTAGTATTCTTGCCTGGAGAATCCCATGGACAGAGGAACCTGGTGGGCTACAGTCCATGGGGTCGCAAAGAGTTGGACACAACATAGCAACTTTCCCTTTCACTTTTCAAATACTCTTGAGTGAATATAAGTCCTTGTGTGAAAGGTTTTTGATCATTTGTAGAAAGAGATCATTGTTTAGTTTCTTAGTCATGTCCGACTCTTTGCAACCCCATGGACTATAGCATGCTAGGCTCCTCTGTCTGTGGGATTTCCCAGGCAAGAATACTATTTGCCATTTCCTACTCCAGGGGATCATATTACACACAATTTTATGCATCATTTTCTTACGCAACAATATGTTCTGGAAATCCACTCTAGGCATCTGGTGAAGGTCTCATTTTAATAGCTACATAATTTTTTCATGATTTGGAAATAACATTTTATTCATCTGCTCCCATGTTTATTGATATTCACTTTGTTTCAGCTGCAGCACACACACACACACACACACACACACACACACACACACGTACCCTTGTTGCAAAATCGATTTTATTTCTTTGCAGTAGATTTTCAGTCTGGGTGAAAGAGCAATAGTAGAGCCAGTCAACAATGTTTGCAATGTGTGCTAAGTGTCTGTTAAGTAGTTACTGCTCAATAAAATGATACCTGCTATTATCCTCATTATTAGCTGAGAAATTGTATTTTGGAAAAGTTGAGTCATTTATTAGATCCCATTTAGATAAATTACATTCCCTTTAAAGACATGGGTTATCTGCAATAACCAAACTAACAACTGTCCTCTTTCTGTTTATACAAAGTCAAAAGGAAATGGGACTTCACTGGAAAACTAAAATAGACATGAAAGTTGACCTCCTTGTTTCCTTTCTGGCATTTCAAATCTATTTCCTCAGTGAAGCAGGAACTCAGAAGCCCAGGGAGCTCTCATAATTGGAGATTCTTGTTTTGTATTTTTAAAAATTGCTATCAGCTTATTTGTATATCTGATTTGAAAGACAAAAGAAGGCCCACTGAAACGTCCTCCCTGTTGTGAAAAAGGAACCAATTTGGAGACTTGGAGTGAGATTAATGAATAAGTTCCTGTGTCTGCAGCCCGGGCCCTGCTGTCTCCCGGCAGAAGCTCCCAGGGAAAAATCGGGTAATTTCTAGTTTGAAATTTCTTGCTATGTTTAGCTACTCTCCATGAAAATTGAGGCAGCACCTTGTGAAGAGAGGGCAGTTTTGCAAAATGCAGACTTGGTGGATTCCGGACATGAGCGCTTCTAAGCCGTTTGGCCAAAAACGTCAACACATGACAAATTTCAAACTCCAGACTGAAATGGAATCTTGCAAGTTGGCCGAGGGCCAGGGGCTGGGCCCTGGACACAGCCTGTGAGAGAGATTCTGGGAGAGAAAAGGCACTCGTACAGTTTTCATGAAACAGGAAATAGGTACCTCTGTTTGTGCATGGCTTTGTTCCTTTTTGGTCTGGACACCAGTGAGCCAAGGGAAACTAGGCGGCTAGTGCGGGCATCCTCAGATTGCCAGTCATCAAAGTGGGCTGAGCCTCCCAGATCCCAAGTCCACACCCATAAAAACGAGCTTCAAGCTCACAAGTCTCTCTCAGCCATTGTTTCTGCTCTTCCTATCCTATCTTGTCTAACATTTCAGTAAGGGACTGACTTCTGACTTTCTGAGTTTTGAAAACATTTTTGGTTTCATGAAAGGAAACCCTTGGATAGAATTCTGCTCTCTGCTTCAACTCTCATCGCATCCTAATTTAGTTTTTGTTCCAGTTCAGTTCAGTCGCTCAGTCATATCCAATTCTTTGTGACCCCATGAATTGCAGCACGCCAGGCCTCGCTGTCCATCACCAACTACCGGAGTTCACTCAAACTCACGTCCATCGAGTCGGTGATGCCATCTACCTGTCTCATCCTCGGTCATCCCCTTCTCCTCTTGCCCCCAATCCCTCCCAGCATCAGAGTCTTTTCCAGTGAGTCAACTCTTCGCATGAGGTGGCCAAAGTATTGGAGCTTCAGCTTTAGCATCATTCCTTCCAAAGAACACCCAGGGCTGATCTCCTTCAGAATGGACTGGTTGGATCTCCTTGCAGTCCAAGGGACTCTCAAGAGTCTTCTCCAACACCACAGTTCAAAAGCAGCAATTCTTCGGCGGTATTTTCCTACCATGATTCAACTCTAGTCATAAAGTTCTGTGCATCTTGCCCCACTTCCTGCCACTCCCCAACAGGCCCATGCTGTCCCCTTGGAAGGGGACCTGGGAGTTAGAAGGATTGGATCACAGAACCCAATTCAGAACTAGAAGAAGGAAAGACTGATTCACGTTTACATGCTTTCCTAGCCTGTTCTGTATCCATTTTGCCTTGGTCTTTAAAAGGCCCTAACTGAACTGAACTGAAAGTTGCTCAGTCGTGTCTGACTCTTTGCGACCCCATGGACTGCAGCCCACCAGGCTCCTCTGTCCATGGCAAGAACACTGGAGTGGGTTGCCACTCCCTTCTCCAAAGGCCTCTAAGGCCTTGCCCTTATTGAAGGAGCACCTAGTCCCTGCAAAGCCAGTCCAGAAATCAGTGTTCTTTGGGGACCAGGATAACAAGTCTGAATCCCCGTTTGTAAGAAGCTCACTCTCTGAATTTAGAGACCCACATTCTCAGAGGAGAAGTGACTCAGTTCAGAGTTTGTGAGTTTCCAGTCAGTTGCAGGGGGAGGAGTTAGGGACATGGGAGTTCAGAGGATGGGATATACCTGGGGGCTGGGAGGCTGGGTGGAGAGGACCAGGACCAAGGCCTCCCTTGGCAAATGGAGAAAGGAAGGAGGGCAGCAGATACTAAGCCTCCTAGTGTGCCAGAGTTCATGTCAGAGCTTTAGTGGTTGTCTCTGGTAACTCCCAGGACTGGGGTTGGAAGAGAAGAGGAAAGACAGCATTTCTAGCCAGGAAATGGTGCAGTTAACCTGAGTGCACATTTAAGACATTAATGACAGCCTGGTCTGAGCTTTGGCCGAATCTGTTCAAGTTGGACATTGTCTAGACAAACTGAGCTTCTCTGCCACTGCTGAAACAGCCACGATCTATGTGTCTTACATAGGTAAGGAGCAAGTTAAACTGGCTTACTCCACGGTCACGATGAGTTCTTTGAGTGCCCACAAGGCTTTGGGGACCGTGTAAATTATGAGACGTTGATATGTAAATTCAGAGGGTATATTGTTTTTGTTGTCGTTTAGTCACTCAACTGTGTCCAGTTCTTTGCAACCCCGGGGACTGTAGCCTTCGAGGCTCCTCTTCCATGGGATTTCCCAGGCAAGAACACTGGAGTGGGTTACTATTTCTTTCTCCAGGGGATCTTACTGATCCAAGGATTGAACCTGCATCTCCTGCATTGGCAGGCAGATTCTTTACCCCTGTGCCACCAGGGAAGCCCATTTGAGATGGGCAGAGACAGTTGTGAATCCAGGGATTGGCTGGAAGACCTTGGTCTTTCTTTGCGGCCAGATGCTCATTGGTTTCAATATGAGAAAGATTATGGGAACTTTTACGGCCTTATTGAAGAGCCCCACCCAAGATATCTTTTCTCATCTCATATCTAGAAAGAAGAGTGGTGAAAAATGACAAAGGAAAGAATTTAAAAAATCAAACAATGTGTAAGTTGTTAATATCTGTGTTTATTTTGGTAGCTTGTTCAACAAGTGTTTTCATGAATGCCCCTGAATCTCTATGACAGTCATGGTGCCCAAAGTAAAGTTCTGGTTCCTGTGTTTACAGACTAACTGGAAAGGCAGATGTTAAAAAAAAAAAAAGCAACACACAAAGAAACATGTGATTACAAAGTCACTATGTACGTAATGATATATAAGATCCAGGTGCTGTGGGAGAGAAGAAACACGGAAGGTGTCTCAGAGGAGCTGACATTTGCGAAGAAACCTAGGCGAAGAGAGGATCCAGATGGGTAGAAGGTGCAGCTAGAGGCACTTGGATCAGCCATATAGCTCAGCTGAACTCATGAAATGGAGATAACAATGATGCGTCATTCCAGGTTGTCNGATCCAGGTGCTGTGGGAGAGAAGAAACACGGAAGGTGTCTCAGAGGAGCTGACATTTGCGAAGAAACCTAGGCGAAGAGAGGATCCAGATGGGTAGAAGGTGCAGCTAGAGGCACTTGGATCAGCCATATAGCTCAGCTGAACTCATGAAATGGAGATAACAATGATGCGTCATTCCAGGTTGTCATGGAGACCATTTAATGGCTATAGATCACCTGGCCTGGTGCCGGGTGTGTATCGTGACACTGAACAAATGTTGACTGGATCTGAGCCAAAAGTCCCTCCTAGTCCTTGCATTCCAGGGTTCTGAGTTTCTCTCTGACTTTGACCCCAGGGAGCTCTGCCCTTGATGTCAGGGCTTGATGTGGTTTCTGGTTACCTGCACAAGTAGGGAAGAGCTGGGAGCATGACTCTTTAGGGACCCACAACTGTGACTTCCCTGTGATGCTCGTCGGTGCCTTGAGTCAGCTTCCTCGGCCAGCAGGGAGGGCAGGCACTGCTTCTCCCCGGAAAGAACGCTGCCTGCTCTTTCCCACCCACTAATGACAGTGACCAGAGAAGGCAACGGCACCCCACTCCAGAACTCCTGCCTGGAAAATCCTATGGGAGGAGGAGCCTGGTGGGCTGCAGCAGTCCATGGGGTCGCTAAGAGTCGGGCACGACTGAGCAACTTCACTTTCACTTTTCACTTTCATNCCTTTTGTAAAACAAACAAACAAACAAACAAAAACACCTTCTAAGGAACTCTAACTGCACTGAGATACTCTTCAAGAATGGAATCCATGATCAACTAAGTTTGGGAATCAACTTCTATGACACATGTTTGGAGAATCACAGTGTGCATAAGCTTATTAAAGGGTCTGAGAAGTCTAGTGATAAAGCATCTATTTTGTTTAAATCAGTGTCATCTCAATATATTTACACACATAACTATTAATAATTAATACCTATTAACAGTACAGGACCTTCTTGAGGTTTTCTGTGGTCTCCTCATTCTACATCAATAAGTCAGTAATGAGATCTCAGCCACCCACAAACACCCTACATCATTACAGACAACTCTAATTATGAGAGGAAACAGCCTGGTGGACATCAGGTTTTAAAGTGAATCTGATCAATATCTGAATTTTCAGTAACCATTTAATCACTGTATACTTTTGGCAACTTTTAAAATTACTTCTGAGCCCTTGTTCCATAATCTATCTAGTTCAGTTCAGTTGCTCAGTCGTGTCTGACTCTTTGCGACCCCATGAACTGCACCACGCCAGGCCTCCCTTGACCATCACCAACTCCTGGAATTTACGCAAACTCATGTCCATTAAATTGTGATGCCATCCAGCCTTCTCATCCTATGTCATCCCCTTCTCCTCCTGCCCCCAATCCCTCCCAGCATGAGTCTTTTCAAATGAGTCAGCTCTTCGCATCAGGGGGCCAAAGTATTGGAGTTCAGCTTCAATATCAGTTCTTCCAATGAACACCCAGGACTGATCTTTAGGATGGACTGGTTGGATCTCCTTGCAATCAAAGGGGACTCTCAAGAGTCTTCTCCANTACCATGCTCCTCTGTCCATGGGATTTTCCAAGCAAGAATACTGGAGTGGGTTGCCATTTCCTTCTCCAGATCTTCCCGACCCAGGATTGAACTTGGGTCTCCCACACTGTAGGCAGACAGTTTATCGTCTGAGCCACCAGGGACATCAAACCATGCTATGTCACAGACAAAACAGACTCTGGGAGAGAAAGTGACAGGCTGAGGGTCATGCAAATAACCAGTGGCCTGGGCCTGGGTCTTCTACCACCGGTCCAGTTCTCCCTCCACTGTGGCCCACTGTGTTTCCGCCCAGAGCAGGCTCCAGGAGAGAACAGGGTGGACAGGTGTGCCCCTGTACTCTGCCCTTTGTTTACTTTCAAGTACAAACATCTGTTGCATGTTGTCTGCTGCCAGGCCCTGCACTCGGCCCCCGGAGGCATCAGCCTCTTAAACGGTGGTGTTTGAAGGCTCAGGATGGCCAGGGGATGTCCCAGAGGAAGGAGGAATCTCCCCCCACTGCTGGAGGCTGTCCCTGCATCCCAGCTGTTCCTGNACAAACATCTGTTGCATGTTGTCTGCTGCCAGGCCCTGCACTCGGCCCCCGGAGGCATCAGCCTCTTAAACGGTGGTGTTTGAAGGCTCAGGATGGCCAGGGGATGTCCCAGAGGAAGGAGGAATCTCCCCCCACTGCTGGAGGCTGTCCCTGCATCCCAGCTGTTCCTGGTCTGAAGGCAGTGCCAGCCATGTGGTAATGCAGTTAACCTTTGAAACTGAATCTGATCTGCAGCCGTCCTATGGTGTCTGGGCCTCCACCTGCCAAGAGAACAAGCCTACTGTGGGCTCACCTTCCTCCTTCATGAGGCTGAACTTCCAGAACCAGGTGCAGAGTCCCTGGTCTGTCCTCAGACCAGTTGTGGGTGAAGCTTTTCCTCCAGGTTTCCCTGCTCTCATCTGTGAGGTTATTTCTTACTCACCTCCATTCCTGGCTGGGTGCAGAGTGTCTGTCACCCCAGGAAGGCTGCTCCCTAAAATGCCTAGCATCCCACCCAGGAGACTGTCTCAGGGATCCCACAGCTCGATCTGGCAGATGGGCCCCAGTGCCAGCCCCTGTAATGGCAGACTTTTGTAAACTTCTAGGCCCACGTTCAAGCCCTGGGTCTTGCAGCCTTTTGCATGCCGTTCTCCATGTTTGAAATGTCCTTCTTCCTCTGGCCAGTCCTCTTCCAGCTTGACCTTCGACCCCACTTGGGCGGCCCCCTCCTTGACCTAACCTGTGTGTACCTTGCACTGACTGCTAGAGCCCTAGAGACTTTAGTAATGACCTCATCTGTGTTTAAAAGCACTTTGGACTGTGCCTCATTCTCCATTGCATTCGCAGTACCTAGCCCAGTGCTGGGCACATAGCAGGCCATCACAGTACCTAACGAATGAAGAAGACTCATTTAACCTTCCACGCCCTCAGCCATATTTGCACCCAGAACTCCACAGCGCCCCCTGGCCTTGCACTGAGGGGAATCTGCCCATTGAATCAGATTCAGAGCCTCTGTGGCTTTCTCCTTTCCTGGAATTCTAGTGTCTACAGTCTGTCCTCTCCTTGACACATTTGATGCTTCAGCTCAAGAAAGCTGTGCATTTCTGGATTTCTACGGCTGCTTCCTGTCTGTCACCCTGGCGCTCAACACCATGATGTGTAAAAGGGTGTTTGGAAGTATTCGTACATTCCACGGGCATATGTGTCCAGGTAGGGGTCATGGGGCAGCTGGAGTCCCAGCCTCTGGGACGTTAACCCATGAAGGTTTGGTGATGGCCACCCATACTCCTTCCTGCCGCTTGGGGATTTCAAAGATGAATTTGTCCTTGCTCTCTAAAAGCTTTAACTTGAGGGTCTGGGGATAGAAGAGAGAACTAACACAAAGAGTAATTCAAGAATGAACACAGGGACTTCCCTGGTGGTCTAATGGCCGAGACTTCAAGCTTCCAATGCAGGGACCCAGGTTCAATCCCTGGTCAGGGAACTAAGATCCTACATGTTCACACGCTGCAACTAAAGATGCTCCATACCGCTCTGAGTACCACAACTAAGACCCAGCGCATCCGAATAATAAATACAAGCAAATATTTTTCTATAATGATCTTGTAATTTGTGAACTAGGACATTGTATCGGCAACAACACTGAAATAAGTCAGCTACCTTATATATCAGAGAGTAGAAGCTTCTGGGACCGGGCTGCGAAACCAGANCCCAGCGCATCCGAATAATAAATACAAGCAAATATTTTTCTATAATGATCTTGTAATTTGTGAACTAGGACATTGTATCGGCAACAACACTGAAATAAGTCAGCTACCTTATATATCAGAGAGTAGAAGCTTCTGGGACCGGGCTGCGAAACCAGACCTGGCCAAGGAATGACCTCAACTAATTCCTTACAAAGATGCCGCTTTGTGGGGGCCTCATCTAAAGAGTGCCTGTGTGCATCCCTCCCAGTCCAGACCCTCTCGAGTTCTCTTCCTCCCTAAGACCCGCACACAGCAGAGCCCGAAGGGACAGGGCCCCCAGCAACGCTGAGAACACCTGTGTCTAACTCAGTTGGTGACTCAGAAATCCCATTCCTGAAATAGGCAGCCCCGGCACACACAACCGTGTGTCCGCCTCTGCGACCTCAACAACAAACCCAAACTTCCGACCCTGTTTTCTGTGATTGGAAAGAAGCAAAGCAGTGGCCCCGGGAGCAGCTGTTCCCAGCCTGAACCTCACACCTAAATGATGTCAGTCGGTACAAATCAACACACCAATTATTAGGTGAGAAACAAGCCGAAGAAATACAGCTCATTAGGATTGAGAGTGTCTGAGGGCTGTGTGTGTCTGTGTGTTTAATTTGCCCATATTCTGGAAAATTTTTATTTGCCTAGGTTTCACCTTTCTCAGACCTAAAGAGATCATGACCNCCCCGGCACACACAACCGTGTGTCCGCCTCTGCGACCTCAACAACAAACCCAAACTTCCGACCCTGTTTTCTGTGATTGGAAAGAAGCAAAGCAGTGGCCCCGGGAGCAGCTGTTCCCAGCCTGAACCTCACACCTAAATGATGTCAGTCGGTACAAATCAACACACCAATTATTAGGTGAGAAACAAGCCGAAGAAATACAGCTCATTAGGATTGAGAGTGTCTGAGGGCTGTGTGTGTCTGTGTGTTTAATTTGCCCATATTCTGGAAAATTTTTATTTGCCTAGGTTTCACCTTTCTCAGACCTAAAGAGATCATGACCTTGAGCTTCCAGTCAGCCAGGAGGACTTGACAACTGCCCAGCCAAGGGTGGACCTGCCTTGAGGGATCCTTTTTACAACTGGGTTTCTCCAGGGCAGGCCTCAGTAGCTGTGGAACCAAAAAATTTCTCCTTTCCCATTGAGCAGTAAGTCTAGAGTTAGAGGCAGACTTTATCCTATCATACTTTCTTTTACGTAAAAATAAAGACAAGCCTTCACCTGAAACTATCACAACGTAGTTAATCTGCTATACTCCAATACAAAATGATTTTGGTGCTAAGAAGATAACTGAAATTTAAAAAATAAATAAAGACAAACTTTATTCAGTTTATTCTGTATCTCGAATCACTAGTTTTTATACCAATGAGACTCAGTTTTGCAGGACTTTATTCTTAATATACTTGGATGAGGACTCTGTGAACGAGTTTGTTTAGAAATGATCCCAGCCATTCCCCCCTGCTACAATCTCAGGGCAACACGCAATGGCAAAACTCCACTGTCTGACAGGAGAGGAAACGTGACCTGGAGGCAGCCAGGCCTGGAGCCCCCTGCCCTTGCTCTTGGGTCCCCCTGGGAGCCTGGGGGAGTGGGCTCCTTCCGCAGCTCTGGCCTCTCCCATGAAGTGCTGCCTGCCGCAGACACAGCGCAGTGCTCACAGAGGTCTCTCTGTGGCATTTCTGGAATGTCCTTCTTCCCCAGTTCTGTTGGGCTTTTTTTCTTCGCGTGAAGGCAGGGGAATAAAGAGGCCTATTTATGCTGGGCTGGGCTTCTGCATGGAGCGCATCTCCATGCGGGACTGCTGGACAGTTGGTGTTTCAGAGACAACCTGGGCACAGCCTGGAGCCTCTCCAAGCGAGTGGACGTGGTGGGGTTGGCACCACCCGCCTTTGATTCTGGCGCGGCTGGGTGCTGCCTCCCTGCCAGGAGCGTGTAAGGGGCTCACGGGTGCTGCTTTGCAAGGGACTCCCCACTACTCGCCCCCACGCTCAGGGCCACTGAGATGCTCACAGCTGATTTTGGGAGGGTCAGCGCCAGGCTGGCCATGGTGACTTCCCTAATAGTATTTCACCAGCTTCCACCAGCCCTTTAGACTTGACCGAGTCCTGGCGTGTGTGACTCATGTTCTCACAAAAATTCAGAGAGGAGGGTGTTACACTCCATAATTTAAAACCAAGCACTAGGTGCAACGTATCCTTTCTATATAATGTCACAGGCTGTTTGGACAGCCTTTGGGGATGCCTGCCTCACCAACAAAGCCCCTTTACTCTGAGAACTCACCCTGCCCCACAGCAAGCTCACGGAATAACCGCGCCTCACACAAGCTTCAGTTAACTGGACTAGAGATGGACCAATGACCCAAGCTGGGCCAGAAGAATATTCTAAGTTTTTCACCTTGACTCAGAAATGCTGCCCAGCCTCTGCTGGGCCTTTGAAAGGGAGCCCCAACAACAACAGGCCTGAGGCAACTGTGAGGGCCGAATGCAAAACTGATAAGATGCTTGTCACAGAGCACATGTTGGAACTGTCCCCGGTCACCTCCCACACCTGAAGGACAGTTCCAACAGCTTCCTTGTTTCTGATTCCACTCGCTCTTGAGACCTTTCGGTTCTCTGAAATATCCCTCTCTCTTCTTGTAATAGAATTTTCTATTAGGGCTTAAATTTATGTAACATAATGACCTATTAGAACTGTGAAATAAATTTTTTTTTAATGGAAAATCCTCCCAGCTGCTATCTGGAGAGACAAAGACAAGAGGGCAGGGCAGGTCCTGAGTGGCCTAGCTTAGACAGTGAACCACAAGGGAACTCTGACTTGGCAAAGCCAGCCCACCAGTTAGTCTGCAGGGCACCTACAGGGGCGAGACTATTCCAAGAGTGACCTGGGAAACTGAGTGGGGGAGCAGGGCCCTTTCCACCTGGTATTTGATGAAAAGAGGGCTCCTGGGTAGACTAGCATGTCCCAACCTAAACCAATGTCAGAGGAGAACAGCAAGGGGCCCTCTGACCTGCGAGGCTGACTTCTGCCCCAGGCTTCCCCAGTAGATGCCCAGCAATATTTACTTAGTAATATTAATATGCACAATTATTGCCCATGCTTTGAAACTTCCCTGATAGCTCCGCAGGCAATGAATCTGCCTGCAGTGTGGGAGACACAGGTTCAATCCCTGGGTCTGGAAGATCCCTTAGAGAAGGAAATGGACACCCACTCCAGTATTCTTGCCTGGAAAATTCTATGGACAGGGGAGCCTGGAGGCCTACAGTCCATGGGGTTGCAAAGAGTCAGATACGACTGAGTGACTTTTTCACTTTTAGAGTTATTAAGAAAGGAACATTAAGGAGATGAGAAAGCTTCAAAAGGTAGGAATCTGGGTCTGCTGAAAGCCAAACTCACTTTCTGGTTACGAAGATCCGGGCTACCCACTTTCCTGGAGAACGGAACGTCCCCCTCCTCTGCTGCTGGGCCACAGACGCGAGTGACTCCTTTAACCACGCTCCACGTATGAAGCCACCCAGAAAGGGCTGATGCAGGCTGGGGCTTCATCTCAGGGGTGGGGCATCTGATGTGTCACATGTGGACATGCTCCCCACCCCACAACACTTTTACTATTAGTTTGCCTGTTAAGCAGACAGGATCCATCAAAGATTAGCACTCTGCTGGAGTTTCTGGGTTGAGTGATAAAGCACAAGTATTTCCCTTTCTGAGACTCTCTGAACTCTCTGTGATATTTCTATAGCTGTCACTCTCCTATTCACAAAAATAAACCCAGGCTTAACTAAGCTTCTCTTCCTCCCTTTACTTTTCCAAGACTTGGGGTGTCCAAAATAACTGTGTTTATTACATGGTGACATTGTCTGCTGTGATAAAAAGTCCCTTCCTCCAAGTGATCAGCGCTCTGAGGAGGGAGAAGGCGGGTAGGGCCTGTGTTTCCTAGGCGTGGGTGCTGTACCGTCCCAGGCTAGCTCTTCCCCAGCAAAAGGGGGAATGAGAACAGCTTTTAACATCAGTCAGATTGAGTCTCTGTGTCTTAGTGCATCTGGGCTGCAATAACAAAAATATCATAGACTGAGAAATTTAAACAACAAACATTTATTTGTTACGATTCTGAAAGCTGAAGAGTCTGCGATCAAGGCACTGGCGTATTTTCTTCCTGGTTTTTAGAAGAAGACTATCTTTTCTTTTTCTTTTTTTAATGGACACGAGTTTGAGCGAGCTCTGGGACATGGTGAGGGACAGGGAGGCCTGGCATGCTGCAGTCCATAGGGTCGCAAAAGAGTCAGAAGCGTCTGAGCAACTGAATAACGATTTATTTTTCAGTTGCATCGTCGTTGCTGCAAGGGCTTTTCTCTCGCTGGGGCACTTGGGAGCTACCCTTCACTGTGGTGAGTGGGCTTCTCACTGTGGCGAGTGGGCTTCTCACTCTGGCGGCTTCTCTCATTGCAGAGCATGGGCTCTAGGCGCTCGGGCTTTGGCAGTTGCAACACGTGGGCTCTTGTCATTGTGGCATGCAGGCTAAGTTGCCTCGTGGCACATGGGCTCTTCCTGGACCAGGGATGGAACCTGGGTCCCCTGCACTGGTGGGAAGGTTCTTATTCACTGTACCACCCAGAAAGTCCAGAAAGCTAACATCTTGCTGTGTCCTGACATTGCAAGGGTGAGAGAGCTGTCTCTGAATTAGGCACTAATCCCATTCCTGGGAGTTCCACCCTCATGACTTCATCACATCCCAAAGGCTACACCTCCAAGTATCATCACACTGGGAGCTGGGTTTTTAATGGGGGGCGGGGGGCCAAGAGGTGACACAAACTTCAGGCTATAGTCCCCTCCCCTTAATTAAAGTGAAGTTGCTCAGTCATGTCCAACTCTTTGTGACCCCATGGACCGTAGCCTACCAGGCTCCTCCATCCATGGGATTTTCCAGGCAAGAATACTGGAGTGGCTTGTCATTTCCTTCTCCGCTCCCCCTAATTAAGCCACTCATTAACAGCACAACCCTGGACAAGTTATTTTATCTTTCTGAGTCCCAGATTTCTAACTTTATTTGGTTGAAATGGGGAACAAATGTAATACTATATCAAAGGTGCTTGGCTCAGATGAGACTTCTATAAGTGATCATCCATTTTTATTAGGCTCCTTACCCAGGCAGGGGAGGATGTGGTTCTTGCCTGCTCTTGTTGCCTGTTCCCTCTCACCCACAGGTGCCTGTTGTACTGTCTCTCCTCGCTGAGCCTGAGCAGAAAGTCCAGAGAGGCAGGTCACCTACCCCACATCCTGCCCTGTGCCTCCTTCCAGGGCTGGGCTTATCAAGTCACTCACCTTTCTGTCCCATAAACATGCAATGGGTGTGTACTGTGCCCGAGAGACTGACCTGGCCCACAGGGAATATACAGAAGAGTAAGACAGGGTCCCTGCCCTCGACTATACAGATCTTCACAGGACATGTGTGGCCCTGACACAGCTGTGCACAAGGTGAGCACAAAATGCCGTGTGCTGGAGGCAAAGAGGCTGGACATCCAGTAGGAGCTTCTGGAAAGGTTCCGTGGGAGGAAAGCTCCCCAGAGGCTGTGGGGTTACCTCACTCTCCACCGGGTTGCAAACATTTATAGCTTTTTTAACAGCGCCAAGGGATCTCATGAAGCTGGGCCTGGGAGGTGGAGGGAAAAACGATATTCTGGGCAGGAGGAACTCCATCTTGAAGGCCAAGAGGGGTCCCAAGGCTACAAGCGTCACAGGAGTGGACAGTAACCCAGCGCAGCAAGAGTAACAATGGAGGGTTTAGTGGGAAGACCTCACAGTGAAACGGGAAAGAGGCGTCCATACTGGGCCTTGAGGTCTTGGCTCCTCTCCAGACACGTGTGGGCAGTCCAGCTGGTCAGGGGCTGTTAGAACAAGAGCTCACAGACTTGTGAATTTTACACATCACAAAAAATTATTTTTAAAAAATGGAGGAGGAGGGAACTGATGTGGGGTTAACAACATTTCATTTTGCCTTAAAAGAGGAAACAACTTCCAGGGCCACCATTTCATAAAATAAAAGGCATTAAAATTTTTTTTTTTTTTTTTGGCTGTATTGGGTCTTTGTTGCCGCACAGGCTTTTCTCTCATTGCAGCAAGCAGGGGCTTCTCATTGCAGTCGCTCCTCTTGTTGCAGAGCACAGGCTTCAGGGTGTGTGGCCTTCCGTAGTTGCAGCATAAAGGCTCAGCAGTTGTGGTTCCCAGGCTCTAGAGCACAGGCTCAATAGTTATGGCACATGGGCTTAGCTGCCCCGCAGCATGTGGGATCTTCCTCGACCAGGGATTGAACCTATACCTCCTGCATTGCCAGGAGGCTTCTCTACCACTGAGCCACCAGGGAAGCCAAATAAAAGATATTTTAAAAACAAAAAAAAAGAGAAAGAAATGAATGAGTTTAGCTTCTTGAAGAACTTGCTGCATCATCCTTATTGTTCTTATGGAACTTTAGATTGAAAAAAAATTTTACACCTTGACCCTCACTCCTAAGACTAGTAGTTGGGAAGCAGGGATTAGAAAATAAATTGTCAGATTGTCAGGGGAGGCATGACATTTAAATTTCTTTAAAGCTCAGCCATATCTTGGGTAGGGGAAGACCACCTTTGTGCTCGTTTGGTTCAATTCTGACAACTGCAAGCTCCGTACTTCCGGTCAGATTCAAAGGAGCTTCCCAGGATTAATGATGCAAAGTGACACACTTAGGAATAAACTCTATCAGGGGAGCAGGGGGACTGGTCACCTGAGAGAAGCTCAGTGACATCGTAGGGAACTTGACCTCCCCATTTGTATGCATGATACCACATGCTCTCTAAGCAGTGTCCTGGCTCTGACACTAACAGTCCTAAAATCAGCAGTCCTAAACGCTGATGGGGGCTTCTCTGGTGGCTCAGCAGGAAAGAATCTGCCTGCCAATGCAGGTGACATGGGTTTGATCCCTGGGTCAAGAAGATCTCTTGAAGTAGGAAGTGGCAACCTACGTCAGTATTCTTGCCTGGGAAATCCCATGGGCAGAGGAGTCTGGCGGGCTACAGTCCATGGTGTCACAAGGTGTCGGACAAGACTTAGCAACTAAACGATAATAATAAAAAAGCTGATTACTATAAGGAGGTCTGGAGTTTGGGCCTAAATTTCCTGGCAGCTAAAATGAAGGGAGGATGTTATGAGTTACACAGTTTTCTTTTTCTGACAAAAGAATGCATACAAATTGATTTGCAAGAGCCCGATGTTTTCCTGGAATGAAGCTTCTGCTAAAACTTCCTCTGAGTGTCCCTGTGAAAGAGACACTGGGCTTTGGAATGGACCATGGCTTCCACCATGATCACACAAGACTCATGGATGCTGTTCAAACAGATGATGCTCATAGGCCATTTCCAAGAAGGCAGAGGTCACAGGGAGCATCATAATTCAAGGAAGGTACTTCTGCCTTTGATGTACCTGTGGTCTTAGAAGTACAGGAAGAACCAGATGAAAACGTTGCCTTGTCTGTACATCCCAGAACCATAGCAGAGCCCTCAGTGTGGCTCTACTCCAAGGACCCATCAAGGTTCTGGCCACGTTCCCTTTCTTGACCCGAGTGATGGATATGGCCTAAGCCATACATTTATCTTGTGCCCTTTTATGTGTATGTAACACAGTAAAAATTTAAAAAGAAAACCTTGATAGGTTTCTTTTTAAATGTACAGTTAAACTCACAGTTAATTTGAGATGGTTTAGTTTGCATTTGATTCATTTTTTAGCTTAGTGTTTTAAAAATATTTTTCTACTCATCATAGCAAACATATTTTCAGAAAAGTCTATTTTGTATATAAGGAGGCCCCAGACCATACTCAAGAGGGTCTATTATGCATAAGACAGCTATTGGTCTGTCATTGTATCATTTAAACTTCTTAAATGTGTTTATTTACAAAAAATAACTCATGAAAAAATGACTGATGTTCCTTCAGAACCCACTGGGGACATCAGTTCTTGGGTAAATGAATAGAAAAGCAGTTGATGATTAGTCTTTGAAAAGAGTGTGGTACTTCAAGGTATGCATAGCCCATGTTGGTTATTCATGATTAAAAAGCATTGAAACTAAAGACCTATATATAGAAAACTATAAAACTCTGATGAAGGAAATCAAAGAGGACACTAATANTGTACACCTGAGATGAAAAATAAAATAAAATAAAATAATAAAAAATAAATTAAAAAAATAAACTGTGGTGTAAAAAAAAAAAGCATTGAAATTTCTGCAACAAAATAATGTGATTATATATTTGGTTGAAAAACGTTATTCACTCAGTCATGTCCGATTCTTTGTGATCCCATGGACTGTGGCCCACCAGGGTCCTCTGTTCAGGAATTGTCCAGGCAAGAATACTGGAGTGGGTAGACACTTTGGTAATCCTTCCTAGAATTATTTGACCAGGTAACCCTTATGTGATATATATTTAAAACCTCATGGAATTAGTATCCTGTGGAACACACTTTGAAAAGCACTGTATTAATTCATTCTTCTAATTTTACAGGTAGAGAAACTGAGGTCAGAGAGAAGAGGCTCCCCTGGGATCACATCCTGAGTCCTCTGTGTGCTCGGCTGCTCTAAAATGAGGGAGTACTCAGCCGTCTGTCACACTTTCTATTCTTGTGGATTTAAACTAAAATAATATAACACTAAATTAAATAAATTAAGTTAGAATATTATAACAACATCCAGGCACCCACCATGCAGCTTAAAGAATAAAATACTGCAATCACCTCACACCAATCAGAATGGCTATCTTTAAAAAGTCTACAAATAATAAGTGTTGGAGATAGGAGAAAAAGGAATCCTCCGACACTGTTGGTGGGAATGTAAACTGGTGTAGCCACTACGGTGAGAACAGTATGGAGTTTCCTCAACAGAGTAAAAATAGAGCTACCAAATAATCCTGCAATTCCACTTCTGGGCATATATCCAGAGAAAACTCTAATTCTAAAAGATACATGCATCCCAACGTTCATAGCAGCACTATTTACAATAGTCAGGACATGGGAGCAACTTAGATGTCCATCAACAGATGAGTGGATAAAGATGTAGTGGATAAAGATATATATATATATATATGTATACACAGTGGAGTATTACACAGCCATGAAAAAAACAATGAAAAAATGCCATCTGCAGCAATGTAGATGGACCTAGGGATTATCACACCAAGTGAAGTAAGTCAGAGAGAGAAAGACGAGCATCATATGATATAACTTGAGTGTAGAATCTTTAAAATGATACAAATGAATTTATTTACAAAATAGAAATAGGCTCATGGACACAGACAACAAACCAATGGTTACCAAAAGGGATTGGAGGGAGGGAATAAACTAGAAGTTTGGGATTAACAGATGCACACTACTATACATAAAATAGATAAACAGCAAGGACCTGTTGTATACCACAGGGAACTATAGTCAATATATTGTAATAACCCATAATGGAAAAGAATATGAAAGATTAACATGTTAATATGTTAACACATTAATATTATCCATAAAATATGAAGCGGAAGCTAATACAATGCTGGAAGTGAACTATTCGGTTTGTAAAATGGTTAGAGATAGTCCAAACTTCCTGAGTGCCCCTCCCTCTCACATCCTGCTTCCTTTCTCACAGGGGTAATCATCATCTCGAATTTGGTGTTTATCACTGGTAGTCATGCTTTAATACTTATACCGCTGTATTAGTTTGCTGGGGCTTCCATACCAAAGCACTGCAGACTGGGCAGCTTAGACCACAGACGCTCCTTCTCTCACAGTTCTGGAGGCTGAGTCCAAGGTCAAGATGTTGACAGGGTCAGTTTCTTCTGAGGCCGCTCTTCTTGGTTTGTAGATGGCTGTCTCCCACCGTGTCCTCTTTTTTTCTGCTTATGCACATGCCTGGTGTCCCTTTATTGGCCCAAATATTTCCTTCTTATAAGGACACCAGTCACATTGGACTAGGGCCACTCTCATGATTTCATTTTAAATTAATTACTTCTTTACAGACTGTCTCTAAATACAGACACATTCTGGGGTGCTGGGTGAAGATGTTAACACATGAACTTTGAGGGGCACAGATCAGCTCATTACAGCCACCCACATATTCATTCTCCTGAGGACAGATTTTTGGGGCACTATAAACAATGCTGCAATGAATACATTCATATAAAACTCTGTGTCACATTTACTAACTAGATTTGTGTGCATGCCTAGGAGTGAAATTGCTTAGTTACTCAGGTTATTTATTGACTAGACCGTGCTTTTCTTGTTGATTCATGATGTCATGAGTTCTGTTGCCAAATATATGAGAGTCTATGTCTGAGTTCATCAGCTTGTGGGTCTATTGGTCTCTCTAGATAAGCTCATAAAGGAGAGGGCCTCTACTGTGAGTTGAATTATGTGCCCCCCCCCAATTCATGTGCTGAAGTCTTAACACTCTAGCATCTCAGAATGTGAATTTGGAAACAAGGTCATTGCAGATGTAACTAACTAGGATGAGGTCATGCTGGTGTTGAGTGGCCCTTAACCCAAATTGCCCGGTGTCTTTATGAAAGAGGGAAATTGGGGAGCAGACTCACAAGGTGGCTATCTGATGAAGATTGCTGCCTGTAAACTGAGGACAGAGCCAAATAGCTGGAATAGATGCTCCCTCACAGCTCTGAAAAGGAACCAGCCCAGCTAATACAATGATTTTAGGCTTCCAGCCTCCAGAACTGTGAGACAATACATTTCTGTTGTCTAAGTCCATCAGTGTGTGTTACTTTGTCATAGCAGTTGTAAGAAACTAAGGTAGCGTCCATTCTGGTTCTTGCTCTAGATTTTTCGTCCCAATCTCTCTTCCCAGGGGCTAACCAGGTGGCACTAGTGGGAAAGAACCCACCTGCCAGTGCAGGAGACACAAGACACAAGGGTTTGATCCTTGGGTCAGAAAGATCCCCTGGAGGAGGGCATGACAACCCACTCCAGTATTCTTGCCTGGAAAATCCCATGGACTGGGGTCGCAAGGGGTCAGACACGACTGAAGCGATTTAGCACCCGCTCTTCCCTGCTTACAAAGCTAAAAATAACATCGGATGGTAGTTAGGGTGTGGGGGTGCTTTCAGGATTGGCATTGCTGGCAACTGCCAAGCACATCCTGTACCTCGGGCTCCACCATCATGAGAAAATACAGAGCAGTAATATGAACTAAGGGGCTTCCCAGGTGGCACTAGTGGTAAAGAACCTGCCTGCCAATACCAGTGCCAATGCAGGAGACCCAAGAGATTCAGTTTCAATCCCTGGGTCTGGAAAATCCGAAGGCATGGCAACCCACTCCAATATTCTTGCCTGGAGAATGTCATGGACAGAGGAGCCTGGTGGGCCATAGTCCATAAGGTCACAAAGAGGTGGATGGACATGACTGAAGCAACACAGCACACAGGCACGCGATATGAACTAAGAGAATTAAAAGATGCTTGGTACTTAGAAGGAAAGCTGTGAGAAACCTAGACGGGGGAGGCAGAGGATGAGATAGTGAGATGACGTCACCAGCTCAATGGACATGAATCTGAGCAGAATTTGGGAGACAGCGGAGGACAGAGAAGCCTGGCAAGCTGTGATCCATAGGGTCACAATCAGACACGACTGGGCAACTGAGCAACAACAGCAAATATGAAGGGAGACGCCCAGAATCTGGGTAGAGTCCTCAAGCAGCCACAGATGGCCTGTGTGTCTTTGACAAGTTGCTGACCCTCTCTGGGCCTTGTTTTCCTTATTTTAACAGCTGTAAAATAAGGCTGTTAAATGGTACTTTCCAGGGGCTGAGGGGAAGGAGAGAATGGAGAGTTGTTTAATGTATGTAGAGTTTCAGCTTGGCAAGATGAAAAGAGTTCTGGAGATGGATGGTGGTGATGATAGCACAATATTATCCATGTATTCAAAACCACTGAACTGTACACTTCAAAGCAGTTAAGATGGTAAATTTTATGTTATGTAAATTTCACCACAAGAAAAAAAAATGGAGGAAAAATAAGGCTGTTAGTCCTAGGATCTTCCAACTGTTCTGTTTATGACACTGTATTTTAGGTCATCAGGAATAAAAATATTCTGCTGCCTCCCACTCTCTGCAAGCTTGGGTGGCAAAGATGATTTCTATTCTCCTAATTATCTGAGCTGTCGATGGTTCTGTCTCATCCTCAAGAAGAGTTGTTGTTATTGTTGTTGTTGTTTTTTGAGCCTCTGCTGGTTTACAGATGGTTATCTGTGCAAATCTGTCTATTGTAAGACTTTCTGTGTGTGTGTGTTGGAATTACTTATAGTAGCTGCTTACCCGATTTCGCATTCACAGGGAAGCTGTCTGGCCAGTGTCAGAATGACTAAGTCCCAACAGAGCTTGGCCAGACTTGAACCAGAGCCCCAAATAACGTATATAAATCTTTCCTGTCCCTGGAACATGGGTAATGGAAATCATCAGACAGTGAGCGACTGGGGTGTTCCAAGGGTTTCAGGACTGAACGTTGGTTCTCTGGTTCTCTGCCTGGCATCTGGCCTTCATTAGGTTATAAAAAAAACAGTTTATGGCCCTTCTGGTTGGAACAATAACTTTTACAATATTCATCATGGCTGAGTGGTTATCAGAGCAAGAAGGCCAGCCAGCTAAACTTCTCTGCATCCTGGCTGTTTGTCACGGGTAGTGCCAGCCACATGTGCCAGCTTTTTAACGTCACATCAGCCCTCTAAAGCAGGTGCTATGATTGCTATTTTCAGATTTAGCTCAGAGAGGCTTAGAGACTTCACCAAGCTCACACAGCCATCAGAGGCTGGGTTCAAATACGTACCACTCAGTTTGCAGGATCCTAGTTCTCCGCTCAGAGAGAGCCCTGGCCCTGAGAGCACCAAGTCCTAACCCCTGGACCACCAAGGATTTCCCTGGATCCAGGTTTTCTGCCTCCCAGGCCAGCGTCCGTTTTTTCTTTTCCCTGTTTCATTGCTGCCTAGCCAATCTTAGTGACAGTTCTACTTGTTAGAATTTTATTTCTTGGTTCAGCTAAAATGTGAGCTCCCACTTGGCTCTTGGCTAGTGCCTGTCACACAGGAAGGTGCTGTGTCTCTGTTGGCATTGCTAGGCTGTGCTCTGGGAGGACCGGGGCTGCACATGTGGGTGCTTCATAAATACGGGTTCAGAGCCCCCTGGTGTTTCATAAGTATGGGTTCGGAGGATGAGCAGCTGAGCCCCCAGCACAGGATGTTGCTCTAGAATCTTGCTTCCAGGCACTTCCTCTGATTGGTTCCTGGTCTTCCCTCTGCAGTGGGCGTCCCTGTGGCAGATGCCGTGATGTCCTACCTAGACCCTTGGACCGCAGGAGTTGCTTCCCCAGCTGCTGAGGGTGCTATGTTCCCCTCAGCTGCACAGCGCTGGTTAGTCCAAGGTCATACCCTTTTCGTGGTGGATACACTCAATAGGGGAAAGCAAAAGGGCTGGGTCAGCTCAGTCCCATGGGAAACAACTGTGAAGGCCACCCTGTCTCCCTTGCTCCCTGTGGGGCTGACAGGGCGGTAGTTGGGCCTCACTTCCTCCCCCTGCCCAGCCCGGCTTCCTTCCTCTTCCCTCCTGAGGGGATGGTCCCATGACACCTCTCAACAAACATCCCGTCTGCACACTCTACGGAGTCTGCTTTCCCGGGGCCCCACTCCGGGGCCCCCACCCCAGAGCCTCGTCTTCTCCATGCTATACAACCACACAAACTTTAGTAAGGCCCTGGCTTCCCACCTTGGGATTCTCTCAGGTGCTTCTGAATTCACTCTCTAGGGCAATCTCGTGGGCTCTGGGGGCTGTCACTGGACTGCTTCCGGCACGGAGGAAAGCACCGCTTACCACCTCCACAGGGGTGAATTCAGCTAGCAAATCTCGCCTGGGCACAGGCATGTGGCTGCACGTCATCTTTCCAAGTCTCTTCTGCCCCCAGAAGGGAGCAAATTATCTGGCATCTGGGAAAGACAATAACTAAGGGAAGTCAACTGCTGAGGCTCTTAAAAACCGGTGTCTTTATGCCTTGAGGGGGATCGAGATGAGAAGAGTTTATGACCCATTTGCTGAGCAGGTGGGAATTTAAATTCAGTTCTGAGGAGTGGACCTGGGTTAACTGGACCCGTCAGGGTATCACCACACGTGCCCTGCCCTCCAAGCAGTGTGTCCTTGCTGAACGGGATTGCTTAGGATTCTCTGGTTGTGAGAAGCAGAAATGATGACCTAGTTTAGCAACGATAACAACCGAAACCAAACACCAAACCTAAGGTCAGAAACACAGCCAGGACCCAGACAGGGATCAGGGGCACGACTGCTCTGTCCCCGAATTCTGCATCTGCGCATCAGTGTGTGGACATGTGTGTACACGCGTGCTTTTGCATATGTGTTAACGTGTGCGCATTCTGGATTAAGTGTCTCATGATGGCAAATTGCCAACTGTCCATTCTGGTATTTCTATTTAACCACATCAAGATATTAATACCAAGATGCTAACTGAACTCTCCTGGACCCAATTCTAAATTCCTGGGAGATACAATTTTACATGAAGGTTTTTGTCCAATATTAACTCCTGATGCAATTAGGTAAGGACACCAGGAGGATTGTGTAGTTCAAACCAAATACTGTAGAAACCTACCCCTGTGGACATGATTGACAGCCCAAAAGTTGGCACCCCTAACCAGCTTTTGAGATCACGCTGTGACTAAATAGCTAGGCAGTTCACTTTGCTATTGGACCTGGGTAATGATGGTTAAGCTGCTGGCTAAATTCATTAAGCCCCATTATTCCTCCTGTATTGCATCTGAGGAAGCCAAGCAAACCCTTCCTGATCTCACCTTGGTGGAGAACCCTCTAAGACACAGTCTTGCCTTCAAGAGCATATAGCCTAACAGAGGACTGAAAAGAGAGGTGAAAATACAACAAACTGAAATATGATGGGACTCTCTGTTCAAGAAGAAAGGCTTCAGATGCAAACTAGTATATATAGACAATGGATATATAACAAGGTCCTACTGTATAGCACAAGGAACTATATTCAATATCCTGTGATAAACCATATGGGGAAAGAATATAAAAAAGAATATATATGTCAATCACTCAGTTGTGTCTGATTCTTGGCAACACCATGGACTGTAGCCTGCCAGGCTCCTCTGTCCATGGAATTCTCCATGCAAGAATACTGGAGTGGGTTCCCATTTCCTTCTCCAGCAGATCTTCCCAACCCAGGGATCGAATCAAAGTCTCCTGAATTGCAGGCAGATTCTTTACCATCTGAGCCACCAGTAAAGCCTATTCGTATATATATATATAACTGAATCACTTTGCTGTTATATATATATATATATCAGTTCAGTTCAGTCGCTCAGTCGTGTCCAACTCTTTGCGACCCCATGAACCACAACACGCCAAGCCTTCCTGTCCATCACCAACTCCCAGAGTTACCCAAACTCATGTCCATTGAGTCAGTGATGCCATCCAGCCATCTCATCCTCTGTCACCCCCTTCTCCTGCCCTCAATCTTTCCCAGCAACAGGATCTTTTCCAATGAGTCAGCTCTTCGCATCAGGTCTTCCGTGGAGGTAAATGTATATAAAACATATATATATATATATAACACACACATATAACTGAATCACTGCTGTACAGCAGAAATGAACACGACATTGCCATTTAACAAGTATACAATATTGTCAAATGAACAACTATTCTTCAAAAGAAGAAAAGAAAGGAAGAAAGAAAGGTTATCAGCAGTTGAGTGACCACTATATGTTGTTGTTGTTCAGTCACTAAGTCGTTTCTGACTCTTTGCGACCCCATGGATTGTAGCCCACTAGGCTCCCCTCTGTCCATGGGGTTTCCCAGGCAAGAATACTAGAATGGGTTGCCATTTCCTTCTCCAAGGTATCTTCCCAATCCAGGGATCAAATCTGGATCTCACATTGGCAGGTGGATTCTTTACCACCAGAGAAGCCTGACTGCNCCTGCCCTCAATCTTTCCCAGCAACAGGATCTTTTCCAATGAGTCAGCTCTTCGCATCAGGTCTTCCGTGGAGGTAAATGTATATAAAACATATATATATATATATAACACACACATATAACTGAATCACTGCTGTACAGCAGAAATGAACACGACATTGCCATTTAACAAGTATACAATATTGTCAAATGAACAACTATTCTTCAAAAGAAGAAAAGAAAGGAAGAAAGAAAGGTTATCAGCAGTTGAGTGACCACTATATGTTGTTGTTGTTCAGTCACTAAGTCGTTTCTGACTCTTTGCGACCCCATGGATTGTAGCCCACTAGGCTCCCCTCTGTCCATGGGGTTTCCCAGGCAAGAATACTAGAATGGGTTGCCATTTCCTTCTCCAAGGTATCTTCCCAATCCAGGGATCAAATCTGGATCTCACATTGGCAGGTGGATTCTTTACCACCAGAGAAGCCTGACTGCTATATACCAGGTGTTATATAGATATTATTTCTAAATTTCACAACAACTTAATCAGGAGACATTACTATATGCCCATTAAAAAAAAACAAACAAAAAACCAGGAAACTGATGCTTCAGGAAGTTAATCAAGTCTTCCAAAAGCACATGGGTAGTAACTAGCAGAATTTAGAATTTTTCTTTTGGTCTCTTCAGTTTCTTTTTTTAAAAACATAATTTAGAATTTGATTCCAAATCTGGTTCATTCTAAAGCCAGTAGTCTTCCCAGAACAATGTATCACCGTCTAAATAACTAATAGATTACACAGGTACAACCTTAATATTTCATGCATTGTATGATTCAGGAATGCCATTAAGGGCTATGCTTTGCCAAACCCATTCAAAGAAACACTGAAACATTTCGTCAGTCATCAGCAGTCCAGACTTTAGTCTAGACTGATTCCCAGTAATTTATGGGATGGGAAGACTTCACTAAATTAATTTACTATTTCTGTTTTGTGCTTATTAATTGCTTTGACAATCATCCAGATGCTTGTGTTGACTCGGTCCAGATCTATGGTGCAAACCATGAGGGACATGGGGAAGGAAGAGGGCCTGGATGCTTTGATTTCAGGGTCTCTGACTGAGGCAGGGGAGGGGGGCAGGCCAAACTAGGGGTCAGTGTGTCCCCTGTACATGATGGGGTGGGGAGTGGAAATGGCATTGGGTCTTTTCACTCTTAACTACACTGGCACTCAGGCAGAGTCCCTCTTCCTCCCTGAGCTCCAGCCTCCTCAACTTTAAAATGCCCTCGTTAAATCCAACTTGCCTCCCTCTCTGTATTGTAATAATTATGGTTATTAGTGTGCGGCAATCATTAGTTGCTATGTAAAAATAATGGTTAAATTTTACTGGCACTTTGGTTTATTTCCTTGCAACCCGAAGAAAGCTGGTCCTATTATTAGCCCCATTTTACTGATGTGGCCACTGAGAGCTTAGAGGATGAAATAATTTGTGGCCCCAAACCAAGTCTGCCAGGACCCAGAGCCTGACCTGGACAATCTACCATTTATCAGATTGTCATAATTGCCCTTCAAGGCCCTAATCCAGGAAGCCCAGGGTGTGACCTGTGCAGGGTGGGAGTTAGGGAGAAGATGGATACTCTAAGCCTGACTGCCTCACCTTCTTCATCATCACCAAGGAAACGAGCTCTCCCTTGCTGTTGCCAAGGAAACCATCTAAGCTCTCTCTTTCTCTCACCTTCACCATGGAGACAGCTGCTCCTAGAGTGGGAGGAGGTCCCTGACAAGGGAGTGGGGACAACATGCCTCCAGACACTTCTTTGTTGCCTGCAATGCGGCGTCAGTAGGAACCGAGCTGGGAATTGAGGAATGTGGAAGCATTCTTGGAGCTGCACAGAGATACAGTGTCAAAGCCAGGATGTCCCTGGGGATCACAGGTTACAAGAATAGTCTTCTGAATTTATTTCTAGAGGCTGCTTGCCAAGTCAGCCATCGTCCAGTTCAAAGGAAATTCCCAACTTTCTGTGTCTCACAAATGTTGAACCTGTCCAGCCAGGTCTTCTCTTTGTCCAATTTTGCTTCCAACCTGCTGGGTGACATTGGGTAACTCAAGTGTGTTTCCTTTGTACCTGTCAAATAAAGTGTGTGGGTGAGCTCGGTGGCTCTCACACGTGCAGATTTCCCGATCATTGCAAGTTCTTTAAAAACATGAGGCTCCAACCTAGTCTGCCAGACTTGTGTTTTGTAAGATAAGGATATGCTCAGTCGCTTCAGTTGTGTCCGACTCATTGTGACCCCATGAACCTGCCAGTCTCCTGTGTCCATGGGATTCTCCAGGCAAGAACACTGGATTCGGTTGCCATGCTCTCCTCTAGGGGATCTTCCTGACCTGGGGATATTCCAGACCTAGGGATCAAATGCATGTTTCCTGGGTCTCTTGCATTGCAGGTGGATTCATGAACATTTAAAAACTGTTTCATCTCCAGAGGAAAGATGGTGTGATGATGAAGTGCGTGCAGTGAAACCAGAGCACCAAGCTCAGGTCCCAACCCCAGGACATTCTCCTGCAGGACATGTGCCAACTTGATCTCCACGTCTGTTTCTCTAGGAGTATAATTGGATTAATAATAGCACCTATCTGCCCAATACTACTAATTATTAGAAAAATGCAAATCAAAGCTACAATGAGGGTGACCTCACATGGGTCAGAATGTCCATCATTAAAAGCTCGTCAAATAATAAGGATGGAAAGGATGTGGCAAGAAGGGAACTCTCCTACCCTGTTGGGGGGAATGTAAGCTGGTGCAGCCTCTATGGAGAACAGTATGGAGGTTCCTCAGAAAACTAAAAAAGAGATTACGATATGACCCAGAAATCCCACTCCTGGGCATACATTCAGACAAAACTCTAATTCAAAAAGATACATGCACCACCATCCCCTTGCTTCTGTTCATAGCAGCACTACTTACAATACCAAGACATGAAAACAGCCTAAATGTCCATTGACAGATGAATGGATAAAGAAAATGTGGTATATGTGTACAATGGAATACTACTCAGCCATAAAAAGAAATGAAATAATGGCATTTGCAGCAACATGGATGGACCTGGATATTATCACACTAGGTAAGTCAAACAGAGAAGGACAAATACCATATGATACCACTTACATGTGGAATCTAAAATATGACACAATAGAACTTACCTCTGAAATAGAAACTGACTCACGGACATAGAGAACAGATTTGTGGTTGCCAAGGAGGAGAGAGTTGGGAGAGGGATGGAGTAGGAGGTTGGGGCTAGCAAATATAAGCTTTTATATACAGAATGGATAGACAACTGGGTCTTACCATATAGCACAGAGAACTATATTCAATACCCTAGGATAAATCATAATGGGAATGAATATTAAAAAAAGAATGGATATTTTATAACTGAATCACTTTGTTGTACAACAGAAATTTACACAACATTGTAAATCAACTCAACTTTAATAAATACAAATTTGGTCACAGAAAATCAACGACAATGAAAAATAAAGGATGGAAAAATATTTTGAAATGCTTTAAAAAATTTTAATGGCAAAAATTGATTTAAAGTTATATAAAATTATGTATGGAATAAAAAATATAATAGCATCTATCTTTTAAGGTGATTGTGGTGATAAATGAGATAAACTGCCTGGGAGCTTTTAGCACAAAACCAAGCACAATGGCAACACTCAAGAAATGCTAGCAAATATTATCACGATCACCATCATTTCATACAGATTTTAACAACAAAAGTGAAGTAAAAAGAAAGAAAGAAAGGAAAAAGGACCCAATCTAAGCCAAAAGAGAGTGTTTCAGTTGGATATACTTAGTTTTGGGAGGAATTCCTTGGCGGTCCAGTACTTAGAATCCAGCCCTTCCATTGCAGGGAGTACGGGTTCAATCTCCAGTCAGGGAACTAAGAACCTGAGAGCTGCAGGGCTAAAAAAGTAAAAATAAATAGCTTTTGGTAAAAGCCAGTCTATCTTCCTCATTGGCTCTCCATTCCATCAGACTGGAGCCGAGAGTCACCACAACCTGTGCCCTGCAGTTTCTTTCTGCTCTAAGAGCCAATGCTTTTGTAACTCTCAACAACCCCGACTGTCCAAAAGAGTGTCCAGGGGTGACACAGCCAGAGATGAATGACAAATCAGGTGTTTAGTGAGCAGCCTGCACCCGAGGCAGCCCGGCTGTACTCAGCAAGGACCTCTCTGTGAAGGGCCGGACGGCTTCGGGAAATGAGGAAGCATGGACAGGCGATCTTCCACCGGCCTCCTCCGTGCCTCTGCGATGTCAGGGTTAAGCCATACCAGCAGTTAAGTGAGGTCCTGGGGCCCTGGTCTGGGATGTTTCATCCTCCGCTCAAACTGTTTGTCTGGTCCAGTTCCTGCCGCACCCAGCTCCCTGCCCTGGGTCGCAGGGACACGCAGAGCCCTCCAAGCAGAGGGTGATTCCGAGAGGCCTTGTCTTCCAATTTAGTCTCCCTCTGCCTCTCCCCACGGAAATTGGGTGGTAGAAACAGTCAGAGAAATCAACAAACAGGCAGAGCCAAGGAGGCTGAAGATCCCAGAATCCAGAGAGAAAGGCCTTCAGAGGCAGAATGAGTAAGCAACTTCGTCCTTGGCCTTGGGTCTTCTTTGCTGTAAAACAGGGGCAATCCTGCCCACCCCACAGATGGGATGAAATGAAACGTGGGCTCATGATCTTAATATTCATTCAGGAATAGGTCCAGGTTTTGTGGGGCCTGCAACTGATTCAGCTGGGAGAGGCCTTTTTAAGAAGAATAATACAAATTTACAAACACCAAATTGAACGTGAAAGGAACTGTTTACTTAGGAGAAGGAAGTTGCAACAAATGACAATTAAAAAAACAAAAACACCAATACTACAAACATCACAAAATCCAGAACAATAACATATTTTATTAATTAACTTATCTGCTTCGATACTGCTTATTCCTAGTTTTTTGGGCTGCATATGCTTGGATCGCCTCTTCGTATTTTATAATAACATTTTCTATAGAAAGATGATAAAATCGAATCAGTCAGTTCCATAGCACAGCTGATCCAAGTTTGTTTTTTATTATTGATAGTTTTGAGTAGACGTCAACGAGGAGAAAATTCTCTACTTGCCATCTTACCTATTCATGACTGGAAGAGTTTCCCCTGGACTTATTCCGACTTGTTGCTTCTCTGCAGCCCCACATTCTTGCAGCCAGCATGTGTTCATTCCACTGTATAGCTTTTAGCCTTGCAACCCTGTCTCGGTGGGATTCACACAGCAGATGCTCAGAGGATGGCTGGGAGCCACTCTTCCCCAGAAAGGACGTGTTCTCGAAACATGTTAATATATCCACGAACCCAAATAAAATATGTCTCTCGGCCCACTCCTCACATTTCTGCAGCCCAGGACAAGTCCACGTTCTTGTTTGAAATAAACACTTGAAATTTATCAATCAAGCCAACAGAGTGGCTCGTCTTCCATCCTGCTACCTTGATAAGCTTCAAAAGTTAGTCGCTCAGTCTCATCAGACTCTTTGAGACCGTGTGGACTGTAGCCCTCCAGGCTCCTAAGTCCGTGGGATTTCCCCCAGGCAAGAACACTGGAATGGGTTGCCATTTCCTTCTCCAGGGGATTTTCCTGACCTGGGGATCAAACCCAGGTCTCCTGCATTGTAGGCAGATTTTTTACTATCTGAGCAACCAGGGAAGACCCATGATAACCTGCAAGGCCAGGTTCAAATTTAGAATTTTCAGACTCCTAGGAGTTTCAAGTAGAATGCGTTGTGAGGCAGAAGTTGCTCCTGGCCCCTGCCCACTGCCTGCCCCCTTCTCTTCCAGGAGACAGCACTGCATCTGTACCCACACAAGCACGTGGACACCGGCTGTCAGTTGTGGAAAGCTGAACTCATATACTGCATCCCTGGGTGTAGTTGCTCTCTGGCTTCCAGTTGGGTTTGGCCCACGGGAGATACCCACAGGAAATGGGAGGCGGTGAGAGCACAGAGCAATGGGGTATTCATTTCTCAGGCTTGGCGACACTCCTGCAGGCACAGCTCTCACTGAGATCCGGTAATGCCTCCCTCTGTCCCTCCAGGCCCATGGGTGGCAGGGGCTTTCCTGCTCTTGCTCGCCCAGGATCTTCATTTGTCCATCCTGGTTTCGATGATTCTGCTTATACCTTTGTAAACAGTCCCTTTATTACACTCCCGTGAATCACCTCTTTAAAGCATGCCATCTGTTTCCTGCTGGGAGCCAAGATGATATGGCTATTACTATTATCCCTACAATACCATCCCTTTTAGTCTAAGAAATATGTCTCATCTCCTGTGTGATCCTATGGCGTCTGCAATCCTTTCTGAGCCTCAGTTTCTCCATCTGTTAAATGGGAGTATAATAGCCCGCTCCTATTGTAAGAATTAAATTAAATTAGTCAATATAGGTGAACATACTCTGGGAAAAAATATGATAGTAACTCTATTACTAGATTTAGTAAAGGTAACATGTATGCTAAGTCGCTTCAGTCGTGTCCGACTCTTTGTGACCCCATGGGCTGTAGACCTCCAGGCTCCTCTGTCCATGGGATTCTCCAGGCAAGAATACTGGAGTGGGCTGCCGTTTCCTCCTCCAGGGGCTCTTCCCGACCTGGGGATGGAGCCCACATCTCTTAGGTCTTCTGCACTGGCAGGCTGGTTCTTTACCACTAGCGCCACCATAACAATAATAGTAACGTTGTTCCTGCCCGGAGAACTCCTCTGATCCCTCTCTCTCCTCTCCGGCACCGGAGCAGTGACGGAGTCTTCAGTCTCTGGCAAGGCTGGTGTCCTTTGTCGCAAAGTTCTGTGCTGCTGAAAGATAAGACTTCGTGACCAGAGACACACAATTCACAGAGCTGTTGCCACCGCATTTTGACAAATGTCCACAGAGGGCCCAAGGCTGCGCTGCAGCCCCTTGGAGCTCTCTCTCCCCAGCAGACCCTGCCTGGCCCTTGCAGCCTCTAGGCTGTGTCTGCTGAGAGCAGAGCCTGGGGCCGTGGCTGAAGTGAGCACCAAGGTCCCTCTCCAGGGAGCAGAGATTGGGTGGGGTCTGACTCAGTGATAGCTGGTGTGGACTCAGGCTGCTCCTGGCAGAAAGAAAATAGCTACTGGAGGATGCATGGCCAGGCGGGCTAGGATTGCCCTACTGGGCACGGGGCTGGTTTTCTGTGCCCATTTCATAACAGCAGCACATCCCTGAGGGCTTCTCCTGCTGCCCCTGTCCAGCCTCTTCATCCATCAAGTCTTTCCACTGTCCTGTCTTTCCAGCCCACCCCCTCCACCAGACTGACAAGGGAGGGACACTAGGATTAGCAAGCTTAATCAGTGGCCTCCGTGTGATCCAGAGATCTCCACCTCACGTTGTTTGCAATCAGAAGTCAGTATCCCTGAAGCTACAGAAAAAAAACAACAGTGAATCAGCCATCTGTTTCCTCTGCAAAGCTGACCCCAAAGTTTCACGTATGATATCCCTGGCACATCTGGGTTCCATGGGTTTCTATGGTCTAGCCTAGGAATCTAAACTCTCATTAATTACATGGTCCCCTTGGGGCTTCCCAGGTGGCTCAGTGGTAAAGAACTCACCTACCAATGCAGGAGACGTGGCTTCGATCCCTGGGTTTGGAAGATGCCTTGGAGAAGGAAATGGCAACCCACTCCAGTATTCTTGCCTGGAGAATCCCATGGACAGAGGAGCCTGNCCCTTGGGGCTTCCCAGGTGGCTCAGTGGTAAAGAACTCACCTACCAATGCAGGAGACGTGGCTTCGATCCCTGGGTTTGGAAGATGCCTTGGAGAAGGAAATGGCAACCCACTCCAGTATTCTTGCCTGGAGAATCCCATGGACAGAGGAGCCTGGCGGGCTAGAGTTCATGGGGTCGCAAGGAGTCAGACACAACTAAGTGACTAGAGAACAAACCATGGAAAAGTGTTTTTTGATCTCAAACTCTGCGGTCCAGTGAACCTTTTGGACACGAACCAACCTTACATTGGGAAATGTCTGAATTGACTATAGTCAGACATAACCATTAGCTATAATCCAGCAGTGAGGCTGGCCTTGGAAAGCTGGGTGGGCTTTGGCAAGGGAGAGAGAAAGAGAAGCGCAGGTGACATTCTGAGGCAGTCACCAGACAGCTCAGAAAGGAAGGCACCCTGGAGTTCATCTCTGTCGAGAGACTCCTCAAGAGCAAGTCTTCTCTGTCTGGTTCTATTTAACAGAAAACACTGTGGTCCACTCCGAGACCTCTCTTCAGGAGCAACTATGGGGGGCAGGAGTATGAGGCGGAGGCCTTCTAGAGACTTCCAGGTTTAAACCAATCCCATGGACAGGAGACAGGACCCCCTATAGAGAGCCCTATTATAGCCAAGTGCCAGGGTATATATTTATCTGCGCCTGAGACGCTCATCCTTGTTTAAAGAAAAAGCCACACATTTGGCCAAAAGACAAAGTGGAAAAAAATATACTGTTGAACAAATATTCAGGATGGTTGCTCAGAATGTTTGAAATGATGAACTAAGTGGAAAAAAAAATGCGTGTGGCAAATTGTCAGCAGGCTATATTTGGGGGTCCGAATCCAGGGCTTCCCCTCCCCCCACCACTGATTTCACACAACCCTGATGTTTTTCCATGTCTATTTATAACTATTCCACCCATTCACACACAAAAAATGCAGTGGACATCCGACTTCAGTTTTTAAAATGACTAAAATGTTCTAAATGTATCAGGTTACAGCACGTGAGAGCTTTTAACGTGGCTGCCATTAGACTTGCTTACTGAAAAAAGGATTAATCAATGTGCGGAAAACAACGTAACAGGATCCTTTGGGAATCTGAAAGTATGAAAACAACTCCGAAAAAATTTTCTTTTTCAAAATGTAATTCACTTCAACAAAACTTTATTGGGCACCAGCCGTGCGAATGAGCAAACCTGAGACCTAAATAGACTGTAGTGCTGCTGCTAAGTCGCTTCAGGTGTGCCCGACTCTGTGCGACCCCACAGATGGCAGCCCACCAGGCTCCCCCATCCCTGGGATTCTTCAGGCAAGAACACTGGGGTGGGTTGCTATTTCCTTCTCCAATGCACGAATTAGATGAAGAAGACACAGTCCCTGGTCCCAAGGAGTTTTCTGGGGGGAACAGAAAGTGGAATAAAATATGTGAAAAGGATGATTAGTGCCTTACCAGAACTACTGACGAATGTATTAGGCATTTAGAAGAGGGGGTACACGTGATGGGCACTGGAACGTCTCCCAGGACCCACTCTTCCTGCTCTTTCGGGAGACACGTGGTTCCAGGCAAGTAAACGCTTGCTTCCAGCTTCAGCGGTCCAACGCAGGACCAGCTTGGCCAATCAGCACACTCCATTTTCCTGGGCACAGTGATTGGCTCGGGGTAATAATGTGCTCTAAGGCGGACCAATCAGAGTGAAGCTCAAACTTTCAGCTAGAAATGGTGCATTTTTTTTGTTGTTGACTAGGAAGGAAGAAGCTGGGTCTTCTTCCTTCCAAAACAGCTTTTTGTACCTATCAGGTGAGTCAGCCTTCAGATGAGGTTGAAGGCAGACTTTGAGTGAAGGGAGAGAAGCAAGTCCCCAAAATCATCATAATATCCCTTCCTTAACACCATTTTTATTTTGGATATTTTGGTCACAGGAGACAATAAATTCCTCTTGTTGCGGACATCAGTTTGACTTGGGTCTCTTGAACTTCCTATCAAAATCATCCAATACAGAATAAAATAAGGTGTGCTTCCTGGAGGAGATGGCTAATAACCTAAAACTTGAGGATGTGTAGGATTTGGATCGATGATAGGGGAAAGGACAAGGATACGTTTATGGTAGCTGAACAGTTCAAGGCAGCTGGATGTGGGATGAGCCATATTCCTAACGAACCAACCCTGGAAAGATTATTGGTCTGTGTTGGGTAACGCAAGTAGTGAAGGACACGCTAAGAAATTTGCTCCTAATTCTGTAGGCAGTGTTTTTGCAGGTGTCATGGGAGGTTTCCCTTGTGCTCAGCTGGTAAAGAATCCACCTGCAATGCAGGAGACTTGGGTTCGATCCTTGGGTTGGGAAGATTCCCCTGGAGAAGGGAAAGGCTGCTGCTGCTGCCGCCAAGTCGCTTCAGTCGGGTCCGATTCTATGTGACCCCATAGATGGCAGCCCACCAGGCTCTGTCGTCCCTGGGATTCTCCAGGCAAGAATACTGGAGTGGGTTGCCATTTCCTTCTCCAATGCATGAAAGTGAAAAGTGAAAGTGAAGCCGCTCAGTCGGGTCTGACTCTTAGCGACCCCATGGACTGCAGCCTACCAGGCTCCTCTGTCCATGGGATTTTCCAGGCAAGAGTACTAGAGTGGGTTGCCATTGCCTTACCCCCTCCAGTATTTTGGCCTGGAGAATTCCATGGACTGTGTAGTCCCTCCGGTCGCAAAGAGTGGGACACAGCTGAGCAACTTTCACATGGGAGGTTGTCCCCTGCTTCCTCAAATTCCTTCTCAGGTACTGGGTGTTCATTTAACACATTAGCATCTGCTGTTTAGATGATCATGGGTCCAATGTTACAGCAAATGTATGACAAAGCCAGAATGCCCCAGTGAAGAAGCAGAGACTGACTGTACTTGTTTCCTAGGGCTGTCAAACAAAATGCCACAAACTGAGTGGCTTAAAACAATAAAAATTTTAATTCTCACATAGTCTGGAAGTGCTAAATCCAGGTGTCAACAGGGTCGTACTGCCACCGGAGGTGCTAGGGGAGGAAGCTTTCTTGTCTCTTCCCTCTTCGTGTGGCTCCAGGCTTTCCTTGGTTATGCCAGCATAATGCTAACCTCTGCCTCTGTCTCCACGTGGCTTCCTGCCTTCCACCTCTCTGTGTCCTCTCTTCTCTCTCATAGGACACCAGTCATTGGATTTAGTGTCCTTCCTAAATCTAGGACTTGCCTGGTGGCTCAGATGGTAAAGCATCTGCCTACAATGCGGGAGACCTGGGTTTGATCCCTGGGTCAGGAATATCCCCCTGGAGAAGGGAATGGCACCCCACTCCAGTAGTTTTGCCTGGAAAGATCCCATGGACGGAGGAGCCTGGTAGGCTACAGTCCATGGGGTCACAAAGAGTCAGATGTGACTGAATGACTTCACTTTTTTTCTTTCTTAAATATAGGATAATTTCATCGTGAGATACCTAATTATATCTGCAAAGACTCTGTTTTCAAATAAGATCACATTCTGAGGGTCCAGACAGCATGAATTTTGAGGGAAGACACTATTCAACCCACTCCACTGACCAAAACCCACAGGCAACTTACATCAGTTAAACCATCTCCTCCAGCTTTCCTGTTGGCAGTGCTGGGGCCTTTGTGGGCATTGCTGGGCCCTCAATCCTGAGAGCTCCTCAGCTGTGACCACCTTACAAATTTGAACAGCTCATTTATTAAGAACTTTCAATATAAGAAATACTGCCATAGGGAATTCCTTGGTGGTCCAGTGGTTAGGATTCAGTGCTTTCACTGCTGAGGCTCTGGTTCAGTCCCTGGTTGGGGAACTAAGATCCCACAAGCCGAGTAGCATGAAAAAGAAAGTGAAAGTGTTAGTTGCTCAGTCGTGTCCAACTCTTTGTGACCCCGTGGACCGTAGCCCTNTTCCTTGGTGGTCCAGTGGTTAGGATTCAGTGCTTTCACTGCTGAGGCTCTGGTTCAGTCCCTGGTTGGGGAACTAAGATCCCACAAGCCGAGTAGCATGAAAAAGAAAGTGAAAGTGTTAGTTGCTCAGTCGTGTCCAACTCTTTGTGACCCCGTGGACCGTAGCCCTCCAGGCTCCTCTGTCCATGGAATTCTCCAGGTAAGAATACTGGAGTGGGTAGCCATTCCCTTCTCCAGGCATCTGCCAAGTGGTATGGCCTGGAGTGAAAAAGAGAAAAAGAAATATTGCATGGCCTGGAGTCAAAAAAAGGCAAAGAAATACTACACTAAAAGCCTCCTCTTGAAGTGGAGGTACTCGCCTTGGTATCTGACAGGACGGAGTTCTTCAGGGGAGGAAAATAACAGAAAGAAGGACATGGCAGGGAGGCCTTATAACACACACCTCCCATCCCCCTGCCGTATAGATTTGGCTCAAAAAAGCAGAGACTTGCTCAGAGAGGAGAGCACTGTGCCAGGATGTAAAGACACTCTGACTGCAAACTTACATGATTAACTATTCTCACACTGATTTCTTGATTCAGAAGGACAAAAATAAGGGACAGCATGAAACTCTAATGAATTACCCCGACTCTCAGCTATCCTGATGGCCAAGTTAAAGGAGAAAAAAGGAAATTCACTGTACAGTGTATTTGGAACTCTGAGCTTCATCTCTGAATTGATGATTTTCACTTTCAAGTGCTTTTAATGGCATAGTGTTGGAAAGGAGTAAGTCATCAGGAGACTGATGTTTTGGGGACATTTTGTTTCTGGGCTGAGCAGTGGCCTGACTGTTGCAGGGGCAGTTGAACAGGGAGGCCTGTTGGAGGACATGCATGGATGCATGCTAAATTGCTTTAGCCATCTCCAACTCTTTGGAACCCCATGGACTGTAGCCCACCAGCCTCCTCTGTCCATGCGATTCTCCAGGGAAGAATATTGGAGTGGGTTGCCATGCCCTCCTGCAGGGGATCTTCCCAACCCAGGGACTGAACCCAGGTCTCTTACATCTCTTGCATTGGCAAGTGGGTTCTTTACCATTAGTATCACCTGGGAAGCCCTTTGGGGGACATAATCCAATTTATTTATGTTCTCTATTTGAATCTGGAAGGTGGTCCCATCATGTCCTTGCTGCTGATTTCTTCCTACTGAGGGCACTTGTCACAAGTTATGTCTCTAATACTTTATTTTCTTTTTAATTTTTATATATTTATTTATTTGGGTCTTAGATGTGGCATGCAAGATCTTTAGTTGTGGCATGTGAACTCTTAGTTGCACCATGCGGGATCTAGTTCCCTGACCAAGGATTAAACACAGGCCCCCTGCATTGGGAACATGGAGTCCTAGCCACTGGACCACTAGGGAATTCCCTCTCACGTTTTCTTGTTTCATTCATTCACCTAACATCCTCTGGAGAAAAAATACAAGGTAGAAAAAAAAATGCCAAAAAGCAGTGCCAGATACAGAGTTTTGGAACCTGAGAGGAAAGGGGGATGAATAAATGAAGAATGAATGTGTTGCATATGAAGGAATTGACAAGGAAGTCAAAGACCACAAGGAGATTCCATCAACCTGATAGCGCCTCCCCTGCCATGAATGCACATCTAATTTTCCATTGTCATCAGACATCTGCATATAGCATCACAGAGTTTTCCTTTAACATGAATGAAAGATCTCAAAGAATCTCAGAGGTCTTTAAGATCCCACCCACGAAGATGCAGTAATATCAACTTTGGTGCTTCAAACTCTACAGATTCAAAATACTAAAGTGAAAAGGTGAAAGTTGCTCAGTTGTGTCCGACTCTTTGCCACCCCGTGGACTATATAGTCCATGGAATTCTCCAGGCCAGAATACTGGAGTGGGTAGCCTCTCCCTTCTCCAGGGGATCTTCCCAACCCAGGGATATAGAACCCAGGTCTCCCACATTACAGGCAGATTCTTTACCAGTTGAGCCACAGTTCAGTTCAGTTCTGTCGCTCAATCATGTCCGACTCTTTGCGACCCCATGAATCGCAGCACGCCAGGCCTCCCTGTCCATCACCAACTCCCGGAGTTCACTCAGACTCATGCCCATCGAGTCAGTGATGCCATCCAGCCATCTCATCCTCGGTCATCCCCTTCTCCTCTTGCCCCCAATCCCTCCCAGCATCAGAGTCTTTTCCAATGAGTCAGCTCTTCGCATGAGGTGGCCAAAGTACTGGAGTTTCAGCTTTAGCATCATTCCTTCCAAAGAAATTCCAGGGCTGATCTCCTTCAGAATGGACTGGTTGGATGTCCTTGCAGTCCAAGGGACTCTCAAGAGTCTTCTCCACCACCACGGTTCAAAAGCATCAATTCTTTGGCGCTCAGCCTTCATCACAGTCCAACTCTCACATCCATACAGGACCATAGGAAAAACATAGCCTTGACTAGACAGACCTTAGTCGGCAAAGTAACGTCTTTGCTTTTGAGTATGCTACCTAGGTTGGTCATATCTTTTCTTCCAAGGTCATAACTCTCTTTCCAAGTTGAGCCACAGGGGAGCCCAGAATACTGGGTGTATGACGTTCATAGCTCAAACTGCCTCTCCTCCCTACTTGCCTATTTCATCTGCTGCTGAACATCTGGGAGATGTTAGGACTCTAGCCCCTCACTTGTCTCCTACTTCCATTTACCCCAAAGAGATTCTCCTCTAAGATAATGCCTCTGTCCCTTTACATTTCCCTCCCTCACTTCTGGTCAGAGTTCCTCTGCTCCTTTACTCAAGATTTGGGTTGTGCCTTCTAGTGAATGCAATGCCATGGATGCCTTTAGGGAGGAGGAATTCAAGGAGATGGGACTATAGCATCAAAGCTGTAATGCTGGGGAGAAGAAAGGAAGAGTTGGTTCACTTGGAAGTAAGAGGTCCATTTTATGGTTGTGATTTACTTCGGTGGTTTTAGTCTGAAGTGCGATTCTAATAAGCATTAAAATGAAATAGTCGTGTACACAATGACAGAAGCTTGCCATTAGCATGAGTGTCACATCTGCAAGGACTAAGTGATTCTCCAGTCCACAATCTTTATTTTGCAGATATGAAAACTGGGTCCAGGAACTTCCCAGGTGGTGCAGTTGTTAAGATGTTGCTTTCCAAATGCAGGGGAGGCCGGTTTGATCCCTGGTGGGGAAACTAAGATCCCACATACCTGCAGCTGAAACACCCAAACAGGAAACAAAAGCAATATTGTAACAAATTCAGTAAAGACTTTTTAAAAAAATCAACATAAAAAAATTTCATTTTATTCTTTTAATTTTTAAAATTAATTTGTTTATTTTAATTGGAGGCTAGTTACTTTACAATATTGTAGTGGTTTTTGGGGAGAAGGCGATGCCACCCCACTCCAGTATTCTTTCCTGGAAAAGCCATAGATGGAGGAGCCTGGTGGGCTGCAGTCCAGGGGGTCACTAAGAGTCGGACATGACTGAGTGACTTCACTTTCACGCATTGGAGAAGGAAATGGCAACCCACTCCAGTGTTCTTGCCTGGAGAATCCCAGGGACAGGGAAACCCGGCGGGCTGCCACCTATGGGGTCGCACAGAGTTGGACACGACTGAAGCAACTTAGCAGCAGCAGCAGTGGTTTTTGAGATGAATCAGCCATACGTGTACATGTGTCCCCCATCCTGAACCCTCCTCCCACCTCCCTCCCCATCCCATCCCTAGGGTCATCCCAGTGCACCAGCCCTGAGTGCCCTGTCTCATGCATTGAACTTGGACTGGTGATCTATTTCACATATGATAATACACGTTTCAATGCTATTTTCTCAAATCATCCCACCCTCGCCTTCTCCCACAGAGTCCCAAAGTCTGTTCTTTACATCTGTGTCTCTTTTGCTGTCTCACATACAGGGTTATTGTTACCATCTTTCTAAATTCCAAGAAATTCTTTCTAAATTTCTTAAAAAAAAAAAAAAAAAAGAAACATGGGCCCAAAGAAGCAAGTGCTTTGCTCGAGTGAATGACAGAGACTTAGACTCCAGGTCTCTGAGTCTCTAGACTCAGAGTCTAATTTTTTTCCACTAAATCAGTGGTTCTCAGCCTGGATTCACACTAGAATCACTTGGAATGTTGTGAGTTTTTGGTTTTTCTAAGATATTGATACCTATATCTGAGTCGATGGCTTTGCAAATGGTAAAGAATCTGCCTGTCAATACAGGAGGCATAAGAGACAGGTTTGATTCTGGATTGCAAGATCGCCTGGAGGCAAAAATGGCAACCCACTCCGGTATTTTTGTCTCAAGAATCCCACGGACAGAGGTGCCTGGCTGGCTACAGTCCACAGGGTCACAAAGAGTCGGACTTGACTAAGTGACTTGACACACACACATCTGAGCTGAGCTTTCCCCTGGGATTTGGATGTAACTGTCCTTAGATGGAGCGCAAGCCACTGGAAAAGAGCTGGAAGCATTCTAATCCTAGCTAAGTCTTCTACCAGCTTCCCTATTCAGTCCCTTCATATGAAATAAAGAAAAAAATTTTTTTTCTTTCATTTCAAATTAAAAGCAGAATATAGTTAGCAAGTCAGAAAACATTCGAATGGAAACGACATGAGAGACAAATTAGTCTGCTGGTTTCTTAAAAATTAAGCTGTGGATCCCTTTCTCCAAACGAATTCTTAAAGGGCTATGAGCTTAGTTACTCAGACACATCCAACTCTTTGCGACTCCCAGGCTTCTCTGTGCATGGGATTTTTCAGCCCACAGTGGTCTACCATTTCCTCCAGAGGATCTTCCTAACCCTGGGATTGAACCCACATCTGCTGTGTCTCCCAGATTGCAGGCAGATTCTTTACCAGTTTAGCCATCAGGGAAACTCTTAAGGGATGGCCCAGTATTTAAATAGTTAAGGTTGGAGCTCGTTGGGTTGCTATGGGCATGGGGGCCTGAGACCAGGCAGTGGGCATGACAAGGGGAGACAGGAAGCCCCTGGCTGCAGAGATGAGTGGGGCTTTGGTTGTGGTCTTCAGCACAAGCACCTGTGTTTCTCTGCTCATCTGTCAGGGAAAGTAAAAGAAACTCAAGGTGGAGGAGAACTGATTCAATGGACCAGGGAATGCAATTGGGAGGGGGTTGGTAAGTTTGTTTCTTCCATTCTAAGATGTTGGAGGTTGTAAAATATACCGTTGATTGAATAACAGCTTTCTGGGGATTAAAGAGCCATTACTTGCTGATGTCTAAAGTTTAAGAAAAATTAATAGATGCATACATGCCAAGTTGCTTCAATCATGCCGGACTCTTTACAGCCCTATGGACTGTATCCTGCTAGGCTCCTCTGCCCATGGGATTCTGCAGGCAGGAATTCTGGAGTGGGTTGCCATTTCCTCCTCCAGGCGATCTTCTCCACCCTGTGTCTCTTATGTCTCCTGCATTGGCAGGCAGGCTCTTTACAACTAGTGCCACCTGGGAAGAAAAATTAATGGAGGGCATGGCAACCCACTCTAGTATTCTTGCCTGGAGAATCCCCACGGACAGAGGAGCCTGGTGGGCTATAGTCCATGGAGTCGCCAAGAGTCGGACACAACTGAGTGACTAAGCACAGCGCAGCATACATTTATCTGTACAGTTGATTTCTTTTTTTGTTTGTTTTTATTTTTTGTGTGTACACAGTTGATTTCATGTAACTTTCCTTTTCAGTGAACAGATAACATTTTTATTTAAGCATATCCCAACTCTGAAAATTCTTGTGAATTCTTTTCTGCTGTTGGCCGGCATGCAGAGCATCCAGATAACGTGCGCTCTTCAGATCTGAACTTGTGACCTTGGTCCTGGGAGCACCTTCGGAATTGACCAGCATATTGGGATTCTAGCTTGACATTTCCTATTTGGTTAAACTCACAGTTTCAGTCCTTAATTGAATGACCTATTACTGGAATTAAATCAATTTTCTTGGAAATCAGCCAGGAGCTTTTGATGAATGCTTGTTCTGGAGCCTGAGGAAAAATCACTTTTTAGTTAAGAACTGACTACATTAACCTTGCTTAACTTAGAGGCCTCTAAGATTCATGCTGAGAGATTTGGTGATTTCAATTGCATTTTAATGGATTGGGACATGAGAGGCAGTGTTTGGCATATAAATAACTTTTTTGTCTCAAGGCTGCTGTGCAGTGTAAGATTATGAAGACAAATTTAGATGAGAGTTAGAGATGCAAATTTAAGATTCAGCAATGCTTGATGGCAGCAGTGTGAAGAATTCAACTGTGGGGAAGATGGGGTAAGCACAAACATTCTGGGCAGAACTCAACCTTCCTCTGGGCAGGTGATGGCCCTCAGACCCTCAGGGAGGGCCAAGGCCTGGCGATGCCTCAAGGGTTGTCTCTTAACGTTTGATGTTACCTGTCAGCACATCTTTCAGAGCAGTTAATCATGGAAGAAAATATTAGGTAAATATGGAACTTGAAGAGGGGAGTGAGGGAAGGAGTTTGGATTTTCTGGTTTGGGCAGGTGGGGACACAGAGTCATTACAGTTTACATATGTCCTTAGTTTGTAGCTTGCCAGGATTCAAACACATCAGATATGGTGTCATCTATGGATAGGGAAGGAGCAATAAACAAGCCTTTTAAAATTTTATTTATTTAGTTAGTTATGGATACACTGGGTCTTCCCTGCTGCATTCGGGCTTTCTCTAGTTGCGTTGCAGGGGAGCTACTCCCTAGCTGGGGTGCACAGGGTTCTCACTAAAGTGGCTTCTCTTGTTGCAGAGCATGGCTCTAGGCGAGCGGGCTTCGGTATTTGTGGCACAGGGCTTAGATGCCCCACTGCATATGGGATCTTCCCAGAGCAGAGGTCGAACCCATGTACCCTGCATTGGCACGCAGATTCTTTACCACTGACCCATCAGGGAAGTCCTGAGGGATAAGCCATCTTTAAAGTTCATTTTTTATGGACTACGTTTTTGCTTTTAAGACTTTAAGCAAGAAGTCCAGGAGTTCAAAAAATTACACAGGAAATGAAAGAAAATGAAGCCATACAGTGAAGACTCAAAGATCTGCCTTTGGAAGATGGTATGATCCATGGCTGTCTAGCAAAACCCTCCTCCAGCCCCTGCACACGGAAGAGTGAGGACACCCTTCCAGACCCAACACAGAGCTCCAGGCCAGGACGAACTGCACCCTTTTTCCTTCTGACCATAATGGTCCTTGTTGGGAGGCAGGGGAGGAGGGGGTATAAGACTTGTTTTCATTTTCAGGGGTTGCCCTGACGGGTTGTAGTTCGAGAACAAGTGGAGGCTTTAAAATCCACACACACGACTAAGCGCGGGCGGCTGCGAGCCGCCGGCTCACTAAGCGCGGGCGGCTGCGAGCCGCCGGCTCACTAAGCGCGGGCGGCTGCGAGCCGCCGGCTCACTAAGCGCGGGCGGCTGCGAGCCGCCGGCTCACTAAGCGCGGGCGGCTGCGAGCCGCCGGCTCACTAAGCGCGGGCGGCTGCGAGCCGCCGGCTCACTAAGCGCGGGCGGCTGCGAGCCGCCGGCTCACTAAGCGCGGGCGGCTGCGAGCCGCCGGCTCACTAAGCGCGGGCGGCTGCGAGCCGCCGGCTCACTAAGCGCGGGCGGCTGCGAGCCGCCGGCTCACTAAGCGCGGGCGGCTGCGAGCCGCCGGCTCACTAAGCGCGGGCGGCTGCGAGCCGCCGGCTCACTAAGCGCGGGCGGCTGCGAGCCGCCGGCTCACTAAGCGCGGGCGGCTGCGAGCCGCCGGCTCACTAAGCGCGGGCGGCTGCGAGCCGCCGGCTCACTAAGCGCGGGCGGCTGCGAGCCGCCGGCTCACTAAGCGCGGGCGGCTGCGAGCCGCCGGCTCACTAAGCGCGGGCGGCTGCGAGCCGCCGGCTCACTAAGCGCGGGCGGCTGCGAGCCGCCGGCTCACTAAGCGCGGGCGGCTGCGAGCCGCCGGCTCACTAAGCGCGGGCGGCTGCGAGCCGCCGGCTCACTAAGCGCGGGCGGCTGCGAGCCGCCGGCTCACTAAGCGCGGGCGGCTGCGAGCCGCCGGCTCACTAAGCGCGGGCGGCTGCGAGCCGCCGGCTCACTAAGCGCGGGCGGCTGCGAGCCGCCGGCTCACTAAGCGCGGGCGGCTGCGAGCCGCCGGCTCACTAAGCGCGGGCGGCTGCGAGCCGCCGGCTCACTAAGCGCGGGCGGCTGCGAGCCGCCGGCTCACTAAGCGCGGGCGGCTGCGAGCCGCCGGCTCACTAAGCGCGGGCGGCTGCGAGCCGCCGGCTCACTAAGCGCGGGCGGCTGCGAGCCGCCGGCTCACTAAGCGCGGGCGGCTGCGAGCCGCCGGCTCACTAAGCGCGGGCGGCTGCGAGCCGCCGGCTCACTAAGCGCGG
>SJYA01001695.1:1078005-1122125 GCA_006410615.1 Neotragus moschatus | reverse complement strand
GAGAGGACAGCTGGTTTGGTTTTTTCTTTCCTTGCCCCTCTACTGCCCTACACTGCCTAGATAAAGTGGCAGTTTAAGTTTTGTCTCCTTTCTCTGAAGGAGTCCTTAGTGCAAAGAAACCTGACTGCTTTGGATTTTGTCTCACTGCCTCACCAAGTGCTATCACACCTCTTATCCCCTCGCTTGAGCAGCAAAACAGTCCTGTGGGCCAGGAAGGTTATTATCTAATCTTGCTTTAGAGATGACGAAACTCAGGGTCAGAGAAGTTAAGTAATGTGTTCAAGACGGCAAAGACAATAGAGGGGTGAACTTATTTTCAAACTCAAGCTCTGTGGACCCCTACTTCTCTCCTCTTACTGTGATTTCATTTGATTTTCCAAACTGAGAGGCTCGATAAACGTTGCTTGACCCAATTCCTGATACTGCTGCTGCTGCTGCTAAGTCCCTTCAGGCGTGTCCGACTCTGTGTGATCCCATAGATGGCAGCCTACTAGGCTCCCCCGTCCCTGGGATTCTCCAGGCAAGAATACTGGAGTGGGTTGCCATTTCCTTCTCCAAGGCATGAAAGTGAAAAGCGAAAGTGAAGTTGCTCAGTCGTGCCCGACTCTTAGCGACCCCATGGACTGCAGCCTACCAGGGTCCTCTGTCCGTGGGATTTTCCAGGCAAGAGTACTGGAGTGGGGTGCCACTGCCTTCTCCTATTCCTGATACTACTATGGCACAATTATTTAGTGCTTTCCTTTTTTAGATTGAAATGTCATTTAAAATGACCTTGTTTTACTTTATCATGTTGCTTTATTAAGTTCTCTTTACACTGATAAAGTAATAAAATTTGTGACATAATTCTGAAATATTTTTTTTTTTTTTAAGCACTTCAAATAAAACCATTAGCCAATACAGCAAGTTTAGAAATTTTGGGCTCTCTTTTCCATAATGATACTCAGCAGAAGGGAAAGAAGATCATTGCTGCTGCTGCTAAGTCACTTCAGTCGTGTCCGACACTGTGCAACCCCATAGACGGCAGCCCACCAGGCTCCCCTGTCTCTGGGATTTTCCAGGCAAGAACACTGGAGTAGGTTGCCATTTCCTTCTCCAATGCATGAAAGTGAAAAGTGAAAGTGAAGTCACTGAGTCGTGTTCGACCCTCAGTGACCCCATGGACTGTAGCCCACCAGGCTCCTCCGTCCATGGGATTTTCCAGGCAAGAGTACTAAAACAGTACTATTAGAGGGAAGACTTATATATAAGTTCACGAATTTCAGTGCATGTGAGTTGTAGGATAAGATTGGCAGGGATCCAGAAGAGCTTTACAATTTGTTGCAGTTACTACTGCTATATAACAAATGATTCCCCCACCCCCCATCCCCACCCCCCAAATTAAAATAACTACTCTTATGGATTCTGGGGTCAGACATTCCAACAAGGCAGTGGGGTGGCTCTGGAGCCTCATGATGCCTGGGAAAGTGACTCAGCAGCTGTGGGCTGGATGCTGACATGTCTGGTGGTCCATCTGGCTGTTGGGTGGGTGGAATGTCATCTGGGGCTGTTGATTGGAGAATCCACATGTGGCCTTTCCATGTGACTTGGGCTTCCTCACAGTGTGGAAAATTTTTATGTGCAGACTCGGCTCCAAAAGCGAGTGTCCTGGAGAACAAGAAGTAGTTGCATTGCCTCTTTAAATTAGCCTTGGACGTCCTACATCATCAGTTTCATTTTCCATTGGTTACAGGCAAGTCACAAGCCTGCCTAGATTCAAGGGCAGGGAACAAAGAGCCTGCCTCTGTATGGAGGGCTGGTAAGGTTGCCTTGTAGGAGAACGTGTATGATGGAAGTTATTGTTGCAGCCATCTTTGGAAAAAAATCACCTACCATTATAGAGAGGATTTGCCACCCTCAATACTGAAGGGACATATTTATTACCAAATATCATTAAAGTATGGCTGGGGGTATGGCTTATGGCCAATTACACTGGCTAAGTTTGAGTCAACTCTCTCAACCAACCAACCAAGCAACCAACCCAGGAACAAAGCTGTCTGAAGCAACACTTAATAAGGACAGATACTGAGCTTAGAGCCAAGGAAACATCAGTGAATCAAAATATTTCCATCCTCAATGAGCTCCTGGATCTTAATCTTTAGTGTACATAAGGCTATCTGGTATAGAAGTTTAAAATACAGATTCTTGTCTCCCTTCCTCCATCCTAATTCAGCTTGTCAGTTCCATTTGGAGTCTAGGAATCACCCAAGCCTCTTGGGTAACAGATGAGGGCTCTTTGAGACTACTCACGCATCTAGCAGAGCTAGCAATTTTGTTCAGAGTGGACTTCAAAATCATCCTTTTTGTCTGCTCTGTGAAAACCCATCTGGGCCCTTTAAATATTGTCAGCTGGCACAATATTACTCTTTATCAGAAGAGGGCACTAGAGAGACACTGCAGGAGGAAAAGGGGTTTATTTTCTGGTTGGGGCATCCCTGGTGGCTCAATGGTAAAGCATCTACCTGCAGTACAGGAGACAACAGGTTCTACCCCTGGGTCGGGAAGATTCCCTGGAGGAGGGCATGGCAATCCCCTACAGTATTCTTGCCTGGAGAATCCCATGGACAGAGGAGCCTGGTGGGCTACTGTCCATGGGGTGCCAGAGAGTCAGACAGAACTGAAATGACTGGGCACATGGCATACCACAGCAAATACAAGACAGGACACGTGAGAGAATTCATTATTTTTTTCATATTTATCATGGCACAAAGTGAAAATAATGTGCACTTCACATTTCATCTAAAACATTTTGCAGTTCTATATAGAGGCATTTACATTTCATTTTATCATTTTCAACTCATCTACTTAAAATATTGAGGTAAAGAATGCTATCAATGCTTTCACTTTGCAAGTCATGGTGTTAATAGGGTATGCCCCATAATCCTCACAGGAAAGGGAGAATTGGAAATTTTTAAATCCTCTCTTTCAGATCTGTCCACTATGTGCACTGGTCATAGCGATTTCTAGAAGAAAGGTTTTGATACCGCTGCCAAACTATGGCCCATAAACATATGCCAAGTGAGCTGTTTTCCATGGGGATGGCTCATCCAGCTGGCGTCATGCTACATGTTGAGCTGCTAAAGATACCGCGGTCTCAGGGCTGACGTCAAGCAGATCTGAGAATTCTACACAGCTGATGGCTTGCTCTGAGTCCCAAATTGGAAACATGAGCTTGCCCACGTAAGAGGTTCCAACTAACTTGACAAATGAATCCTCAAATGCTCCTTGTGATCACTTTTTAAAAAAGGTCCAATGATTTTTCATTATCTCAACTGCTGTGGAAATTTGTCTATTACAGAAAAAAAAAGGACAAAAATCGAGTGGAATATTTCCTAAGGCAGGGTAGAAAGAACAAAGTATAAAAAAGGACAAGCCATTCCACTGCTGGAAAAAAAAATAGATGGAGATTCTTGATCAAGGAGCCACATTTTTAGGAAAGTGAGCTGTACTGTTTTATTTTTAAAATGAGATGCCATGAATGACACACACTTTACAGCAGGTATTCTGTGTACTAACCTCTCTCCTGGTTTCATTTCAGTTTTTCTACCCTTATTTATCCTTTGCCCCAGTTTCCTTAACTCATTTTTTAAAAATCCTATATTGCATATTTTTATAAGATGGAAAGTTAATACAATGTGAAGTTAATAAGTAAAACAATCATATTTCAAAGTATTAATAGCTTTCTAAATTTTCTATGACATTATTTCAGGTGAGTCTGTTTAAAATAGTTCAAATAAAATTCTCTAATTGAATATAAAAATAAATATTCTAGATTTCTGAAATCAAGATCTAAATAGCTACCACAGAATACATTTACATGTATATACATGTACCTTTAGACTCTCATTATATATATATATATATANTAGGCAGAACACTCTCTGACATAAATCACAGCAAGATCCTCTATGACCCACCTCCCAGAGTAATGGAAATGAAAACAAAAATAAGCAAATGGGACCTAATTAAACTTAAAAGCTTTTGCACAAAAACGGAAACTATAAGCAAGGTGAGAAGGCAGCCTTCAGAATGGGAGAAAATGACAGCAAACAAACCAACTGACAAAGAATTAATCTCCAAAACATACAAGCAGCGCATGTAGCTCAATATCAGAAAAATGAACAATCCAATCAAAAAATGGGTCAAAGAACTAAACAGACATTTCTCCAAAGAAGACATACAGATGGCTGATAAACACATGAAAAGATGCTCAACATCACTCATTATAAAGAAATGCAAATCCAAACCACAATGAGGTATCATCTCATGCCAGTCAGAATGGCTGTCATCAAAAAGTCTACAAACAATAAATGCTGGAGAGAGTGTGGGGAAAAGGGAAGCCTCTAACACTTTTGGTGGGAATGTAAACTGGTACAGCCACTCTGGAGAACAGTGTGGAGAGTCCTTAAAAAACTGGAAATAGAACTACCATCTGTTCAGTTCAGTTCAGTTCAGTCGCTCAGTCGTGTCTGATTCTTTGTGACCCCATGAATCTCAGCACACCAGGCCTCCCTGTCCATCACCAACTCNATATATATATATATATATAATGATCTAAACAGTGACCTCAGAATATATAAACATATGTATGTATGTATATATATATTATGTATATGTATTCTGTTTAGATCATTTTATATATATGTAATAAAACATATAAAAATAAATATTCTAGACTTCTGAATCAAGACCTAGTTACCCCAGAATACAGGTACATTAAATATATATATATAACATGTATATATACACACACATATGCATGTATATATACATGTGTATACACATACATATACATGTATATATAACATATGCATGTATTCAGTTCAGTTCAGTCGCTCAGTTGTGTCTGACTCTTTGTGACCCCATGAATCTCAGCACACCAGGCCTCCCTGTCCATCACCAACTCCCAGACTTCACTCAGACTCATGCCCATCAAGTCAGTGATGCCATCCAGCCATCTCATCCTCTGTCGTACCCTTCTCCTCCTGCCCCCAATCCCTCCCAGCATCAGAGTCTTTTCCAATGAGTCAACTCTCGCATGAGGTGGCCAAAGTACTGGAGTTTCAGCTTCAGCATCATTCCTTCCAAAGAAATCCCAGGGCTGTACACACATATATATATGTATTCTAGGATAACTATTTAGATCCTGATTTCAGAAATCTAGACTATTTTTATATGTCTTATTATACACGTATGTATATGTATATATATTTTTATGTATATGTATTCTGGAGTAACTGTTTAGATCACTGTATGTATACATACAAAATTTTCTATGTATACAACATTTTGTATGTATATATACAATNTACACACATATATATATGTATTCTAGGATAACTATTTAGATCCTGATTTCAGAAATCTAGACTATTTTTATATGTCTTATTATACACGTATGTATATGTATATATATTTTTATGTATATGTATTCTGGAGTAACTGTTTAGATCACTGTATGTATACATACAAAATTTTCTATGTATACAACATTTTGTATGTATATATACAATATAAGCATAAGAATATGCAAAAAACAAAATGGCTTTCTGAGGAGGCCTTACAAGTAGCTGTGAAAAGAAGGGAAGCGAAAAGCAAAGGAGAGAAGGAAAGATATAACCATTTGAATGTGGAGTTCCAAAGAATAGCAAGGAGAGATAAAAAAGCCTTCCTCAGTGATCAATGCAAAGAAATAGAGGAANACAAATAGCTGTGAGAAGAGAAGCAAAAAGCAAAGGAGAAAAGGAAAGATATAACCATTTGAATGTGGAGTTCCAAAGAATAGCAAGGAGAGATAAGAAAGCCTTCCTCAGCGATCAATACAAAGAAATAGAGGAAAACAATAGAATGGGAAAGACTAGAGATCTCTTCAAGAAAATTAGAGATACCAAGGCAACATTTCATGCAAAGATGGGCTCGATAAAGTACAGAAATGGTCTGGACCTAACAGAAGCAGAAGATATTAAGAAGAGGTGGCAAGAATACACAGAAGAACTATGCAAAAAAGATCTTCATGACCCAGATAATCATGATGGTGTGATCACTAATCTAGAGCCAGACATCCTGGAATGTGAAGTCAAGTGGGCCTTAGAAAGCATCACTATGAACAAAGCTAGTGGAGGTGATGGAATGCCAGTTGAACTATTTCAAATCCTGAAAGATGATGCTGTGAAAGTGCTGCACTCAGAATGCCAGCAAATGTGGAAAACTCAGCAGTGGCCACAGGACTGGAAAAGGTCAGTTTTCATTCCAATCCCAAAGAAAGGCAATGCCAAAGAATGCTCAAACTACCGCACAATTGCACTCATCTCACACGCTAGTAAAGTAATGCTCAAAATTCTCCAAGTCAGGTGTCAGTAATATGTGAACCATGAACTTCCACATGTTCAAGCTGGTTTGAAAAGGCAGAGGAACTAGAGGTCAAATTGCCAACATACACTGAATCATTGAAAAAGCAAGAGAGTTTCAGAAAAAACATCTATTTCTGCTTTATTGACTATGCCAAAGCCTTTGACTGTGTGGATCACAATAAACTGTGGAAAATTCTGAAAGAGATAGGAACACCTGGCCACCTGACCTGCCTCCTGAGAAACCTATATGCAGGTCAGGAAGCAACAGTTAGAACTGAGCATGGAACAACAGACTGGTTCCAAATAGGAAAAGAAGTACGTCAAGGCTCTATATTGTCACCCTACTTACTTAACTTATATGCAGAGTACATCATGAGAAATGCTGGGCTGGAGGAAGCAGAAGCTGGAATCAAGATTTCTGGGAGAAATATCAATAACCTCAGATATGCAGATGACAGCACCCTTATGGTAGAAAGTGAAGAAGAACTAAAGAGCCTCTTGATGAAAGTGAAAGAGGAGAGAGAAAAAGTTGGCTTAAAGCTCAACATTCAGAAAACGAAGATCATGGCATCTGGTCCCATCACTTCATGGCAAATAGATGCGGAAGCAATGGAAACAGTGTCAGACTTTATTTTTGGGGGCTCCAAAATCACTGCAGATGGTGATTGCAGCCATGAAATTAAAAGATGCTTACTCTTTGGAAGGAAAGTTATGCCCAACTTAGACAGCATATTAAAAAGCAGAGACATTATTTTGTCAACAAAGGTCCATCTGGTCAAGGCTATGGCTTTTCCAGTAGTCATTTATGGATGTGAGAGTTGGACTGTAAAGAAAGTTGAGTGCTGAAGAATTGATACTTTTCAACTGTGGTGTTGGAGAAGACTCTTGAGAGTCCCTTGGCCTGCAAGGAGATCTAGCCAGTCCATCCTAAAGGAGATCAGTCTTGGGTGTTCTTTGGAAGGACTGATGTTGAAACTGAAACTCCAACACTTTGGCCACCTGATGTGAAGAGCTGACTCATCTGAAAAGACCCTGATGCTGGGAAAGATTGAGGGCGAGAGGAGAAGGGGACGACAGAGGATGAGATGGTTGGATGGCATCACTAACACAATGGACATGGGTTTGAGTGAAGTCCGGGACTTGGTGATGGACAGGGAGGCCTGGCATGCTGCAGTTCATGGGGTCGCAAAGAGTCGGACGTGACTGAGCGACTGAACTAAACTGAACTAAACTGCCTTAAAGAATGACCCTTCAATCATTCTACAAAACTNTAACACAATGGACATGGGTTTGAGTGAAGTCCGGGACTTGGTGATGGACAGGGAGGCCTGGCATGCTGCAGTTCATGGGGTCGCAAAGAGTCGGACGTGACTGAGCGACTGAACTAAACTGAACTAAACTGCCTTAAAGAATGACCCTTCAATCATTCTACAAAACTGAAACTATTGTTTACAAAAATGCTTCTCCCATGCAAGTACTAACCCTGCCAGATGCTGCTTAGCTTCCAAGATCAGATGAAATAGGGAGTGTTCAGGGTCCTATGGCCATAGACCAAAAGTACTTCTAATTACTCAATGACAATGATCTTAGGAAGGGTAATCAATCAACCATCTCTAAGACACAGAACAGGAAGCAGAAGGTATTGTCCAAAGTACTGAATGTCTCTGTTCCTTCATATCAGAAAAGCAATCTGGTCTTGATTGGTCTAATGTGTCCATAAATCACATTAAGATGAAAGCAAGTTAATCACCATTTTGGTTCTTTGGTTTCTGCAGACCTCATGTTTCTCACACAGTTATGAATTTCAGCGACAGAAGCTGAATCTCCAATTCATACAGGACCAAAAAATCTTTGTATACAGTGGGAGCTGTCTTTTATCTTGGTTTGAACCTTACTCTTTGAAACTTCGCCAGCCAACACAGTAGCCACTGGCTACATGGGGATATTTAAATCTAAATGGTAATTCATTTAAAATCAAATAAAGGGGAATCAATTTCTGAGTCACATTGGCCACATTTCAAGGGCTTACTGGTCATGTGTGGCTGGTATCTCACACAATTGGTAGCACAGGAAGAGATCATTTCTGTTTCACAGAAAGTTCTAATAAACAACACTGAAGTAAACTATTATTAACCTCCAAATAAAGGGGGGCAGATAATAGACTGTAACTAAGCTTAAACAATTATATTTGGTATTTAAAATGTTTAATCAAGAAATGTTTCATTGTCAAAGATTAATTATAGTGGTTCTAATAAAAGGTAAAGCTATTAAAGCAGTTAAGCTGATTTATCTCATGGCATAGTTATCAATGAGGCATATTCAGCATTAATTTTAGGGTATCCACAAATGTGGAATGCATGTAAATGAAATATAAACTCAACACCTAGCTTGCCTGAAGCATGATTCATTAGCAGCTGTGAAGCATCAGGGTTTTGAATACCAAGGTCAGGTAAATCCAGTCCAGCAAAAGTGGCATGACCATTTCACTAAACTCACATTGCTTTTTAAATCTCTACTCGTTTTTCCTCAAAAAAAAAAAAAGAGGGAAAAAGAAATTATATGTATTATGAGCTGGAAATAATATATATTAAAATTCTGAGAAATTGAACTTTGCCTCTTCTTGTGAGTATAACAAACCTGGTCAATACTTTCTCTTATCTATAATGGTATCTTTTATCTTTTCCCAGAATGCATCACAGTCCATATAAAAGCACCAAGGGAGCCAGTTAGTGTTTAGGTGAGGAGAAACAGAAGTACCGCAGGTTGTAGACTGTGGGGCCTCTTAAATAAGAACGCTTACCTGACACTTTGACCAAAGGTCATATAAAGGGATTCAACATGATAATTTTAAAAATACATTTTACGCAAATGTTATTGCTTTATTCTAAGAATAATATACAGTTGTAGCAAAAAGTTTGGAAAATGCAGAGACACGTAAAAAATCATCCACATTTCTCTCTAGTTTTATTTCTATCCATGTATCTCTGCGCATGAAGTCAAAACATTCAAAATAAAATTTTCAATCAGAATAATGAATTTTCAAACTCAAAAAGTTCAAAATAGAAAAAAAAAGTATCACTTCAATTAAATACTCTTACAAGAAAATGTTTAAAAATTTCATTAAGAAACATTTTTTGAACAAGGTCACCAATATTTTAATTGACATCAGTATCTCATTCTTCCAACATAAGCTGTTTCAGACAGTCGCCATTATGTGGGGCAATCTAACCTAAGATGATGTAAAATTCCATGTTAACACAATTTAGAGTTTAATAACTTTTTAGCCCTGGGGAAAAAAATGAGAAGACATGTGGGCCTAAGTGTGAGAATATGAGATCAGTAATTGACTGGAAAGAGGTATTCCAAGGAAGGTTGGAAACTGTCTGTGGTGACAGAAATGGTCTCTATGTTGGGACTTCCCCGCTGGTCCAGTGATTAAAACTCTGCCTTCCAATGCAGAGAGCGAGGGTTCTATCCCTTGTCGGGAAACTAAGGGCCCACAAGCTGCTGGATGTGGCCAGATTTGTGTCATGGGAGGTGAAGAACATCCACTCTTTCATCTACAGAAATATTCTCTATGGTGTATTGTTTAGTGGTGACAGTGTATACAATTGCTAAAACCCATTGAAACTGCACATTTAAGATCTGTTTATTTGTTACTATTAATAAAAACAAAATTTTTAAGATTCTTAACCTTTCCACCATTTATGGTTTATTCCAAAGAAAATTAAATACTTGGGTTATATACTTAACAAAATGTGTACAGGTTCTATATGCAGAAAATTACAAAATGCTGATGTGAAAAATCGAAGACCTAAATAAATAAACTTTCAAATGATCTTCCTAAATGGCAGGCTTTGCACCTGGATTCTACCCAAGCCCAAGCAGGGAATCCGGGCAGCTGAGTCAGCCACAGACCACACAGCAGGAGAAAAACCAACCCTGGGAAACAGGCTCATGGTGACTTTCAGAGAGTTTGGAATCCATACGTTAAATTGATTTTTCATTTTGTAAGATATCTTTACATTTGTCTATTTTAAAAAATATTTATTTATGGCTGCACTGGGTCTTTGTTGCTGTGCACAGGGTTTCTCTAGCTGTGGGTCGTAGGGGCTACTCTTCATTGTGGTGAAGGGGCTTCTCGTTGCAGTGGCTTCTCTTGTTGCAAAGCATGGGCTCTAGAGTGTGGGCTGAGTAATTGTGGCACACACTGGCTTAATTGCCCGGTGGCACGTGGAATATTCCCAGAGCAGGGACTAAACCCATGTATCCTGCGTTGGGAGGTGATTCCTAACCAGTGGATCACCAAGAAGTCCACATTTGTCTATTTCTCAAACAACTCTGGTTGATGTAAATATTAGGATAGTTAAAATGTTGATGTTAGGATAAAGATGTACTCATACTGGTCAGAATGGCCATCATCAAAAAACTGACAAATACAAGAGAGGGTGTGGAGAAAAGGGAACCTTCCTACACTCTTGGTGGAGATGTAAATTGATACAACACCATGGAGAACACTATGGCGGTTCCTTAAAAAACTAAAAATAGAGCTACCACGTGATCTAGCAGTCCCACTCTTGGGCATAAATCTGGAGAAGACCATAATTAGAAAAGACACATGCACTCCAATGTGCGTTGCAGCACTATTTCAATAATCAGGACATAAAAGCAACCTAAATATCCATCGACAGATGAATGAATAAAGAAAATGTGGTACATATAAACAATGGAATATTATTCCGCTATTAAAAAAGAATGAAATAGTGCCACTTAGAGCAACAAGGATGGACCTAGAGATTGTTATACTGAATGAAGTAAGACGGAGAAAGACAAATATCACGTGATACCACTTATATGTGAAATATTTTAAAATGGTGCAAACAAACCTATTTATAAAACAGAAATAGAATCACAGATGTAAAAAACAAACTTATGGTTACCAAGGGGGAAATAGGTGGGAGGCATAAATTGGGAAATTGGGATTGATCTATACACGCTACTATATATGAAATAGGTAACTAGTAACGACCTATCATATAGCACAGGGAATTCTACTCAGTACTCTATGATGACCTTTAAGGGGATAGACTCTAAAAAAGAGTGAATATATATACATATATAACTGACTCACTTGGCTGTACAGCAGAAACACAACATTTTAAATTAACTACAGTCCAATAAAAATTAATTTTATGGTATTCATGGTGAAAATTTTATGGTATTCATGGTGAAAAATATCAGACTTAGAAGAAAGGTAGAAATCTTGCTTAGTTAGAAGCCTTTAAACATTTGTTTCCACTTAACATATGGTGACTTAGTCAATCATGTAATCTAGTGAAGAAAAGAACGTGACACTCACTTGCTATTTATAACAAGGCAATGTATTGCTTAGTACTTGTCAGCTTTTTAAGTAGCTGAACATCATGTCCAGTACTTTGCAAAATTCTTTCAGATCCTCTGCTGACAGCTTCAATAGAAACGTCACCACAAGCCTACTCGGTTGCAGTGAGACAGGTTCTCATTTTGTATTTCACCTTGGAAATATATTTACAATCCTGGCAAATAATCAGTCTTCTCCATCACACTGCAGGACTTAATTTGGTAAAAAAGGAAAATTGGATTGTAGGTAAATGTTGTATGTCATTTGGGCAGTGAATTGTAGCAATTTCAGCTACACCTTGGTCTCTTGTGCTCTTATGAATCATTTTACATTTCTGCAACTGTTATAATTATTATCCATGTATAATAATAACTACATTTATTGAGTGCTTGCCATGTGCCAGTCACTGGAAGGAGAGACATAAATAGTTGAATCCTCACATTATCTTGTCAGATAGGTATCATCGCCCTCATTTTAGAGATGAGAGAGAAGGGGCTCAAGAGGGTTAAGTGAATCCTTCTCAGAGCCACACAGCTAGACATTATGAGAACCAGGAATTGGACCTGAGACAGTGTGATTCACAGTCCCAGGCTCCCTTAAGAGACAGAGTGATCTCCTTGCTGGGTTATGTGTTTTGAGGTTCTAGAATTCTTTTGGTGCATGCTATAGGCATGAGAAACTGTCTCAAGTTTTAAGTTGGAGCAAATGTTCACTATCAAACCACCCTAGTATTTGGTTCCGTTTGTTCTACTACTGATCAAAGCTCTCTTTTCTTGACCAGCATATATGAGTATGGATATGTACAGTGTAATGATACCAGGTGAAAAGAAGCAATCTGACTAAAACAGTAGGCTGTTGTAACATTGGTATTGTAATTCACTAATAAGGCTGTCTTAGCTGGGCAGTAAATCCTTGGAACTGTAGTTGGAAGTCTCTGTTATATTGTATCAGTTCAGTTCAGTTCAGTTGCTCAGTGGTGACGGACTCTTTGCGATCCCATGAACCGCAGTACACCCGGCCTCCCTATCCATCACCAACTCCCGGAGTCCACTCAAACCCATGTCCATTGTGTCAGTGATGCCATCCAACCATCTCATCCTCTGTTGTCTCCTTCTCCTCCTGCCCTCAATCTTTCCTGGCATCAGGGTCTTTTCAAATGAGTCAGCTCTCCACATCAGGTGGCCAAATATTAGAGNTCCATAGTTCATCAGGCACTCTATCTATCAGATCTAGGCCCTTAAATCTATTTCTCACTTCCACTGTATAATCATAAGGGATTTGATTTAGGTCATACCTGAATGGTCTAGTGGTTTTCTCCATTTTCTTCAATTTAAGTCTGAATTTGGCAATAAGGAGTTCATGATCTGAGCCACAGTCAGCTTCCAGTCTTGTTTTTACTGACTGTATAGAGCTTCTCCATCTTTGGCTGCAAAGAATATAATCAATTTGATTTCAGCGTTGGCCATCTGGTGATGTCCATGTGTAGAGTCTTCTCTTGTGTTGTTGTGTTGTTCGTGTTTGCTATGATTGGTGCGTTTTCTTGGCAAAACTCTATTAGCCTTTGTCCTGCTTCATTCTGTATTCCAAGGCCAAATTTGCCTGTTACTCCAGGTGTTTCTTGACTTCCTACTTTTGCATTCTAGTCCCCTATAATGAAAAGGATGTCTTTTTTGGGTGTTAATTCTAGAAGGTTTTGTAGGTCTTCATAGAACCATTCAATTTCAGCTTCTTCAGCATTACTGGTCAGGGCATAGACTTGGGTTAAATGGTGATATTGAATGGTTTGCCTTGGAAGTGAACAGAGGTCATTCTGTTGTTTTTGAGATTGCATCCAAGTACTGCATTTTGGACTCTTGTTAACTATGATGGCTACTCCATTTTGTCTAAGGGATTCCTGCCCACAGTAATAGATATAATGGTCATCTGAGTTAAATTCACCCATTCCAGTCCGTTTTAGTTCACTGATTCCTAAAATGTCAATGTTTACTCTTGCCATCTCCTGTTTGACTACTTCCAATTTGCCTTGATTCATGAACCCAACATTTCAAGTTCCTATGCCATATTGCTCTTTACAGCATCAGACCTTGCTTCTATCACCAGTCACATCCACAGCTGGGTGTTGTTTTTGCTTTGGCTCCATCCCTTCATTCTTTCTGGAGTTATTTCTCCACTGATCTCCAGTAACATATTGGACACCTACCGACCTGGGGAGTTCACCTTTCAGTGTCCTATCTTTAGGCAAGGGGGCATAAAATGACTGATGGGGAGCCATGGGAAAAGTTTGGTACAGTTCCCTCTATTTAGGATTTTATTCTCATGAGCTTTATGTATATTTCTGACAGACAAATATGTGAAAAAAATCATTACATCTAAAAAATATAAAAGGAAGAAATTGAAGCAGTGTAATTCATAGTGCTTTCACGCCTGTGTATTCACAAGTAATTATTAGCCTAATAATAACAGCCTGAACATGATGACTAGGATAAGTGTTCACGTATTTTGGTGTCAGGTGTTCATTTCCTTGTAATTATTTTAAAACTTGAAGCATGACTTCTCCTTACATTATTAGGAAAGGGACGTCTTCCTCTTGAAAATTACTGAGCCCAGAGCTGTACCATCTTTTCTTAATGGGAAGTTTCCTTTCATCATTTTCTTCATGAAATCTGACTGCTCCTGCCCACGTTTTCCATCTTATTCTCCATTCTAGGGCATGGAATGGAAAGGCTGGCTCTGTGCCATTACCAAGAGGACAGAGCAACCTCGAGGCCTTTGGACATGAAACCCCTGCCTGCCACGCCCCCCACCCCTGCTGTTCTGTGCCTGGGCTTGCAGATCAGACCTCCCTGGGACACCGTGGCCCTCCAGGTCTGCGCCTCCACCACCTTTCACGAGTCAGCTACAGTGAGATGAAGAATGGCCCTGTCAGGTCCTCACTTGTCCCGCCTCTCATGGGCTTCCCATTTGGACCCAAGAACATTGCAATCAGCTCACCTTGACAGAGGTCTGTTCTGAACGGTTCTCCTTCCCTAAAGGAGCACAAAATTCCTTGGAGATTTCTGAAGACAGTCCACTGAAGACTTCAAAGTCTGGGATCCCAGGCCTTGTGGACCAAGACAACTGAACGAGTGCAACCTCCTCCATGGCTGTCCCTGCTCCGGAGGATGGCTGGCCAGGAGGGCCACGTGGGTAAACTGTAAGTGGGACTGAGAGAGCCCTGGGCATAATCAGAAGCCTCCACACTGTGTGACTGCAGCCTCTAGGACTGTAAGGAGGCTCAGGACACAGAGGAAAGACAGGCCCTTGGGGACAACACAGTCACAGGCGGCTGTGTGAATTACCCACACCCGGCTCCAACCCCTCCACCTGTTAACAGAACTGATACACAGGTAAGGACAGCTAGCATCACTAGACACTAAATCCTGAAGACAACAGCACTGTGACCGTCTTAGGAAATGGGTAGCGAAAGTGTTGTAACTTCTCACTTTCTTGTGCTCAGTCGCTAAGTTGTGTCCAACTCTTTGCTACCCCACGGACTGCAGCCCGCCAGGCTCCTCTGTCCATGGGATTTTCCAGGCAAGAATACTGGAGTGGGGTGCCATTTCCTTCTCCAGGGCCTCCCTTTCTTAATGGAAGATAAAATCTGTGCATCCCCATCTATTTCTCTGGGAGTTAGAACTTACTTGGCTGTGGCTGGAGTGTTTGTTGCAACAATAATCTGATCTCGGAAGGCTGGAATGCTTTGGATTCCTCCATCCACCACTATGCCTGCACATGGATCAGACAAGGGTCCTCTGAAAACAGCAATGTGCCCCCTACCATGCAAGGAGCCCCTCTGGTGGACTGATACAGATTCAAACCTAAATATCTCATCAGTTACTGTCTCAAAGCACAATTCAGATCCACCTCATTTCTATCAGATTTTTCAATTTATCAAATACTTGTAAAGTATTTACTATGTGCCAGTTCTGTACATTAGAAATGCTTCAGAAGTAAGTATGTAGAAGCACTAACTCATTTAATCCTCATAAAAAAACCCTACACATTTTTTATTGTCCTTTTTGGATACATCTTTTCATCTTTCCAATCCAGTTCCCATTGATTACTAGGACCAAACTGTGAATACAGACTAAACAAATATGTGTGTTCCAATGCAATTCCAAGCCAGTTTTGAGAAGGAAATGGCTACCCACTCCAGTATTCTTGCCTGGAGAGTTCCCCGGACAGAGGACCCTGGCAGGCTACAGTCCATGGAGTCAAAAAGAGTTGGATACAACTGAGCAATTTTTACCTTCTCTGGAAATTTAATCAAAGTTATTAAAAGCAAAACACCCTAGTCCATAACTTCAATATAACCTATATGTTTTCTAGAATGGCTGAAGAAGAAAATGAAAGTAATCTTGTTTCAGTCTAAATGTCCACTGACAGATAAATGGATAAAGAAAATATAGTACATATACACAATGGAATACTACTCAGTCATTAAGAAGAATTAAACAATAACATTTGCAGCAACATGGTTGGACTGTCTTATTAAGTGAAGTGAGTCAGACAGGGAAAGACATATACCATATGAGATAAACTTACATGTGGAATCTAAACTATGGCACAAATGAACTTATCCATAAAACAGATTTGCAGACATAAAGCACAGACTTGTTGTTGCCAAGGGGGAGGGATGGGTTGGGGGGTTTGGAATAAGCAGATGCAAGCCATTATACATAGAATAGATAAACACCAAGATCCTATTGTAGAGTGAAGGAAACTATATTCAATATCCTGGGATAAACCATAATGGAAAAGAATATGAAAAGGAAATATATGTGTAGCTGAATCACTTTGCTGTACCGCAGAATTTAATACAACACTGTAAATCAACTGTACTTCAGTAAAACACATTAAAAAAAAAAAAAATCTTGTTTCCTTGCCGGTCGTCACTTCTCTCCTCAAGCCCTCTTCACACCAGCAGGGAGAAACCTGATATTTCACTTCACTTCAGTTCAGTCGCTCAGTCATGTCCGACTCTTTGCGACCCCATGGACTGCAGCACGCCAGGACTCCCTGTCCATCACCAACTCCTGGAGTTTATCCAAACTCATGCCCATTGAGCGGTGATGTCATCCAACCATTTCATCCTCTGTCGTCCCCTTCTCCTCCTGCCTTCAATCTTTCCCAGCATCAGGGTCTTTTCAAATGAGTCAGCTCTTTGCATTTTTGCATTAGATCATTATATCTGCTACTGTGGGCAAGAATCCCTTAGAAGAAATGGAGTAGCCATCATGGTCAAGAAAAGAGTCCAAAATGTAGTACTTGGATGCAGTCTCTAAAACAACAGAATGATCTCTGTTGGTTTCTGAGGCAAACTGGTAATCCAAGCCTATGCCCCAACCAGCAATGCTGAAGAAGCTGAAATTGAATGTTTCTATGAAGATCTACAAGAACTTTTAGAACTAACAACCTGACAGTTACTGAATGCTTATTCTAAGCCAGGTGCCATGTTTCCCACCTCAGGCCAACCATGTTGGTGAGTAATCACCTTGAACTCAGAGAGGTTAAGTAAAGGACTTACAGGCCTCTGCCATTAAGTAGAAGATCCTGCGTTCAGGCCCCTTTGTCCCCCTTTTAGAAGGTGGAGACCTTGCCTGTTTGTCTGCGTGTATCTAGCACTTGCACAATGTGCAACACGTGTCTGCGGAATGGAGACAGGTTCCAGTCTTCCTAACTCTCAGGGGCTCTCACTAGGGTTACTGTGCTGCTGTCTTTCTTGAACCCTAGCCTGACCTCACCGCTAACTGGTAAGGAACGGTAGCCCTTTATTCTCCAGGAGCTAGAGCGTCATGGAAGCTCTATCATAATGCTTTTCAAACTGTAGCTTGAGAATGATGAAGTCTTCAAAAAAATGAAACCTGTGGAGGAGTGTATTGCGGGGGAGTGAGGTAAGTGTTGTCTGGGAAGCATCTGTGTGTGCACTGAAGGTTGAACATCATCCTTGCGGTCCTTTGACCTCTCTCTCTGCCTTTGCACACATTGTTGCCTCATCTGGAATGTTCCTCCTCTGGCTCTGTCTGGGGACCTCCAGCTGTCCTTCAAGTCAGCTACTCCATTCTCACCTGTTTAATTCTCACCCCTTCCTCTGTTTCCTGGGTGGTGGTCACTTGTTTGCCGCTCTCTCCCAGTGCTGTGGGTAAAGGCAGGGACCAAGTCCTGTTGGTTTTTATCTTTCAAATGCCTGTAACAGAGCTGGTCTCAGGACTCTGAAATGTTCAGTCTTTTATAGATCCCTGCCTGCAGTTCACCTTTACTGAACATCCATTTATTTCTTACTATGTCATAATTTCCCGTTATTGTCATATTCAGCTTTTAATAGCAACATAATTCCTCTGTGACCAAAGCTTAAAAATAATGAAAAGGTTGAAGACAACTCATATCCATTATGATTCTTAGATTTGTCTTGAATGAGCTTTTTGTTTCCCCCTGCTCCCAGTACTGATGGAAGTGTGTTAGTCGCTCAGTCGTGTCTGACTCTTTGTGACCCCATGGACTGCAGCCTGCTAGGTTTCTCTGTCCAGGATTTCCCAGGCAAGAATACTGGAGTGAGGTGCCATTCCCTTCTTCAGGGGGATATTCTTGACACAGGGATTGAACCCAGGTCTCCCGCATTACAGACAGATCCTTAACTTTCTGAGCCAAAGCTCCAATATTGATGGAACCCCATTTAAACTAAGAATGCCATTAGTGCATATTTCAGAAGATCCATTCACTTTTTAGTGTAAAGAAATGGTGGTCAGGGAGCTCAAACTGGTGTTCTGTGACAACCTAGAGGGTGGGATGGGGTGAGAGGTGGGAAGGAGGTTCAAGTGGGAGGGAACATGTGTATACCTACAGCTGATTCACGTTGATGTATGGCAGAAACCAACACAATATTGTAAAGCAATTAAAAATAAATTTTAAAAATTATTAAAAAGGAGAAGTCAAAAGTATAAGGCAATTAGATGAGTAGATAAGAGTGTATTTTTAAGAGAGCTTTTGTGGCATGTGTATCTCCTTCCAAACGTTTGAGCAATTTAAATAAATAATTTAAGTTGTTAAAAAAGAAAGAAAGAAAGAAACCATGATCAAAAAGAGGCTGACTGACCCTGTAGGAATAAAGCAGGACAAAAAGATGAGTAAAACTTACACTCTGGGATTTGAAATTCTCTCTTCATCAATAAATTGATTATAGGCAACAAAAGACACTTAATGGTAAGAAGCCTCATGGAACTCTGGCTAAACCTGAAAATAATTCCCCCCACCCCATCAATTTCATGCTTGTTCTTTATTTTTCCATTACAACAGCTGCCTTTGGGAACACCTAGAGTAAATTTGAGAAAAATAAGCAAAGATCAGTTACCAGTCTAATGTGGGGTGGATGGTTTGCTTTTCTTTCCGCCTACGCAGCACCTATGCTTCAGGACTGAAATGCTGCAAAAATGCTAGGCTGTGCTTTCCAGCCCAACCACATGGGCTGCTCCATTCATGAGCGGAGTGGCTCTGTGTTGGAACACGCTCAGCACACAGACCTGTGGGCTGCATTCTTGGCCCCACACTTCAGGGCAGTGTAAACAGCTGAAGTGGCCACCTGTGTAGATACCAATCCCGGGTTTTAAAATGACTGTAAGGTTTTACCTCCTCTCAGCAGTTTCAGGCTATAAATAGAAGAGAACTAGGTATTTACCTGCCTTCCCCACCGTTCCTGCACTGACAACAGAGAACGTAAGGTAACCTTGGAGACGAGCCATGAGTCACTGCGGCCAATCCTTGTCTTCATCTCAGTAAAGGAGAGTGGAGATGAAGCAGGGAGATGACAGCCCCCGATGGGGCTGGCTTGTACTTACACAAGCTCAAACCTTCTTACCATCACACACCATCAGAATGCAGATCTCCCAGAAACTACCCCTATCACAGCCATCTGCTTGGACTGAGGGTCACTGAGGTCATCTTAGACTCGGGAATCAATTTAGAATCATAGGCAATGAGAGAACCAGAGCAACCCCTTGAACGATGTGGGGCTTTAGGGGCGCCCACCCTGTGCAGTTGACAATAACTTTCTCTTTTCGGCTGTGCTGGGTCTTCACTGCAGTGCGGGCTTTTCTCTAGTTGTGGAGACTGGAGGCTGCTCTCTAGCTGTGGTGCTCGGGCTTCTCACTGCAGTGACTTCTGTTGCGGAGAACAGCTCTACGACTCACGGGCTTCAGGAGCTGCAGCACATGGGCTCAGTAGTTGTGGCTCCCAGCTCTAGAGCACAGGCTCAGAGTTGTGGCATATGGGCTTAGTGGAAAAGACTCTTCAGAGTCCTTGGACAGCAAAGAAATCAAACCAGTCAGTCCTAAAGGAAATCAACCCTGAATATTCACTGGAAAGACTGCTGCTGAAGCTGAAGCTCCGATCCTTGGGCCACTTGATGCATATAGCTGACTCACTGGAAAAGACCCTGATGCTGGGAAAGATTAAAGGCAGGAGGAAAAGGGGACGACAGAGGACGAGATGGTGGGATGGCATCACCAATTCAAAGGACATGAATTTGAGCAAGCTCTGAGAGATGATAAAGAACAGGGAAGCTTGGCGTGCTGCAGTCCATGGGGTTGCAGAGTCAGACACAACTTAGCAACTGAATATCAATGGGCTTAGTTGCTGAGAGGCATGTGGGACCTTCCTGGATCTGGGATCGAACTGATTGGCAGGTCTCCTGCATTGGCAGGCAGTTTCTTTACCACTGAGCTACCACATACAACTTTATAGGCTGTTTTCCTGTTTGTGGTTCCCATGAGTTCCCCATCTGTGAGTTCGACCAACCTGGGATCATGTAATCCTGCAATATTTGTTGAAAAAAAATCCACATATAACTGGATTTGTGTTACTCAAGGGTCAACGGTTTGATGGAATTTTACAGTTAGCCTCCAGGTGAGATTAACAGGGTGGTTTTTCTTATGCCATAGCTGGCCAAGGGCAGGGCTGGGGCTGCCACATCTTGGGGCCATTACAGCAGAAGTTTCCTCTCCTAGATTCAAGCCCACCCTTCTACGCTGTTCTGTCCCCCTGGGGCTGGGCCCTGCAGACCCCATGGCCCTTCCTTCCCTGAGGTCTGGCTGAGTGCTGAGAAGGAGGCAGTGGTGGGAGAATGGATGGCGACAAGAGGAGAGAAGAGACTTCCCTTTTTCTAGCTCCTGTCAGCATCCCTGCAGCAACAGTGTTGCGTGGCTCCTCTGCAGATGCCTTTGGTCACTCCAGCACCAGCCATGGTGTCCTCTCAGAAGGGCCAGCACTAGTGGCTGTAGCCCCATTAATACTGTGCACGCCAGCGTCCCTCCCCGATCAGACTTGAGCACCATTCCCTAGCTGGGTGTCTCCTTCAGCAGAGCACTGGTGTGGCATCTCCTCCAGAGATGTGAAGACCTCTCCTGTGGGTTCCCAAGTTATGGGAATGCTACTTCCTGGGGGGTGGCACCTGCTACCTGAACTATTACTATTTGCTCCCTCGAGGTCTCTTTTTGCTACTTCAGCCTCCTTGTATTAACTCCCTCTGAAGCAATAACTACCTTGGTTTTTCTATTGGACGCTGTTTGATAGGATACTTGGTATTAAGTGCGTGTTGTACCATCTTCAGAACAAATATATATTACTGAAAACATCTAAGGCATTTGTTACTTTCTGTTCAATAGATCCAATGCATGGACCACCAAGATGCTCTGAGAGGTGTGAAGCTAAGATGTCTGGAGACTAGATTATCGCAAGGACAGATAAAAGGACACTCTAGCATATAATGCCGATTCCTTAACAGTTGTAACTTTTCTTCCCAAGTTATTTCATTTAAATCTTAATATGCAAAAGTTAGTATGAATTGACTGTATCAACAAGAATGGGCTCGGAAAATGTAAAGTCAATGCTATTCATTCTCAAGCAGCATCTGCTTAATTGGAAACAAGAGATCTGACAACTGTTAACCCTCCACTAGGTGGCAATCATTACACAAATTCGTGTTCAACTCCCATGCTGCCGCTGCTGCTAAGTCGCTTCAGTCGTGTCTGACTGTGCAACCTCACAGACGGCAGCCTACCAGGCTCCTCCATCCCTGGGATTCTCCAGGCAAGAGTACTGGAGTGGGATGCCATTTCCTTCTCCAATGCATGAAAATGAAAAGTGAAAGTTAAGTAGCTCGGTCATGTCTGACTCTTAGCGACCCCATGGACTGCAGCCCACCAGGCTCCTCCGTCCATGGGATTTTCCACGCAAGAGTACTAGAGTGGGGTGCCATTGCCTTCTCTGCCCATGATGCTAATAGCCAACAAACAGATTTGACAGTTAAATTTTACTGCTCAGAAGCAATCCACAGCAATTGGGGGTGTGCCAAAGGTACAACACTGGTTTGGTGTGAGGCTGTTTTAAGTCTTTCATTCACTGACTTGTAGCCGACTGCTGTGTATGCTTAGCCCGCTAGGCTCCTCAGTCCATCGGATTTTCCAGGCAAGAATACTGGAGTGGGTGGTCATTTCCCTCTCCAGGGGAATCTTCCTGACCCAGGGATCGAACCCTCATCTTCTGCATTGCAGGCAGATTCTTTACCCACTGAGCCACCAAGGGGAACCCCACAGCAGAGACCACTACTTGTCCCAAAGCATACTAGTTAGGATAGGCTTATGTCACAGTAATAAATTATTAATAGCTCCAAACAAATTAAAATGATTTGATACATTTCATGCTGCATGCAGACTGTCAGGGCAATTCCATGCAGTCTCAGGGATCCAGGCTGACAGGGACCCCTGGATCTTAGAGCTGCATCACCTACAACATAGGACTTTTTCAGTTGCTGGGGCAGGAAGAGCTACTGCAGAATGATGTGCGGTCTTTTCACCACGTCACTGCCTCCTCGTAGCTAACTGGCTAGAACTTCTCACGTGGTCTAACTAGGAGGTTGTTTCCCTGCCCTGATGGGAGAATCAGATCGTCATGTCTAACCACAGCGTGTATCTACTCTTCTTTCTTCAACAGCAATAGAACTCTGTGTTAGCTGGACATGGGGCTGCCCCTCTGCCAATGAAGATTCCATTTCTAAATCCAAAGGGCTATGTTGGGTGTAACCTGATGTGAGGTGTAGGAAGTGTCCTCAAGAAGGGGTGTACCCTTCTTTTCGTCCTGCTTGCTGTCTAGTATACAGACACGTCTGGGGCTCTTCTGGGTTCCGAAGCAATCTTGGGATTGGAAGCCACGCTTGAAGGCAGAACTACCTGGAAGGAGCCCTGGTCCTTGTTCCCGTGGAGACCACACCAACACCGACCATCTGAAGTGACAGATAAGCTGCATCTTTTATGCCACTATAATTTGGGGGTTGTTTCCTGCTACCTGAAGCTGACTTTAATCCTAACATGGGTTCCCCAATGTGACGTCTGTTATGAGTTCTTTTCCCAAGAAGTAACATCCCCTCTCCTGGTTCCACGTTCAGAATTAACTGATAGACATCGGGGTCTGAGAGATGGAGATTGCAGTGGCTCTATCATTATTGATAATGCTGACTGGAGACATGGCTTTACATTGGTGGACAAAAGTTGTGCAATTTCCTAAAGTCAGAGAACAATGAAGTTGACTCTGGCTTTCCTAATGACTTCTCTGTAGCAGGCAACAATATTTGCTAACGTTTTACACACAGTAGTGTCTTTCAAAATTGCCTTTGAGCTTCTCAAACCCTGCTGCTGCTTTATCAACTAAGTTTATACAATATTCTCAATCTGTTGTTTCACTTCACAGTGAAGTTGTTGTCAATTTTCATAGCATCTTCACCCAGATTAGATCCAAACTCAAGAAATCATGTTTCATCAATAAGTAACTCATCTATCAAACTTATTTTTTTTATAACAAATGTAACAATATGAAAAGAAATTGACATACTCCAAGAATTACCACAATGTGACAGACATGAAGTGAGAAAATGCTTTTAGGAAAAGTGCTCATGGACTTGCTGGACACAGGTAGGCCAAACCTTCAGTTTTTAAAAATCACAGTATCACAAAGCATAGTAAAATGAGGTATGCCTGCACACAGAGATGGGCAGTGCTGTTCAGGACAGAGCGGGGAGGAAGAGCCTGGAAGCCAGTTTTAATGATGTTTACTTTAACAGTTGTAAAAAGAAGAGACAAAACATCAGAAGTTGGAGTGAGGAAAAAGATTCATTTATGTAACATGTCTATAATTTAGAGGGTTTTCGTTTACACGATCTCACTTACTCTCAGAATGATTTGCAAAGTAGAACACTTTGTCACATTTCACAAGTAAGGAACTGCTGCTTAGAAAAATACTATCACCTGTGGCCATACTTCCTTTGTGGGTTTTGGGGGCATCACCTTCTTTAGCTATTTTCCCCCTCCTCCTCTTTCTTCTCTCTTGGGAAAGGCTTTTTCTTTGGTGAAAGTGTTAAGTTGCTCAGTTGAGTCCGACTCAGCGACCCCATGGAAATCTCCAGGCAAGAAACCGGAGTGGGTACCTCCCCTTAAAATAAATGCTAATAAATGCTCTCCTCTTCTCCTCCTGGAACCCTCTCATTAGGTGGCCTCATCCACTCTCATGTTTAGCCATCACATGTAACTGACAGCTGCCAAATCTACAATGCAGAGCCTGGAATCCTCCACGGAGCACTTGACCTATACACACTTCTGCCTCGTGGCCAAGGCCTGCAGAGGCAGCTGGTAGGAACTGTGAGGAGGGAAGAGGCTGGTGTTCAGCTGAGGGACAGGACTGCAAAAGCCACTGGAGCTTGGAGGTGTGCGAATCCTGAATACTCGGCATGATTTTCCAGCATGTTGATTTTTTTATTCCTAAGCTCTTTTTTTCTACATGAGCCTAATCGCACGTTGCTTCAATTCTTTGCAAGCAAGAAACGTTTAAAATATGAATCTGAATGATATAAGAATCTTGTATGGTATGAGCCAAGTATTATCAGTCTAATTCTACCATTCACTCACTCACTCACTCATTTGTTCAAACATTTATCGAGTGCTTTTCAATTGCCAGGAATGGCGCAAGGCGCTGGGCTTAACAATGATTAAGACAAAGTCCCTCAAGGAGCTCACAGTCTAATGGTAAACTACTGAGTCAACTGAGGCACAGAGTGGTAATGACTTACCCGATGAGGTAGAAAGAGTGAGGTGCTCGGGAACGTCGGACTAGAGCTAGAGAGAGGGCAGGGGACCACTGACTCATTGTAAATAAACCCCTCTGGTTGAGAAGCAAGGCTGCGTATAGAAACATATTACAAAATCTTGCAAGAAAGGTTAAAATAATTTTCAACTGTCACCATAACTGAATTCATGTCTTGCACGGAATTCAGTCATGAGCTGATGGCATTTCTGTATCTGTCCTCAAAGCTTGGGGCATGTCACCAGTCTGCTTGGACACAATGACTCTCTAGACCGCCTGAAGTCCAGTTTTAGCACTGGGAAAACACACTGAAATACTTGCATTAAATCCACAAGCTTTAACTGCACACACACATTTATGGTACTTCTACATGTAGAAGTTAGGGAAAAAACTCTCCTCTACTGCTCATTCAGAGGATTCTAATAAGTTATAGACAGACCACAGAAATTAGAGAATATGTCTGTTACTTTTGCTATTTACATTATCTTGGCTGTACAAGGGTGAACAGTCTCACTTAGACGTATTTCACAAGTGATCTAGACATTATACAAATATGTACAAAGACGTCACATCAGGTGCGTGCGCACACCCATCCATGCAGACATGACCCCGTGTAAGGCAACTTCTTTTGTGACGACGACACGTGATCTGCGCGGCAAAGGGCAGAGTCCATGAGGAGCTGTCCACCCCGCCTGCCTGTCTGTTTCACAGTTGTGTGATTCAGTAATTTCAGTAGGCAAGATGACTGCTTCACTAGCAAAAAAGCAGTGAAAAATTATAAAAGAGCTGTTTTCAAATGCAGAAACCGCCATTATCCAGGAATCTAAGAAGCAAAGTGCTTGGAGGCACTCTTGGCCTTCTTGGAGGCACGCAGATCCTCAGAGCAGGGATGATTTACTGCTCTGAGGATCTGCGTCCACACAGGAGCCCAAGAGACGCAATGCATGGACCCTCAAACACCATCAGTTGCTCACTTCAAGCACTTCTTCACTTTGCTGTGGAGGATTTTCTTCTGAAAGATAACAAACACGGGAAAAATCTTCCTAAATGATGGTGTCAAAGGCAGGCAACTAAGAGAACATTCAGATAAAATAGGAAGACCTCAGTCAAGAACCCTATTCTTACATGAGTGGCATAAGGCTAATGTTTCCAGTCTCATAAGAATAATAAATCAGGACTCAAGCATGAGCCTGAGGGCCTGGGTCAGAGGATCAGACAGCCTTCTTTACAGAGATGACACTCTGAAACCAACAGCAATTCTAACTTTTCACAGATATCAAAATTACATGGGATTTAACAACAGGGCTGTTAGAAACAGTAAGCAACTATAGTGAGAATTACCCTGTAATTTTTAACTCACGTTTTTGTAGCTAGGAAGAGTAAAAATATCTGTAAGGCCATAATACTCATATTTATAATATTCATCTGTAAAACTATATACATTTAAAAAATCATTAGAATCTTAGATTTTCCTAATAACAAAATCGGCCTGTTTACCTTTTTCAGGTTGAGGGTGCTCCAAAGGCTTGCTTTTGGATGAAGAGGTCCCTACACTGTCTGAAGTTTTATTACTTGAGTGGGAACCCTGCTCGACTTCACATAAATAAACGTCAATGGGTCCTTTGGTGCTCCTGATATGTACTGTGATAGAGTCCTAGCAAAAGACACAGAAGGCGTTAAGATGAATGAGAGGATTCATGAATTACATTTTTTCACTTATTAGGACTGTAAAAGTTTCAAGGGACACTTTTGGAAATTCTCATCCAGGTAGTTTCTTTGCTGTCATATATTTGAGAATATCATGAACTTGCTTAGCCTGAACCACAGGAAGCACTTACTAGGAAGCATCACCTCAAAGTCACAATTTGAGTGTGACTGGAATAAACAAAAGGTGCTCCTTAACTGTCATACACTGTGCAGTTAACAGCTACGGTCTCACGTGGACTGTGGTCTTCTGGGGATAAAAGAGAAGGTGGGTGAGAGCTGCTTCACTGAGGGAGGTTAAGTCCCCTACTGCAATGAAAAGGACATGACTTCAGCACTGATGGGTCTATCAGGCCATCAGCATTCCATCTGTCCCAAGAATGGTCTCACTCCTTGGTTCTGATTCCACCCTGACCACGCATCTTCGACAAGCATCTTTCAACACAAACTTTCCTGCAAGCAGTGGACAGTATTTCCATACACATTAATTTTACTTTTCATTTTAAATGTTTAATTTAGTGTCCTCCTTTATCTGTGAGTCTTTTATGAGTTTGGCTAGTGAGTTAATTCCCCAGAGCCCTGTTTGACACTGGATCTTAACACTGAGGCCAATTCCTGGTGATTCCTCTAAGAGGCCATGATAGTACAATGGCTAAGAACAGACTCTGAAGCCAAACTGTTTGGGTTTGAATTCTGTTTCTGTCACTTACTGTATGACAGTAACAAAGTTTATCTTTCTGTGCTTTATATTTCTCATCTGTAAGAGGATAATAATCATGACTACTGAGTTTGTTGTGTTATTCAAAACACATTAAACACATTAAAATGGGTAAAGAGCCTTGAGCTGTGGATCAGGGATGCAGCTAACATGCACACTAGTTACTAAGTTACTGGGACTGCAACAACGCACAGTCGAAGCAGCTGGCTTGCCTCCCTTTGTTGTTGTTTAGTCACAGAGTTGTGTCCAATTCTTTGTGACCCATGGACTGCAGTCCACCAGGTTCCTCCGTCCATGGGACTTTCCAGGCAAGAACATTGGAGTGGGCTGCCATTTTCTTCTCCACAGGGTCTTACCAACACAGGGATTGAACCCGCATCTCCTACATTGTAGGTGGATTCTTTACTGCTGAGCCACCAGGAAGCCCGTTTCCCTCGAAACCTTTCTAAGAACACAGGTGGGGGGGGGGGGTGGAGAATTCTTGCTTGGAGAATCCCCATGTACAGATGAGCTTGGTGGGCTAAAGTCAAGGTGGTGAAGAGTCGGACATGACTTGAGCAACTAAGCACACGCACGCACACACAAACATGCATGCACACACATACAAAAGCAGAGCTACCTACCTCTTTAGGAGCTGGAACATCCAATCTGGTTTCTGCCGGCGCTTTAACTGCGATTACAATCTGTTCATGGAAGGCTTGGATGCTGTGAATGTCTTGATACGTCACATATGCTAGTGTAAAAATCAGTTAAGGGTCTCTAAACAGAGGGTGGAGATTAAAAAATTATTTCATATGTAATTCTTACTATTTCATCAACGATCCTTAGGATTTTATAAAGTGTTTTACAATATAACTCAAAAGAATTCCTTTACACTACTGTGATAGTGATGACACTTTCTGGAGAAAAAACAGTAATAAAGTCTGGGTGTTTAAAACAAAGACACCAGACAAAGGTATTCAAACCTCCCTGTACTTTTCCCTATCATTGCTACATCTTATGAGAACCTCTAGGGGAAAAAAGTGTTTTGATGAGAATCTCCTAAAATGTGAGGGAGAAAGAATCTGTTAGTAGTAGAAACAACTTGGAACCAGTTTTTCAGGACTATCATGTACTCATGGGAGTGCTCTCATCCCAAACTATTTTCCATCTTGCTACCTGAATTTTTCTCATTTTCTTTTATTGTACTGCTTGAAATTTTACCACTTACCTGATTTAAAGGGTTTCCCAAGCATTTTTAACTCCACAGACCTTGACTGACTCCAGTGACAGCATTTACTTTCCTTCTAATAACTGTATTGTGGAAACAGGAGTTTCTGACTGGTGTAGAACTTAAGGAAATTTGAAACGTGGACTAGCTCAGGATCGGTGACACTTCAGAAAGGTGCTACATGGGGAACACGGCAGCAAAACTGTCTAGGAGACTTGGGAGGAGATCAGAATCAAAGACAATCTCCCCCTTTGGTCCCAGAGACACTCACCTGAAGAGCATGACCATCCAACTGCGTCAGGCTTGGTGGACTGGAAAGGCAGTTTCAGTATCATTTCTATAGCAGTTCATTCGCTTCTAAAGGTCTGGTTTTGTACCTTAAATATATTAATTAAATTTCTAAGCTGAGCCTACTATTTAAGGTAATTGCTTTGGGAGATTTTTTAAGGTACAGATTAAAGGATATCTTTCATTTTCTTTGTCATCTGTTAACTCAAACAACTGCTGAGCACAATCCTTGATTAACTCATCCAAGGCATCTTCCATTGCTGATAAGTCAGATAGCTCCTCCTGCAGCTTCTTCTGTTGGGGCACTGCTCCAAAATTGCTAAGATCAGATCCTCTTTAAAAGAAAAAGATCACTATCAACATCATCTGGGAGACTACAAATTAATACAAGTTAGGTTACTGGAATGTCTCCAGAAGTTTACACCTGGTTTCTCCAACAATAACAGACAACAGGTAACAAACTCCACTCCTATTCTCTTGTTATTCTAGACAACCATTACTTCTCTTTGGTTTTTGTCACCATTTCTATTCTCTGACACAGAAACTTTAAAAACAAAACCAACATCGTAACCCTCTGGAAATCAGAAGTTCTATGGAAAGCTTACTAAAGTTCAATGAGCAGTGAACTGAGTTAGCAGCACCCAGTCTCAGCCCAGCTCTACTTTTCACAGCGTAACTTCTGACAAGATCCTGTCCATTCCTATTTGTGCTCAGTCGTGTCTGACTCTTTTGCGACCCTTTGGACTGAAGCCTGCCAGGCTCCTCCGTCCGTGAGATTTTCCAGGCAAAGATACTGGAGTGCTATTTCTTCTTCCAGGGGATCTTCCTAACTCACAGATTGAATCAGTGTCTCCTATGTCTTCTGCACTGCAGGTGGGTTCTTTACCTACTAAGCCATGGGAGAAGCCTTTTTGACAAGTTACAGTCTTTTAATCCTTTAGTTTTTACACATGAAAAACAGTACATACTGGCCAAACGACAGTTCATCTGCTAAAATTCTGAGTCTTAACTTTTCCCTACAGTGCATATTTAATCTGGTTCTACCTGATTTTCAAAGATTTATTTTCTTTATTACGGTCTGCTCCAATATGATGTGACTTGAGCAACTACTGATAGTCATTCTTTTCTTCGATTTTTATAGAAGATTAAGACAGGAGAGGCTCTTACAACTTTACCTTTTGCTTGCTAGTTCTCAAATCTGGTTCTAATTACTGATTTAGAACACAATCCAACATTAGCCCCTGGAATAGTTATTATTATTAGCCCCTAGTTAGTTATTATTCAGCGTGTTTAAATTAGAATTCAATTTGCATTTCTGTACTACTAAAAAAATAACCTCCTTTTTGAACCCCTTTCCTCTAATAGCGAAGTTAACTACTGAGAATCATTTAATGATCTTTGCTGGTAAATTTTCTTTTGCTTGCAAAGTATCTAGGTACTTATATGCTGGAACTGTTCCTTACTGATTCAAAATACTTGTGTGTTGTTAAGTGTAACAGTCCCTTCCTTTGCATGTGTGTGTGTGCCCCCCACACTTATCTATACATAATATCTACATTTATACCATAAGGTCTTCTTTCCCTGAAATCCTTCATATGCTAAGTCATATGCTAAGTCTTTACCAACTGACTTTGAGATAGGCAGCCTCCTGAATCTTTTTTAACATTCAGGGAATTGTGTTTCCAAGCCTGACCTGCACCATAACCACTGGGGGTTGCTGTTAAGAAGGCAGGTATCTGCCTTCTCCCAGAACTGAATTACAGCTCCTTGGGAGGAGGCCTCTCTGTGTTCACACTCCAGTGCAAGAACCAGTGTTTTACCACCTTACCTGATTTCCCCCTGGTATTAATGATCAATTGGAACTGAGGAAATTTTTATTATTTTTTAAATTCCTACACAATCAGATGCCCACTTACCTTGAAAAGTGAAATTCCTAAAACTAATCATGACTCCACTCAGCTTTTCCATAATATTGGCATGATATTATATGGCTTTTAATTGGTACCAAGTAGAAAAAAAAACAAAACAAAACCACTGATAGTATCTAGTTTGTTTTAAGCACAGTATTGTCACTTATTGAGGAGGGGGAAAAAAAAAAAACATGAAAAGTTTGAAAACAACTCACATCCATCGAATATGGTTCTTAGACTTCTTTTCAACCAGGTCAATTCCATCTAAGACGTTGGTGATGTCGTACACTCTTCGTTTTCGTACTCCCAGTTTCGTTGCAACCTTGTTTAAGTCAAGAATCCCCCCAGGGGCAGATCTGACAAGATCCATAAATTTTCGAGTTAAATAAACGAGTGATACATCAAAACGAGGTCTCTTTACTTTTAGTGCTTCTGGGAAACAAAACAAACACAATGCATAAAATTTTAAATAGCCTTTCTTTCTCAATTCATTAAAAAGACCATTTCTTTCTTCTTGATCAATAACCACAGACACCTACAGATATTCTACCCACTGACCAAATCATAGCTAATTTTTACAAAATCGACTTCTCAAAGTGGATGAAAACTTATTAGCCTATTCCAGGTAAACAAAGGCTTCAGACTTAAAGGAGTATTTGAAATATGCAACCAGTTTCCACTGAGTATGTGAATCTGAACAGCATCATACCAGACATAAATGGTGAGCCTGCATCTATATCTATACCACTCTCAGGAACAGGATTAGAAATGATGTTTCGAATCAAATTTCTCATTTGGTCCTCAAGTCAAGAAATTCTTTATGAAGCAAAGTTAGAGATTTAGCTTTAAAAAAAATGTTTAAAATATCCCTATACATGTCATAGTCTAAACCAACCTGATGAAATCTGGAAAGGGCTCAAATCAGTCTTCTAATTAGCATGGTTAGGATATACCTTGAGGCAAAGTGGCGTGACTATTTTTTTTAAATATTCAGTACCCTATATTAACAGATAAGCAAATGAATAGGGAAAAATCTCTTTAATTCCCTCATTTATTCATTACTATGGTTTTTCAGATACGCCCTGTCACTACACACACACTTTCACATGCTCACGTAAATATGTAAATACAGTCTTAAAAAATGAGAACAGAAACATACCACTTTTCAACATTGTTTTTTAATTCAGTGTTATGAACATTCTGATGTGTCAACAAATTTATTTCAACTTTATTCTTTACGGCTGCATGTTTAACTGCACAGAATATTTGCTCAACTCGGCCCAATGCTGGAAATTCAAATTATTTCTAATTTTACTATTTTGCACAATACTTCAATGAATCCCCTAGAAGCTAAATTTTCATGTGTCTTAGTTTCCTTTAGATAGGTTTCAAGATGTGGAATTGTTAAGTAAAAGCATATTTTTAAATGCTGCCAAACCTGCTATTCAGGATGAGGGTTCTATCAGTTTTACAAAATTTATAAGGGCCTCCTCTCTTGCCCTTGCCAAAACTGAATATTATCATTCTTTCCATCTTTCCCGGTTTGATACTAAAATAATAGTTCTTATGGTTTAGTGTGCAGAGGAAATAAATTCTACAAATAATTAGCTGTCCTCCTGGTGTGGAATATGTGAGTACACTTTTTTTTTCCTACTTCACAGCACACCACAGAATGCTTCAAAGGAAGCAGTCACCCTATCTTCAATCAGAAATGCTCTTCTCCTGAACTTAAAGACCACTGTGGTTACTCCAAGAAACAAAAGGACATATTTTATAATGTAAATGTCTTCTATGTGGAGACTACTCTCATACTTAAAGATTAAACAGGATTAAACAGGAATTAAATTTTTTTTAAAAAAGTAGAAGATAGTCACCATTCTATAAAACCTGCAAGATTACAAATGAGAAATTCTGACTTTAAAAACGTTTACATCTGACTCGTGACCAAGGCAAGAGTTAACCTGTGTATAATTTATATAATCTGAATCCTATCTGCAGATTCAATCAACCTGTCTGTCCGGCTGAGTGAAATCACCATCGTGTTTCTGGGTTAGAGAGACCCGATGGGCAGCAGGGAAGGCCTGGCAGAGACGACCAGCGTGGGCAGCTGTGACAGGGTGGCCTGCGCAGGACGCAGAACCTGACCCAGGGTTTGAGCAGGGGGATGAATCCTGACTGGACAAGTTACTTAATCCCTCTGGGCCTCCGTTTACTCATCTACTGAATAGGAATAATAATCCATACCTTTACTTTGAAAGGTTGCTGTGATAATCCATGCAAAGAGCTGAATACAGGCCAGGCACTGCATGAGGTCAATACATGTGAGACATGAGTCTAAGTCACGGCATGGGGCAGACAAAGGAAACGCTTCCAGAGGAAAACTGAGGGCCAGATATTGGTGGCACTGTGGCAGGTGCCGAGGAGAAATGAAGGCTGACGTTAAGATTCATACTGGATGTCTAGGCACTGTCTCTCCCCTGAGATTAGGACAGGAGTAGATGGAAAGAGCACAAGGGACCACAGGAAACCAGGAGGGCAAAGACTGTCCTCACGTTTGTTGCCAAACCTCTTTCAATTCCACTCATGACAATAACTGCTCTCATAGATCTCCGGGAAATATCCCTAAGCACGGACCATTTAGAAAAAAAAAAAAAACCTTTCCAAAGCAATGAAGAATAAACTGGCATTTGTACAGTTTTGTGTGCATTGACAGCCTACAACCTCAGAAGTTTTTGCCGAAATTCCAAGCTTGACATTTCAGTCTACAAATAGTACATTTAAGCTATTTATCAACTCAGGTACCTTTAAAATAAATCACTGAAATCATAATACAGCAAAACCTAAAACCTATTCAGGAATCAACTTACTTCTCATGGACACATATTGNCAGCCTACAACCTCAGAAGTTTTTGCCGAAATTCCAAGCTTGACATTTCAGTCTACAAATAGTACATTTAAGCTATTTATCAACTCAGGTACCTTTAAAATAAATCACTGAAATCATAATACAGCAAAACCTAAAACCTATTCAGGAATCAACTTACTTCTCATGGACACATATTGTACATTATCTTCTAAATTAATCCTTATTTTTGATGGCTGGAAAAGAGAAGATGCAGAAATTTAACTTAGTAATTTAAATACAAGCAAATGAATAGCAAAAAGAAAAGCAAATGAACAACATTTTACTGGATAACACAAAGGTTTGTCCTTTTCTTCACCCTGGGAAATAATTATGGTGTGAGGAAACCAGTCTTTCTCCTAAACTACATTTATGCTAACTGTCATCACATCTGACAGTGTTTACACACTTGCGTTTCTGAAACTGCACAGGCCTCCACAGGTACGGAAAGTGGAAGTGAAAGTCGCTCAGTTGTGTCCGACTCTTTGTGACTCCATGAATTCTCCAGGCCAGAATGCTGGAGTCGGTAGCCTTTTCCTCCTCCAGGGGATGTTCCCAACCCAGGGATTGAACCCAAGTACCCCTCATTGCAGAAGGATTCTTTACCAGCTGAGCCACAAGGGCAGCCGATAGCTAGGGAAGCAGTAGTTAGAGAGACGGGGTAGGGAGAGAGAGGAAGGGTGGTGGCAGAAGAGGAGTACGAATGCTGGAATTTACTACTACATGGACGTTAATTTATTGACTGCATCAGGTACTGGGGATAAAGGAGAATTCAGAGGTGATCAGGACTCTGTCTCTGACTCTGGAAGGTACAGGAGAGATCTACACCCAAACTAACAAATGCTCACCCTTTGCTAACTCATTGTTAAGTGGCTCCAGAGAAATGAGCTCACAAACTTTCATACAAGCAGCCATGCAGTCCCACGGTAATTAATGTAAAAACAGCATTTCTAATCATGGAAAATAATGCATGTAATGTAACTGGAAATTTTGGTATTAGATTAATAAAACACTTCTTGTAAATCCCTGAGGCAACCACACAATTAGTATAACAGGAGCTCCACTGCCAATGCTCATCATTTTACTAGCTACCTGAAGGCTATGAAAGCTTACATAAACTTGTAACATTTGCAGTACATTTAAAAATTGTTTTCTGCAAAACATATATAAATTCTAACCATGAGGCTAATAAAGAGAAACCCATATAAGCCTTTTGCTTAGAACAAAGTATAATGATGTCATGTGTCTCCAGACAGGCTATGGGCGGGTTTAGTTTCTGTTTAAGTGAAAAAATTGCCCTCAATGGGGCCACAGCAAAACTGGGGGAAGAGGAGTTCATGAGCAGCTCTAAGAGAATAGTCACCGGAACTCTGGGGTGTAGCCAGCAATTCTCAGGAGGGACCCCCAGCCGAGCCTTGGAAGACAAGCCAGATTTTGCAGAACCTGTGAGAGGTTGGGGAAAGAGGATAAATAACTCTTGGTGCAGGAAGTGACATGAATAAAGGTATGGAAATACACACCACCTGGTCCCTTTCGCAAGGCGGCCTGGCTGACCAGTGTGAAATTGACTTGTCGCTGAGGCTGGAAGGGCCTGCCAGCACCATGCTCGACACGGAGGGTATGAAAGTCATGCCCTGGAGTTTGGCCTTTAGGTTGTAACCAGTGCAGAAACGCCACAGATTTCTGAGCAAGACACGACATCCTTGGGCTCATGGTTCATAGATCCAAGTACGGTGGCAATACAGCAAAAAGACTGAGGAATGGGGAAGCCTGAAGGCGAGGTGAGCAGCTAAGCAGCTCTCTCCTTGCTGGTGTTACTATACAAGCCTTGGCACAATGGTTCCCTTATCATTCACGACAAAATGATGGCATCTGTCAGCAAGCTAACTCGATACAGAGTAACTCCCCTGAAGCAGAATTCCACTGTAAAATTAATTTAGTTGTTGGAACTTGAACACCTGCAGGTATATCTGCTGGGTGCAAAACCAGAATGGGGAGAGCCCATCCTGGGGCAGGGACTCTGCCTGGCTGGCCCTGAGTGCAGCGCTGACAACAGGGACATGCTGCAAGAAAGGGAAGTCGCTCAGTTGTGTCCGACTCTTTGCAACCCCATGGACTGTAACCCACCAGGCTCCTCTGTCCATGGGATTCTCCAGGCAAGAATACTAAAGTGGGTTGCCATTTCCTTCTCCCGGGGAATCTTCCCGCCCCAGGGATCGAACCTGGGTCTCCCACATTGCAAGCAGACTATTTATCCTCTGAGCCACCAGGGACACATTGAAAGGCAGTCCTATTGAAGTCAAATTTCAGACCAGGGAGACCAACTGTCACTGCTTTTTTTACACTCAACCCTTCTGCTAAAAGACTATGAAACAAGAGTTGAACTACTGATGCAAGATTCTTAAAAAAATCCATCCTCATCACAGGGACCTGAAACACCCATCAACAAACACCCTAAGTTGCTACACGACTTCAATCACGATAGTGTCACAATCAACCCTGAGAACGCACATGGACAGGATTAAAAGAGCAGCAGCCCTAGGGGTCATGCTGTAGATGAGACTTCTGTTCTCGGTTCACAGCAGTAGGGCCCAGGCCCCCACCTGGACTACCTCCCTATCTGCTCTCTGCGTGTGCCCCACGGGTGCCTTCCCTGATCCAGACCCCTCCTGCTGGTCTCCTTATCTAGAAGGCTGCTATTCATGGCTTGGCACAGGGATGGTGGTACCTATTTAGTAACATGAGGACGTATGACTTTCTTTCCCCCCCCATTCTTTGCTATAAACCACATACTGGCTATATTGAGATCTGTGGGGAAAACAACATCCATTCATTTTGGTCCCCACTCCCGCAACCGAACAAAAACACCCTCTCTCTTTATTTTGGAGGACTCAGGATAGCATCATGGCCTCTCAGGGGCAGACCTCCCAAGTAAAGATCGTGTAAATCTTACAGACCTACAGTTCAGGAGATTTCCCATGTGTCAATAGCAATAACACAGTCATCTCATTTATACTCAACAGTTCTTGGCTTAAGATGGGGTTCAGGACCACCAGGACTTCTTAGGTACAGGGAGACTCTTCCCTCATCTGTAACACAGTGTAGGGACAGACCTCTATTAGAGCCCACTTTCCAGCTATTGTAAAGATCAAATGACCAATTCTGTAAACTGAAAAAATCCCAAGAAAGCATAAGAGGCTATTATGATTTTTGTCCTGTTTGAACCAGAACACTTCTTGGCACATGCAGGCACTTGGTAAACATCTGTCAAACTAACAATGGAGGAGTGAAACAGGATCTTGCCACGGATGACGTCAACTGGTAAACAACAATGCGTATTTACAGACACAGGGACACTGGGAAAAGACGCCCTCTTGGATACCCCATCTGTAAGGATCACTGAGACCAGGAGGCCTCATGTTCTGTTTTCTAATACAAACTTATCACCTGGGGAGACTCAGTCTGACGATCCTGGTGAGCCTGACCAGCTATGCTAACTCTGGTGAACCACATTAGACAGACAGGTGAGGAGCTTTTCCTTGTCTCACAGGCCTAAAGATCTAGAGGAACTATATTTGAGGCTATACTTAACAAGCTACACTGAAGAAGCCTGAATTCCCACCTTATTCTGAGCATAAAATCTGGTATTTTGAGGTTCAAATCATCCCAGATTCGGCCAACGGGAACCTTTTCAAAGCGGCTCCTGCACAGGACACATCTTTTACCTTCTCGGCGTCTTGAGGATGGCAGTCCTCAGAGGAGCATCCTCAGACTTCTATGGCACTAGATGCTGCTGCTTCTAGTGCTGACAACCCACCCCTGGGGGCACGGCCAACATTTCTGTTCCTTCAAGGAAGTCTCCCTGAGAGGCTATGCTCAGGCATTTCCCTGAGGACCTGCCCACGGACAGCCTGCTCTGCTCAGTAGCGTCTGACTCTCTGTGACCCCCCCAAACTGTAGCCTACACGTCTCTGTCCATGGGATTTCCCAAGCAAGCATACTGGAGTGGATTGCCATTTCCTCCTCTAGGAGATCTTCCCGACCCCATCCAACCCTCGTCTCCTGCACTGGCAGGAGGATTCCTTACTGCTGAGCCAGCAGGGGAACCCAAAGGAGAGCCTGGTAGCAGCCAAACCTCAAGACTGGGCTTCCTAAAAAAGCTTGTGGCTCAAATACTCAAACTGCTCTCCTCACTTGTTTGGGTCTATTAGTCTGCTTCCATCTTGGCAGAGCCTCCACCTGAAACCACCGAGGCTGTCAAATACTCAAATTGCCCCTCCCACTTGTTCGGGTCTATTAGTCTGTCTCCATCCTGAAACCACGGAGGCTGCACTCGGCGCACACAGCTCTCTAGGAACCAGCAGCTCCTGGTGGGCAGGTCAGCACACTCCAAGTCATTTCACTGATGCTCCAAGTTGCCACACCTCAAAACCTACACTTTGCAATTTGAGATCTCAAAGGAGAAAGAAATAAAAGGTGAGTTTTAGGGGCTAAAATCTTAAACACTGCTTATAAATTGGTTAAAAATGTCTCTATACAGAGATGCTTGCTTGTCCTGAAACAGCCTGTTTGCGGGAGTAATATCCCTTTAAGAGCTCTGCAAACACATACCTTTTTCCAGGGGTCTGCTTTCTAGTCACACATGCAAGTTTTCCTTATTTTTCAACGTGTCAACTAAATTCTATCTCTAATCATGTTGTGCCTTCGTAAAATTCCAGTTTTCAAGCCATTTACCCCCAGGGGAAACATCAAATTCTCAGCTGTACACATAACTATTTTTTTGCATAGCATTTAATAATACATAGTCTACTAATACTACTACTAGTCATTATCCAATTTTTCTAAAAAACGCTGAGAGGTGTTGAAATCACCATTTCATAGCCAGGAAAATAAACATTCACACATTCAAACATTTAGAGAGTACCCACTTCATTCACTTAACAGCTATTTACCAAAATAGCTTTTTTGGTTTTGCAAGAAGCCCCAGATATGCTAGGGATGTACCAATGAAAGGCCAGAGCTGCTGCCCAAGGCCTGAAGTGCCCCCATGCTGAGGAAGGGGTATGTAGGATGCTCACAGGAGTACCCAGCACAGCCCAGAGGCTGGGCCAGCAAGTGAAAGTGAAAGTGAAGTTGCTCAGTCGTGTCCGACTCTTTGTGACCCCATGGACTGTAGCCCACCAGGCTNCTGCTGCCCAAGGCCTGAAGTGCCCCCATGCTGAGGAAGGGGTATGTAGGATGCTCACAGGAGTACCCAGCACAGCCCAGAGGCTGGGCCAGCAAGTGAAAGTGAAAGTGAAGTTGCTCAGTCGTGTCCGACTCTTTGTGACCCCATGGACTGTAGCCCACCAGGCTACAGGGGATTCTCCAGGCAAGAATACTGGAGTGGGCTGCCATTTCCTTCTCCAGGGGATCTTCCAGACCCACGGGTGGAACCCAGGTCTCCCGCATTGCAAGCAGATGCTTTATCCTCTGAGCCACCAGGGAAGCCAGGTCAGCAAGGGTGCCCACAAATGACCTGTAATGGGAACCATGGGAGGTAATAAGGGAAAGTGTACTCTAAAGAAAAAAAATTTTTAAGGTGAAAGTGCAGATATACAGAAGTCCAGAAGAATATAGACATATGGAAAATTCAGCAACCATAAGCAGTTAGTTCAGCAAAGGAGTCTGATGACATTTAGAAGTTTCTCCTCTATGATGAGAGCAGCTGGGAACCATGATAGATTCTTTAAGCCAAATGATGTGATCGGAAATACTTTAAAAAGACCATTATGGTTAAGTTACTATGTAGAGAATATACAGGAAAATCAGGGGCAAGATGAGAAGCAGGAAAACTAGTTGTGAAGGCAGCAATCTGAAAGGCAGATGACAGCTAGAGGTGGCAAGCACTGGTTACTAATTTCTATGAGACAGGATGGAGGGGCTCCATTTGGAAAAGGTAAAGATGATACGCAGGATACCAGCTAGGGCAACATGGAGGGTGTGGTACCATTTGTTGCAATATGAGATCGAGAGTTGTTGCTTAAGCAAGACATGAATTCCACTTCAGGTATATGAGTTTGAAATCCAGGTAGAGTTGTACAGTAGACAATTGGAAAGCTCTGAGCCCAATTTACAGATTTGGGAGTCATGACATGGTAACCAAAACTACCAGTGTGGATTGTTGTTTAGTGGCTAAGTTGTGTCTCACTTTTGTGACCCTATGGATGTAGCCCACCAGGCTCCTCTGCCCATGGGATTTTCCAGGCAAGAATACTGGAGTAGGTTGTCGTTTCCCTCTCCAGGGGATCTTCCCTACCAAGGGGAATGAATCTGTGTCTCCTGCACTAGCAGGCAGATTCTTCACCACTGAGCCGTCAGAGAAGCCCTACCAGAGTGGATAAGACTCTCTGAAACTTCAAGGGATACGTGTATCTTCAGACGTTAAATGCAAAATAAAGTTTTTTCCATAGTAAGAGTAGCTTTTATCAAATTCTAAAATAAGAAGAAAGTCTATGACAAACCTAGACAGCATATTAAAAAGCAGAGACATTACTTTCCTAACAAAGGCCTGTCTAGTCAAAGGTATGGTTTTTCCAGTAGTCATGTATGGATGTAAGAGTTGGACCATAAAGAAAGCTAAGCACTGAAGAATTGATGCATTTGAACTGTCATGCTGGAGAAGACTCTTGAGAGTCCCTTGGACTGCAAAGATATCCAACTAGTCAATCCTAAAGAATATCAGTCCTGAATATTCATAGGAAGGGCTGAAGATGAAGCTGAAGCGCCAGTCCTTTGGCCATCTGATGCAAAGAATGGACTCAGTAGAAAAGATGCGGATGCTGGGAAAGATTGAAGGCAGGAGGAGAAGGGGACGACAGAGGATGAGATGGTTGGATGGTACCACTGACTTGATGGACATGAGTTTGAGCNCATAGGAAGGGCTGAAGATGAAGCTGAAGCGCCAGTCCTTTGGCCATCTGATGCAAAGAATGGACTCAGTAGAAAAGATGCGGATGCTGGGAAAGATTGAAGGCAGGAGGAGAAGGGGACGACAGAGGATGAGATGGTTGGATGGTACCACTGACTTGATGGACATGAGTTTGAGCAAGCTCCGGGAGTTGGTGATGGACAGAGAAGCCTGGTGTGTTGCAGTCCATGCGTGGCAGAGAGTCAGACATGACTGAGCTGAACTGAAAAGAAAAAGACCACCAGTACAAACAGTAACAGAAGTCACAAGAGTGCTGAATGATACCCCATATGAAGAAACTGTGGAGAAGGCTGACGAGCCAAGTAAGACCAACATGGAAGTGATGGGAAAAGGAAGAGTTTACAAAAGAGAACACAAGAGGCCAGAGAGGCAGATGGAGTGCTGAGAGTATGTCCAAGGGGACACAATGGTGTTTCCAACAGAGTGAGTGGTCCATCGTGTTAAAACCACATCCGCTGGATCTCACAAGGTTGCTGATGACCTTGGTTAGGACAGTCATAGAGTTGTGCTTAGGGCTGAGGTCCCCCAGCAGCAGGTCAAGGTGGTAATGAGATGTGAGCAAGACGACCCAGAGTGCAGACAACTTTTTCAAAGAGTTTGGCTGTGAAGGGGAAGTGATATAGTAGGCGGAAAGGCATAAGGGATTAAAGGAGAGCTCTCTCAAAATGGAAACGGGATTTAGGACACTGTTGGGTCAGGAAGATCCAATGGAGAAGGGATAGGCTACCCACTCCAGTATTCTTGGGCTTCCTTTGTGGCTCAGCTGGTAAAGAATCTNAGTAGGCGGAAAGGCATAAGGGATTAAAGGAGAGCTCTCTCAAAATGGAAACGGGATTTAGGACACTGTTGGGTCAGGAAGATCCAATGGAGAAGGGATAGGCTACCCACTCCAGTATTCTTGGGCTTCCTTTGTGGCTCAGCTGGTAAAGAATCTGCCCGCAATGCAGGAGTCCTGGGTTCAATCCCTTCTGGGAAGATCCCCTGGAGAAGGGAACAGCTACCCACTCCAGTATTCTGACCTGGAGAATTTCGTGGTCTGTATGGTCCATGGGGTCACATGAGCGACTTTTCACTTTAAGTAGTTGAGAATTTACCATCCGGAGTCAGACACTGGGAGGTTCAACCCAGACTTTTCTACTTACTAACCACAGAAAAACCACTTAACATCTCCAAGTCTATCTTGGCAACTGTCAAACAAGAATAATCCCTTAGGACCTCTGTGCGGAATTAAATGAGATGGCGCTCATCAACTATTCTGGAGCACTGAGTCCTCCTTGTGTCTCGATAATCTGACTTCAGGAAATGTTTATTTACTAGTAATGGGAAGAAACCAGCAGAGAGGTCGAGAATGCAGGGAGAAATGGGAACTGATGGGTTCCTTCCATGGAAAAGTGCTGATAATCAAGAATACACTGCATGCAGTCCAGTGCAACAGAAGAGGTGAACGTTTCACAGCGAGTCTTAATCTCCCTTGCGTTTTCGCTAGCAAACAGGATGGAAGACGACAACGTGCTGAATGGGGGGAGCTGTGGGGTGGGATGTGTGGACACGGTTTTAAGCGGCTGCAGCTAAGTAGGAGCATGGGAGAGGAGGCTGCAGAGAACACGGAAAGAGCTTGCAGATCTACTGAGATAAAGATGGGCGAGCATGCCAGTGTCAGGCAAAGCTGTGCAATTTTCTCCAACACTGCTCTGTGGCCCGAAGGAAANGGGCAGGAGGAGAAGGGGACGACAGAGGATGAGATGGCTGGATGGCATCACTGACTCGATGGGTGTGAGTCTGAGTGAACTCCGGGAGTTGGTGATGGACAGGGAGGCCTGGTGTGCTGCGATTCATGGGATCACAAAGAGTTGGACACGACTGAGCGACTGAACTGAACTGATGATTAAATAATGGGCAGAAGAACTGAACAGACATTTTTCCAAAGAGGAAATGCAGATGACCAATAGGCATATGAAAAGATGCTGAACATACTAGTCATCAGGGAAAAAATCAAAACCACAATAAGATATAACCTCACATCTGTCAGATTGGTTATCTTCAAAAGAAAACACAAGGTAAAAATGCTGGTGAGAATGTGGAGAAATGAGAACCCTCGTACACTGTTGGTGGGAATATAAATTGGTGTGGCCCCTGTGGGAAGCAATATGGAAGTTTTTCAAAAAACTAAAAACAGAACTACCATGAGACCCAGAAATTCCACTCCCAGATATAACCCAAAAGAACAAAAGCATGGACTCTCAAAGGTACGAGCCTCCCAGTGTTCATAGCAGCACTATTTACAATTGCCAAGATGTGGAGGCAACCTAAGGGTCCATCAGTAGATGAATGGAGAAAGAAGATGTAGTGTACACACACACACACATATACACACACACAATGGAATATTACTCAGCCATAAAAAAAGATGAAACCTTGCCATTTACAGTAACCTGGATGGCTTTGCAGGGTATTAAGCTAAGTCAAATAAATTAGACAAAGACAATTGCATGATATAAACTGTATGATGTCAGTTATACGTAAAATCTAAAGAATATGACAAACTAGTGTCTAAAAAGAAGAAGCAGATTCACAGATATAGAGAGCAAACTAGTGATTACTGGTGGTGAGAGGGAAGGGGGAAAGGAAAATAAAAGGGTTGGGGGGAAGTGTTATTATGGGATGACATGAAATCATGTGCATGAAATTCTGAAAACTCTAAAGCACTCTAGAATTTTAAGAATCTTTTATTCAATAATCACCATAAAAAGATGATTTCTGGTCTTCTACTTTCCAGATCAGTACCTTTTTTTAGGGAGGTGATGTGGTGTCAGGACAAACATGTGGCCGGAGAGGATTGTTCTAGAGATGGCAGGATGCTGAAAGGGGAGAGGTGGGATGGAAGGAGGCACAGGCAGTCCTGGGCTGGAGTGAGTCCTGCAGCCCTCATCAGACTTGCTGGCAAGCATCTTAACCTTTAGGATACTCAGTTTCTCTATTTGTAAACTGAGGGTGAACCTACCTGCAGTTAGCTGTATTAGAGATAAAGGACATCCAGTTCCTGCTGCGTTGAATCCATCTTCAATGGTAGTGCAAACTTCCTAATTTCACAGGGGCTGTCTCTAACCAAGTCTCAAAGCTCCCTACTCCAGAGACTAAAAATGGGTCTCAAATGACATCAAATGGAACAAAGAGCCGGGCGCTGACTCTTTGTTCTGAGGTTTTGTTCAGAACTTGACAAGCCTTCCTGAGAGCTCCCGAGAAGCTGCTGGCCCACGAAAGCTTTCATTAGTCCAGACGCATGGATTCAGTCTCTCCACTTAGCAACAGTATTTGCCTCCTGCTTCAGAAAAGGAAACAAAAAAGTAAGCCTGCAGTTAAATACACCCACAAGGGCAAATCCCCATGAAAGCCTGTCAAAAAAGAGCTGTGGGAAAGATGAGCTATAGCTCTATGCCTGGGTGAACTCCAATGAGGAAGCCACAAAGGGGAGGCAGGGTGGGCACGCAGGC
>SJYA01001695.1:976687-1077851 GCA_006410615.1 Neotragus moschatus | reverse complement strand
GGGGTGGGCACGCCGGCTTGTCAGTTCCAGCCCCCCAAGGGTTTCAGCTCTGCCCTCCTCCTAACTCCCACTGCCCCACCACTGCCCCCACTGTCATTGTTCCCGAACTATTTTAACTGCTTCCTAATTCATCTGCCTGTCCTTCCATCTACAAGGCACTCTATACTCTGTCAAATTAAACAGCTGCCTTTTAGGGGGTGGCTGTTGACCTCACATAGCAGGAGAACTCTTTCTAAAGTGTGGATCTGACATCATCACTCCTCTGCTTAAAATCAGTCTGTGTACTTTGTCTGTATTATGCTCCAGGTTAATATTTTCCTCTGCTGCTGCTGCTGCTGCTAAGTCGCTTCAGTCACGTCCGACTCGGTGCGACCCCATAGACGGCAGCCCACCAGGCTTCCCCGTCCCTGGGTTTCTCCAGGCAAGAACACTGGAGTTGGTTGCCATTTCCTTCTCCAATACATGAAAATGAAAAATGAAAGTAAAGTTGTTCAGTTGTGTCCGACTCTTAGCGACCCCATGGACTGCAGCCTACCAGGCTTTTCCATGGGATTTTTCCAGGCAAGAGTACTGGAGTGGGGTGCCATTGCCTTCCCGATTTTCCTCTGGGCACTGGTCATTTGCCTGCCTGGCTGTCTCCAGGAGGAGACAGACTTTTGGAGGGAGGCCAGGGTTGTGTTGTGGGGACTCAGGGGTCCCCACCATCTTATCACAGCCATTCTATGCATCGTTTTCTCTGGTGCAGTCACACTAATCTTCCTTCAGTTCCTTGAAAGCCTTCCCTCACTGCTGAATCTTCTCACATATTGTTTTCTTTGCAAGCTCATTATCCTTTTGATGCTTCCCCTAGCAAGTGTTTCTTCCTTATTTTACACCTTCTTCCCACAGAAAGGGTTCCCTGAACCCCTAGATGCTGTTAGCACCCCAGCCTCATCCCCTTGTGTTGTCTGATGGGCCCACAATGTGGACTGATGCCCTTAGTAATTTTTTACCACCGGTAAGTATATTCCATAAACAGCATTTGGAAAAAATGTTGTCTTTGCCATGTTGACTTTGAAATGTAAGTACTAAACCAAAACATGACAACCCAAAATACAGAAGTAGTATTTTGTCTTAAATCTTCGAAATGTACCTTACAATGGATTTTCATTTAATTTGGCATTATCAGATTATTGATGAGTTTAGCAACTTTTTCCTTCTACCAAATTTTATGATGAATGATACTAATGTTCTTGGTAGGTCTTGAGTATTGTAGATGTACATTAGTTTCATTTGGGGAAAAGAATATTCATTTTATTAATTGTGTTATGAATTCTGCTATTGTAAAAGCCATTTGTATTAATTGTGTTGGAAGGAGAAATACAATCAGTAAACTTGAAACTTTTTGTTTTATTAGGTAGTTACATATTTTTATAATGAAAAAGATAAATTACAATACCTTCCCCTAAAAGAAAAGAAAGCTGCCAAATATTAGAGAGTAACCACATTGGTTTCAATTCAGAACTGTTCAAAAACATCATTAGACCTTTGAGAAATTTTACTTGATGAAAATTAAGCAGAAAAAAACTTAATTTTTTGAAGAGTTTCATTTGTATGACTCAAAATTCAAAAGGTACCAAAGAGTAAACAAGAATGTCCCTTCCACGCCTGTCTCTCAGTAGTAAAGTCCTCTCTTTGAGGCTATTGCACTGGTTTTGTACGGATTCTTGCAGAGCTATTTTATGCATAAATAGATATCTATGTTTCTTCCCTGACTCTTGTTTGAACACTGGTAAATCATACTATTTCTCAATTTTTTTGAACCGACCAAAATATCTTGCAGACTGTTCCCTAACAACCCAATGAAAGTTTTCCTTAATCTTTTTTTTATTTTTAATGTCTACAGAGTATTATATGTGTATATGTTCTATAAATCACCCAAGCCTTTCTCTGAGTCGAAACAGTTGGGTTATTTCCAATACTTTCCAACCATAAACAACACCAAATTCAGAACAACCTCATTCAGCCTTTCTTTCACATAGGTGGGAGTAATCTAAAAGATAAATACCTAGCAGTGAATGATGAGGCCAGAGGTGATTTTGATAGATAGTCAAATTACCCTGCAAAGAAGCTGAATCAATTTACCTCCCCTTTAGCAAGAGCTAAGGTGGGAAAATATGACAAATCAATTTTCACTTGGCCTTTAAGAAGCAGCATTGCTTCCTCTGTCTTAATACATTACTTCAACAAAACCATCATTATTCTTCAGGACAGTGAGAAACTACATCAAGAGGCTATCAACTACTAGAACACTAATGTTTCTTTGCAGATGCTGTCAAAGTTTTTTCCAGTCATTTTGACTAAAGGGCTGACATGTTGGTGAGATATACATATGAATTTGGGAACACATCCCAATAACCTAGGTCTGCTATACACTGGTCTGCTACAGGGGCTTCCCTAGTGGCTCAGAGGATAAAGAATCTGCCATTAGAGATCTGCTATGCAGGAGACCTGGGCTCGATCCCTGGGTCGGGAAGATCCCCTGGAGAGGGAACGGCTCCCCACTCCAGCATTCTTGCCTGGAGAACTCCATGGTTACACTATTACCTTTCTGGAGGAATGAACTCCCAAGAGGAGTTTTTTGGGGAAAAAGAGAACGTGTGTGCTTAGTTGCTCAGTTGTGTCCAACTCCTTGCGACCCCATGGACGATAGCCCGGCAGGCTCCTCTGTCCATGGGGATTCTCCAGGCAAGAATACTGGAGTGGGTAGCCCTGCCCTCCTCCAGGGGATCTTCCCCACCCAGGGACTGAATGCAGGTCTCCTGCATTGCAGGTGGATTCTTTACCATCTGAGCCACCAGGGAAGCCCAGGTTAAATGTGATGGCTATGGTGTTGTTAACATCTTTGCATTTATTCAGTCTTACATAATTTTGTTCTGTAAATGCCATTTGGGATTATGAAGGGGATCCTTAAATCTTGTTGCACAATTGGCGGGTGATTTGTTTCTATACATATTATCAGACAAAGGATCTTCTCCATCAAACTTTTATATAATTTTATCCTTTCTGGTTATGAAGGGTCAGTGTTACATTGCTAGTGTGTGCTATGTTGCAGCCAGATTAGAATCCCATGAAAGTTGAACTACATTTTATTCCACCTGAATTTTTCTATACAAATTCAATTTAGTTTGTTTGCTGATGTGTTACTGTTAAATGTGTTCACCTCCCATGCACTATCGCTATGAAATACACTGGTTACACCAAATTTGTTCTGCCCCCTGTTTCTTTTCCCTTGTTTATCTGATATTTGATATCACAGTGCTAGCTGCCCTGTTACAAGCAGGGCTACCCTTTGCTGACACGTAGTGCCTTCACATTCCACCAGGTGGAGCACTTTCACCTTAGGGAGCACAGTGAGTAGGATCTCTGAATTTGGGGTGGTCTAGAAGGCAATGGCAACCCACTCCAGTACTCTTGCCTGGAGAATCCCATGGACGGAGGTGCCTGGTAGGCTGCAGTCCATGGGGTCGCTAAGAGTCGGACAGGACTGGGCGGCTTCACTTTCACTTTTCACTTTCATACATTGGAGAAGGAAATGGCAACCCACTCAAGTGTTCTTGCCTGGAGAATCCCAGGGATGGGGGAGCCTGGTGGGCTGCCGTCTATGGGGTCACACAGAGTTGGACACGACTGAAGTGACTTAGCGGCAGCAACAGCAGCATGTCCACCTCACATGTGAGCAAAGTAATGTTCAAAATTCTCCAAGCCAGGCTTCAACAGTATGTGAACTGTGAATTCCCAGATGCTCAAGCTGGATTTAGAAAAGGCTGAGGAACCAGAAATCAAATTGCCAACATCCACTGGATCATGGAAAAAGCAAGAGAGTTCCAGAAAAGTATCTACTTCTGCTTTATTGACTACGCCAAAGCCTCTGACTGTATGGATCACAATCAACTGTGGAAAATTCTGAAAGAGATGGGAATACCAGACCACCTGACCTGCCTCTTGAGAAATCTGAATGCAGGTCAGGAAGCAACAGTTAGAACCACTCATGGAAAAACAAACTGGTTCCAAATTGGGAAATGAGTATGTCAAGGCTGTATATTGTCACCCTGCTTATTTAACTTCTATGCAGAGTACATCATGAGAAACGCTGTACCGGATGAAGCACAAGCTGGAATCAAGATTGCCAGGAGAAATCTCAATAACCTCAGATATGCATATGACACCACCCTTATGGCAGAAAGTGAAGAAGAACTAAAGAGCCTCCTGATGAAGGTGAAAGAGGAGAATCCAAAAGTTGGCTTAAAACTCAACATTCAGAAAACTAAGATCATGGCATAGGGTCCCATCACTTCATGGAAAATAGATGGGGAAACAATGGAAACAGTAACCGACTATTTTCTTGGGGCTCCAAAATCACTGCAGATGGTGACTGTAGCCATGAAATTAAAAGACATTTGGTCCTTGGAAGAAAAGCTATGACCAGTCTAGACAGCATATTAAAAAGCAGAGGCATTACTTTGCCAACAAAGGTCAGTCTAGTCAAAGCTATGGTTTTTCCAGTAGTCATGTATGGATGTGAAAGTTGGACTTTAAAGAAAGTTGAGTGCCGAAGAATTGATGCTTCTGAACTGTGATGTTAGAGAAGACTCTTGAGAGTCCCTTGGACTGCAAGGAGATTCAGCCTTGCTAAATCCTAAAGGAAATCAGTCAATCCTAAAGGAAATCAGTCCTGACTATTCATTGGAAGGACTGATGTGGAATCTGACACTTCAATACTTTGTCTATCTGATGGGAAGAACTGACTCATTGGAAAAGACCCTGATGCTGGAAAAAAATTGAAGNTCCCTTGGACTGCAAGGAGATTCAGCCTTGCTAAATCCTAAAGGAAATCAGTCAATCCTAAAGGAAATCAGTCCTGACTATTCATTGGAAGGACTGATGTGGAATCTGACACTTCAATACTTTGTCTATCTGATGGGAAGAACTGACTCATTGGAAAAGACCCTGATGCTGGAAAAAAATTGAAGGCAGGAGGAGAATGGGAAGACAGAGGATGAGATGGTTGGATGGCATCACTGACTCGATGGACATGAGTTTGAGCAAGCTGTGGGAGTTGGTGATGGACAGGGAAGCCTGGCGTGCTTCAGTCCATGGGGTCCCAAAGAACTGGACACGACTGGGAGACTGAACAACAATAATGTTCTTGGTAAAATGGAGGTGGAGAGCGTGGGATGCAGTTGGAGTCTGAAGTTTCAAATGAGTAAGTGCCACATCTAGGTCTCAGATGCATCATTGGTCCAGGTGAAGTTCAGCATCTCTGGTGTGAACCACCTGTAGAAACAAGTCAAATCCTACTATTAAGGGCTGAATTGCATTCCACATTCCTGTCTCCTTCCAAATTCATACACTGAGGTCCTAAACCCCAGGACTTTAGAATGTGACCTTATTTGGAGAGAAGGTTTTTACTGAGATGATCAAACTAAAACAAGGTAGCTAAGGCGGACCCTAAGCCAATATGATTGGTGTCCTTATAAGCAGGACATTTTGGACACTGACATACCTAGAGGGAAGACAGCCATGGGAGTCAGAGAGAAAGGCGTGGAACAGATTCTTCTCGCACCACCCTCAGAAAGAACCAACCCCACTGACACCTGGGTTTTGGGCTTCTAGCCTCTAGAGCTGTGGACCATGTATTTCTGTCGTTTAAGCCTCTCGGCTTGTAGTATTTCTGTTACGGCAGCTCAAGAAAACAATATACCCCACCCCCCCTCACATTTTGGGAGAATTTAAGTGAGCTGAGTTTAAGCATTTAATAGGCTAAAGTACTTGCTCCACAGAAAGTGAAAGCTAACAATGTAAACTGAATTATACTTTACAGATATTTATCAAAAGTGAATAAACTTGATGTACAGAAAGCCATGCAGAAATTCTCTTCATACGGAAACAAGCGGTAAGCTAACAATAAGTAACTCTATATTGCTTGACGCACACAAATGGGAGCTGCTAAAGGCTCCAGCCAACTCCAACTCTGTGGCATTTTAACTGCGGTGCTGTGATGGAGGTGAAAAGAGGAACCTGTGCTTAGGCAGGAAATCAAGGGGATGGTGTATATATTTGTATGTGTGATGAGATAGTTGGATGGCATCACTGACTTAATGGACATGAGTTTGAGTAAGCTCTGGGAGTTGGTGATGAACAGGGAGGCCTGGCATGCTGCGGTCTGTGGGGTCACAAAGAGTAGGACACGACTGAGTGACTGAACTGAACTAAGATAAGCAAATATACATATCTATGAAAACTCATGAGAGAATGCATTTGGGTATGGGTGTAGTCGTGTGAAAATATGTGTATGTTAGAAAGAAAAACTAGAGAAGAGTTGGATTTGCAAGAAACAGATACGGGAGTAAGGAGAATGTATGTGCTAAGGGGAGAGATGTTTGTGTGACAAGTGTGTAAGAGAGAGAGGAGGAAAGAGACATCTTTAGTGTTGGTGGAAAGAAACACACATGAGAGACGTACGTATGTGAAGAAGAGCCACGTGCATGTTTGAAGCATGTGCAGTACGTGCATTTAAGGAAGCAGGTATATTTGTGAGGGATACATGCGTGCAGCCAAGCACAGACATATAAAGGGGACATGTGTGTGAGTATGTGTGTGAGAGGGAGAGGAGACTGTGTGCGTGATTCTTTAGGATAATGCTGGTGAAAGAGAAAAGATGCCCAGAAGCCATGTCTAATTGCCTTCCTGACCCCGTGGCCTCCGCGAACCCTGCTTACTGAATGAGCTCAGAGATTGACAGTGCCTTTGTAAGTCTGAAGTTGGCCACCATAGTTTTTTAGTTTGGTCCTGTTTTTGTTAACAACATTTTAAACTAGGTTGAGTCCCCTCATGGAAGAAAATTTCTTGAAGTTACTGTTTTCAAGTTTTAGTTCAAGTTCAGTAAAGACAAAATAAGTAGGTCAGGTTCATTTCAGGAAGGAAAAGCTAATTATTTGTATTTGTATGCTCATATTTAAATCAACGAACTAGAAGCAGAGAGATGATTCATCAGGCAGGAAAAAAACACACAACAAAAAATAAGACACATTCACCGAGTGTCATTTCTTATCTAATTCTCAATTTATAAGAGTCTTTCCATTTCTAGAATTTATTATAGATTTAAAAAATAGGATTCAGTGGTTTCCTCAAAGTCATTGTATCAATCAGCTGAGGCATGGGACATCTTCCGAAGAATTTTTCCCTAGCAGGAATCTCATCTTCACTTCGATTCTTCTGGTGAATCAAATATTTTTGTCTTTATTAAAAGTGACTTCCTGGGGACTTCCTTGGCAGTCCAGTGGTTGGAAATTTGCCTTCCAGTGCAGGGGGCGTGGGTTTGATCTCTGGTTATGGAGCTGGCCTCCCATGTGTCTCATGGCCACAAAACCAGAAAACAAACAACAGAGACAATATTGTAACTAATTCAGTGACTTTAAAAGATGGTCCACATCCAAAAAAATCTTTAAAACTGACTTCCTTTTTAATGTTGGTTTTCAAGGAAAGGAATGCATTTTTTGAATGACTTTCACATAATGGTGGTTAGGCAGACAAACTATGGCCCATAGGCCAAATCTGTTCTGCTATCTAGCTTTTTTGTGGGCAAGGGTATCTTTTTTTAAGACCCATGAGATAAGAATGGTCTTCACATTTTGAAAAGATTATACTTTGAAAGATTGTATAAGTACTTATGTAATCAAATAGTGTGAATTTTGCCTCCTGGCTGGCCTAAAGCCTAAAATATTTCCTTTAACCCTTCAATAAAAGATTTCCTGACCTTGTTCTGTAGAATTCTATTTACTTGATAAAATTTAAGCTGTCAGAATGAAAGGGGAAAAAAGTAAATGTAGTGATGATTTGTTTAGCAGTTGTACTAAGTAATCCACACCATAGAATCATATCAGTTAAGATTAACACAGGTATTTTGCACGTTTTTACTGCAGTGGTTAAAAAACAGTGGATTCCCTGGAAACACAAACGCAGTTGAGAATGTCCATTGCAGCCTTATTTCTTTTTTTTCTTGTGTGTATGTGTGTGTGTGTATGGTCATGTGGTATGTGGCATCTTAGTTTCTCAACCAGGGATTGAACCTGTGGCACCCTTCAGTAGAAGCATGGAGTCTTAACCACTGAACTGCCAGGGAAGTCCCACAACAATCTTATTTTTAATCATGAAAAACTGATCAACTCAAACATCGATCAACAGAAAAATGTCTATATAAGCCAAGCCATTCATGCAGTGAAACTGGATCCAGCAGTTAAAATGAAGAGTCTTCTGTTATATGTATGATGGGCTTCCTAGGTGGTGCAGCAAGGGTCAAGAATCCGCCTGTCAAGTAGAAGGTGTGGGGTTTGATCCCTGGGTGGGGAAAATCCCCTGGAGGAGGGCATGGCAACCCACTCCAGTATTCTTGCCTGGGAAATCCCATGGACAGANTGAAGAGTCTTCTGTTATATGTATGATGGGCTTCCTAGGTGGTGCAGCAAGGGTCAAGAATCCGCCTGTCAAGTAGAAGGTGTGGGGTTTGATCCCTGGGTGGGGAAAATCCCCTGGAGGAGGGCATGGCAACCCACTCCAGTATTCTTGCCTGGGAAATCCCATGGACAGAAGCACTTGCTGGGCTACAGTGCATGGGGCTGCAGAGAGTTAGACACATCTTAGTGACTGAACAACAACAACATTTGTATGATGAGATGGCTCTTAAGCATAACCTTGAGTGAAACAGCATAAAACAAACTGGGTTACATAAGGAAATGCAGAACATAACACACAGAAAGCCGTGAAACTGGTAAACATGTTCTATTTGGACACATGTATATGTAGCAGTAACATGAACACATGCATATGTAGTAATGGTATGTAAACATTGATGAGATGTTTTAAAAACGGGTGCTGGGGATGTGAATTCGGGAGAGAACCGGGATCAGGGAGGGCTGTCCAGGGGCTTTAACTGTATTGTGATATTTATTTCTTAGGAGAAAATCTGAATTAAGTATGGCAAGAGGTTAGGGTTAGCTGGTTCTTGGGCACACACGGAGGGGCTGACAAACTTACTCTCTCTAGCGTGCCTCTGAAACATTTTATAATAAGAAAAGTGATGGCACTGCCAACCAGAGGACAGGAAATCGACAGAGATTAAGGCAGTATTTTTACCCAGAACCTGGAGTGCTGGCACTGGCTGGGAGCCAGATCCTCCTTCCCTCCCTGAATGTAATGATTCAGCTCAGTGAACTGTGGCTGTCTTCCTCATCCTCAAGGACAGTTTCAGACTGGCCTCAGGCCAGTGCGAGTCGTGGGGGTGAGTGCCCCTGAGGTTTCAGGGCTGGTCTTTGACTCCACCTCTGTGCCAGGGCGCAGGTTCCTGAAGACACAGGGGTCCCTCTTTTGGCTTAAAAAGATAAAATAAATCTGGAGTTTTACTCCTGTCCTTTGCTCATCCCTCGGGCGACATCAGCACCAGTCTCCCCAGAGAGGTCTGCAAAGATTTCTTGGAGGTTCGTGGGTTCCTCCCCTCCTTTCATTCATTCTACCCGACCCTGGGGCCAAGGAAGGTTCCCCCGCAAGTGCCTGGCATTTCAGCAGCTATCTCTTCTGCTGGCCTCAGACAGGTTCCCTGGTGAGAGCTCAGGTGGGCCGCTGGTGGTTGGGGACCCTAGTCCCCCATGCCCTGCTTTGAGCCGTTGGCAGAGAGAAGGGCGTGGGAAGCCGGTACCGCGGGCACCCAGGACGGCGCCTCGGGCCCCTGACCGACGTGGCCCTTCGCCGGCCTCAGTCCGGGAGGCCGGGGTCCTTGGTGGGGAGCCGGGGTCCTTGGTGGGGAGCCTCTGGAAAGCCTGGACTCCCCTCCTGCCGCCTCCCAGACTTGCCTGGTCGCCTCGCCACAGGGCACCTAGGTCCCAAGCGACAAAACGATCTGTGTTCTCCCAGGGTCCTCCCAACGTCTGTCCAGGCTCTCGCCTCTACTCAGCCTCCGGGGATCGGAGGGGCTCCCAGTGTGGCCCCGCGGGACGGTGGGCGGTGTGCTGGGGGCGGAATGGGGAAGCTGCCGGAGGACTCCCGTGGGGTGATCGGAGAAAAAAGCCGGCGGCGCCCCCTGGTCCGCTGCCGGGCCCGGCAGGTGGGGAGGTCAGACTTCGGTGAGGAGGGCGCAGGGGCAGGGCGAGGAGACCCGGCCCGAGCCGGGGGCGCCGCGTCCTCGGCGGGGCGAGGACCCGGATCGGCAGGCGGGCGCCGAGCTCTGCTCCGGACCTCGAACCTCCCCCTTTCTCCCGACGCCTCCCCGCTGCATCCCCCGCGGCGCCCTCGCTGCTACCCTTCCCCAGCAGGGTCCCGGGGGCGGCCGAGCCCACCGCCGGCCCTCCTCCGCTGTCGGCCGGAAGACCTGGAGAAGCGGACTCCGGGGGTGGCGGGGGGTCAGGGGTCAGTCCTGGGCGCTGGCCGCGCTCCGCAGATCCGGGCTTTGCCGCGCGCCCCCCGGCCGGCCGAGCCCGGGAGCTGGGGAGTGAGCGCGCGGGCGGCTGGGCCGGCCCTCCGACGGCGGCGGGCGCACCGGAGCGGGGCCGCGGCGGCGCGAGGACAAAGGGCCGCGGTAAGAGCTGCCGCGCGCCGGCCCCGGGGCGAGCCGGGGTACCGCTCGCCTCCCAGAGTCCCGGGGAAGAGCCGGCGGGGGTACGGGTGGGTGGACCGGGGCACTTTCCCTGCTCCGATCGCCAGAAGTGTCGGGGTTCAGCCCCGAGGGAACGTGGGGATGTGGGTGCGTGCGCGTGTGTGTGTGTGAGAGAGAGAGGGATCGGCCAGGGTTAGAGTTGGATGGATTTGGAGCGCGCGCTGAGCGCGTGGCACAAGGTCCCCGCTCGGTAGGTGAGAGCTGATAAAAATGACACTGATTGTGGTGATCACTATTTTGAGGGTGTGCACGCGTGCACGCACGAGTGTCCATGCCTCTGTGTTAGGAGAAGCTGGAGCCGAGGTGGCGGCTCTAACTTTCCGGCACTTGGGACGCAGCAGAAAATGGGGCTTCTTTCCAAAACCGCCCTGGGACCTTCCTGGAGGGGCTCCGACCCTTGGAAAGGCTGGTTCAGAAGAGCTGAACGCTTAGTCGCTGGATCCCAGTTTGGGGTCTTGGGAACAAAGGCTGCTTCCCTGAAGTCCAAGAAGGTGTGTGTGTGTGTGTGTGTGTGTGTGTGTGGCCGCCAAGGCGCCAGGCAGGGTGGAGGCGATGGTCATTCATGGAGAAGGATGTTGGGCCATTTTGCTGTCAAAGCCTCTTTTGATCCCTGGTCTTGAAGACCAGCAAAAAAGAGGAACTACTTAATTTGTGTACTGAAGCTTTGTTTAATAAACTTTGCTTATAGAGGTAAGTGTTACTCTGGACTTGGAAGATTTCAAAACCATGTGCAAATTTGATTTGTTAAAAACTTTTGTTCCTAGTGAGAGCATTTTAACACTGCTGTGTTAGATCTGGCGGAAGGGTAGAGGTCTGGGAGGGTTCTGACCGTCATCTGACATAAACCAGTTGTTTTAATGTCACCTGGTTTGCAACATTTTGTAGGAAAACGTTATTGGAAGTTTTAAAGGCCAATTAGACTCCTACCCCTGACTTAGAATGTCTTAAATCTCTGGGCAGATTTGAAGTATTCCTTATATCCAGTCTGTTGCTTCTAGAGCACTGTTTTGGGTTTGCTCAGAAAAGTTTGTTTCTAGGAACCAAAAACCAAATTAAAAATGTGAGACAATTAAATGAAACATAGGTGAAGAACTGTTTCTAGGAGACTTTTCATACTGAAATCTGGTTGATTTAAAGTTAGCATTTGTGGTCTGTGACATTTTCCATCCCCCACAGCAGTGGATGAGGTGGGCTGCTGTTCATTCTGGAACAAGGTTTTTTTTGGTTGTTTTTTTTAAAGGAAGTGTAGTTGATTTACAATATTATATAAGTTTCAGGTGTACAATATAGTGAGTAATAATTTTAAAGGTTATACTCCATTTATAGTCATTATAAAGTATTGAGTATATTACCTGTATTGCACAATATATCCTTGTGGCTTTATTTATACCTAAGAGTTTGTACCTCTTCATCCCCTATGCTTCACCGGTCCCTCATCAGTCTCCCCACTGGTAACCACTAGTTTGTTCTCATCATCTGTGAAGCTGCTTCTTGTTTGTTATATTCACTAGTTTGTTGTATTTTGGGGGGTTCGCATATAAGTGATGTCATACAGTATCTGTTTTTGACTTATTTCACTAGCGTAATACCCTCCAGGCCCTTCCATGTCACTGCCAATGGCAATATTTCATTCTTTTTATGGCTGAGTAATACTCTACATCTTCTGTATCTGTTCATCTATTGATAGACACTTAGGTTGCTTCCATGTCTTGTCTGTTGTAAATAATGCTGCTATGAACATTGGGTACATGTAGCTTTTAGAATTAGTGTTTTTTGGAAGAAGTATTCTTTAAAGGGAAAGAAGTAAGTTCAGGTTGAAATTGAAATTTCATTCTAGCCTTTTCTGTTATTGCTTAACAAATGGCTCATTTGTGGTTTAAGTTGTTTTTAGCTAATGAAACGAGCCACTTGCACCAATGCCTCTAATCTTTTACTGGGTGGGTAATTTGAAGCTACACTTTAATATCTGTGTTTTTGCTTTGTCATTTTTAATAGAGTTTATAATCTAGAGTCTATCTAAAGATTTCTATGCTTAGTGTGAAGTGGATTACTTGTTCTTTTAGTAAGCAATTGGCTGAACTTTTATGCTATTACAGATGTTCCGTGTACTACTACCATTTTAACTGACATTAGAAAGACCCATTTTAAGAAAATTGTGTCTAGTTTGTTGATTCAAAATTTGAATTAGTTGGCAATTCCAGAATGTTCAGGGGCAATCTCAAATTAGAGCTAATTAGTGATGAAAATATTCAGAATGAAAAGAAGACAGACTATAATTTAAAGAGAGAGGCAGGATCCCTGCACCCTGCTCCATGCCCAAGTATAATCCTCACGACCAAATGGGACCAGAACATTTAAACAAAGAATGTGGTATGGATGCTTCATGTTTTAAGTGGGGAAAGGGAGCTTGCTTTTAATAACCCCCATTTCCCTGTCCAGCATGCTTCAGTGGTTCTCTTCTGTTTCCCCTAGGAAGCCTTTAGGGCTTTTGTGGGGGTAACTTACTATTAGGGCTGGCTGAGGGTAATGCATAGAACCCTGGCCTGGCCATTCCAGAGAGTCCATGAACTTTGAAACCCTTGAAAAGATTCCAGTTAATCTTTGCAGTTTGTACACTGCTTAATGGGCACACTTACCTTTTAGGTTCAGTTTCTGAGTATACAGCTAAATTATAGTACTTTAGCTAGTTACCCTTTAAAAAAGCAGTACAATGAGGAAGACTATTGTAGAAGTTATATTTGTGACATAAAATTGAAAAATCTGCAGAAGAGTTAAAAAAAAGAAGAAAGTTGGAAATCTACGATCCAGGTATAATTACTGCTAATTCTTTGGTGTGTTTTTTCTGGTCTTAAAATTAAGTTCTGTATGCTTCTGAACATTGGCCAAGATCATGTATATATATTTATCCATATAAGAGAATACAAAATTGTAATTTAAAATAACATCAATGAAATATTAAGTATAATCCATGCCATTTTGTCATTATGATGAATATGACTTCCCTGGTGGCTCAGTTGGTAAAGCATCTGCCTGCAATGCAGGAGACCTGGGTTCAGTCCCTGGATCAGGATGGCAACCCACTCCAATATTCTTGCCTGGAGAATGCCATGGACAGAGGAACCTGGTGGCTATAGTCCATGGGGTCACAAAGAGTTGGACACGACTGAGTGACTAACACTTTCACTTTTCATTATGAATATACTTATTATTTCATTGATATTGTCATTTTAAATTACAATTTTGTATTCTTTTGTGTGGATAAATTATGTATTGTCTAGCAAACTCTTGGGCTTTTCCTTTTATTTGTGCTTTTGATGTTCTTTCCTTCTTGATAAAACATAATTGATTGATGGTAATATATATTTCTGAAACTTGACTGCCTGTGTGTGTGAGTGTGTGTGTGTGTGTGTGTGTGTGCATGTGCGCATGCTGTGCACGTGCTCTGTTGGATCCTTAGAAAATGGCAAAAAAGTTTAACTTCAAGGGTATATAGTGGGAAAGGAGGCAGTTTTGCCTTAGTCTTCTCACTCTCTTACTCCCTCTAATTATCTTTTATGCCATTTATTTGTCTCTGTAGCACAGTAATTTGCATTTTCTTTACCCCACCGAATTATGGACTTGAGGATAGCAATTTGTGTCTTCATTTTGTTTGACTCCCTCTAGTGGTTAGCCAAGGCATGGCATGTCACAGATACTCAAAATAGCCTTTTGGGGGGAGTATATTTCAGGGCCTTTGTGGGAACCCAAGTCCTCTTAAAGATGTGCAATGACAAATCTTGATCCAACTGACTCCTGTTACCTTTTACTGTGGAAAAACTTCAAATGTCTATGAAAGTAGAAATGTTGTCCAATGAACCTCTGTGTGATCTCACCCAGTTCTACAATTGTGAACACTTTGTCAATTTTGTTTTTTCTGTCTCCTCCCTCCCCACACTGCAACCCTCCTGAATTACCTTGAAGTAAATCCAAGACATTACAGCATTTCATACCTCAGTTCTCCAATTGTAGTTGCTGGACCAGCAGCTTTGGCATCACCAGAGAATGTGTACAAAATGCAGATTCTCAGGCTCCACACTCAGCACTACTCAGAAGCTCTAGGAAGGGGGAGATTGGCCAGCAATCTGAGGTTTAGCAAGCCTTCCAGATGATTCTGATGAATAGCCATGCTTGAGACCCACAGATCTATGAAGGTAGCCAAGAGATCTATTATATAAGCTCTAAAAATCAGAAACAAATACTCCCCCCACCATGCACACACAGAAGCAAAAACCTGCTGGAAATTGTGCATTTACCCATCACTGAGTTTGATAACTCAGTCCTATGTCATTTTCTCCCCTTTGTGCAGAGTGATCCTAACCGTGGGGTGACTGTGAGATCTTTTGTTGACCAAGAATTGTGACTGATAGTTATAGTTCTTGACTCAAAAAGATTTGGAAAGGAAATTATCAGATAAAATCTTTCTGAACTGAGGTATATGTAGGCGATTTCGTTTCAGAAAATAAGAAAAGGTTGAAAACCACTTCGTGGGACACACCAGATTTGCAATTCCATATTCCTTTGTTTGATGTCTTATCTCCCACATGGCACATGGTAAGTGCTGTGAAGGATCAAGTTTGCCTTCCTCACCATCCTGCTCCAGCACCCAGCACCCAGCACCCAGCACAATGTCCCACAGTATGTGCTCAGTAAATATTTGAGGAATGAATGAGCTTTGTTCTTTAGGGAACTTACAGAACTCTGCACAGAGCCAAGCCTAATACTGGTAGAAACAATTGGAGAACTATTAAGGGTTCTATTTTGAGGTCTTGACTACAGTGTAGGAGGAGAATTTGAGCCAAAAGGTCAGTTAGTTTCGAATCTGTCAAATGAAAGTATTTATTATGTTCTTAGCAATGTCTTCTGGAGAGATGTATGGAGGGCAGCACAGGGAAGAGAAAAACAAGGAGCTCATGCATATAAGAGTATCTCTTTGGTTGGTAACTACGTTGCATTCCACTGCTTTCAGGCACAAGAATTAGCTGAATAATATTAAATAATAGTCATTATAGCCACTACAATCCTTGGGCATCTACCAGGTAAAAAGTACTTTAAGGAAATTACCTAAATATCTGCTTCTTGATATGAACTAATTGGTACATTTTGAAATTTTGTATTAAAAAAAAATAAATTAAAAACTCATTGATGTCTTCATTTGTAAAAATTAAAAACAAGGTTAGAAAGTTGTTTCCCCAAATTTTAAATCTGTTGGCATTGGTGGTCTATAAAGGCAACAGGTGTTTCAGCAACAAAATCCCATCAGTTATTTAACTCATAGGCTTTCCTGGTGGCTCAGTGGTAAAGAACCCACTTGCCAATGCAGGAAACATGAGTTTGATCCCTGGGTTGAGAAGATCTCCTAGAGAAGGAAATGGCAACCCACTCCAGTATTCTTGCCTGGGAAATCCCATGGACAGAGNCATAGGCTTTCCTGGTGGCTCAGTGGTAAAGAACCCACTTGCCAATGCAGGAAACATGAGTTTGATCCCTGGGTTGAGAAGATCTCCTAGAGAAGGAAATGGCAACCCACTCCAGTATTCTTGCCTGGGAAATCCCATGGACAGAGGAGCCTGGTGGGCTACAGTCCATGCGGTTGCAAAAGAGTAGGAGATGACTTAGCAAATAAATGACAACAGCAACATTTAATATATAAATATTTATTGAGTTGATATTTTGTGCCAAGTACTGGTCCAAGTGCTGAAGATACAGTAGTGAACAAAAGAGGAGATTCCTGCCCTGATGTAACATACATTTTAGCGGTAAGACTGGCAGTGAACCTCTGTGCTGTGATTTTCATTTTCATAGAAAATATGGTAAAGGTGCTGTTATCTAAGATCACAAGGTGGCCACATATAAGCTATAATCTGTTGCAATCCATGGAGACTAGGTGGAGAGGTGTGGGCATTCTACCAGCCTTTGAATTGTGGGATGCCCATTCTTTCTTCATGATGCATTTCCTGCTGTATGTGACACCTGCATTGGCGGTGGCGGGTGCCAGGGTCAATGCATTTTTTAAGTACTCATGATTTTTAAAGCAAGAGATACATAATAGTAAAGATCCAGTATTTCTTGCTTGCACTGCCCTGTAGTAGCTTGGGCTGTCATAACAAAATACCATAAACTGAGTAGCCTGGACAGCAGAAATTTATTTTTCACAATGCTGGTGGCTAGAAATTCAAGATCAAAATTCTGCTTGATTTGGTTTCTGGTGAAAGCTTTCTTCCTGGCTTGCAGGTGGCCAACTTCTTGCTGTGTTCTCACATGGTCATTCCTCCCCTCCTCTTCGAGGGTGGAGAGACCATCCTCTGCTGTCTTTTTCTAANGAAATTCAAGATCAAAATTCTGCTTGATTTGGTTTCTGGTGAAAGCTTTCTTCCTGGCTTGCAGGTGGCCAACTTCTTGCTGTGTTCTCACATGGTCATTCCTCCCCTCCTCTTCGAGGGTGGAGAGACCATCCTCTGCTGTCTTTTTCTAATAAGGACACTAACCCTATTGATCAGGGCCCCACCATTATGACCTCACTTCACCTTAATTGCCTCCTTTCAGGCTCTTTCTTCAAATTCAGCCACACTGAGAGGCAGGGCTTTCATACATGAATTTTAGGGGGATACAAGTCTTCAGTCTAAGGCACACTCCAAAGATTGCCCCCTCAGGTGAGCCCAGTTTTGGAGCCTGCAGCTTTAGGGTTGGTTTGCAATTGCATACAAGGTCTCCAAGCACTGGTTTGGAGGGCTTAGAGGAGGAGTGGGACTCTTATTCTGTAGCAGGTGGGGTGGGAACACGTAGAGGTGACTCTATTGTTGTCAATGACTTTTTTGTGCTTGGCACAGACTGAGTGTGTATACCTGTGTGCAGCCCAGGGCAGGGTACTTACCTGTAGATGTCTGTGGGTTGTTGGTAGGTAGTTTTGGACTGGAAACAGCACACAAAAATTGCTAAGTCCTTCAGAAAGCAAGCACTCCTGGATTGGAACCATCTGACAAATTCCCTGCCACACTAATAAGATTTCCCACCCTTATTCATACATTTCTTAAAGGTACTGGTTTATTTTAATGCTGAAAGCACACATATAGACCATCCTTTACAAAGGGTTCTGATTCATGGTCTCTGCTTCTGGCCTGAGAAACGATTCTGTGCCCCTGCTTTCCACTTGACATTCTTGTCTTCTGTTAGACTTGAATGTGACTCAGTTTAGGAGTAACATATCAGGAGACCCATCTGGGCCTTCAATTTATTAGGACTTCTTTGCTCTGCAGAATCTATTGTTTCTATGTTTTAGATTGAGAAGCTACTACAAAACTGGTCAGTTGCAAAAGTGGGACCAGGTCCTCGAATTCCATCTCTTAGGTGGTGAGGGGTGATCTCTGTGCGTTTCTGTGCATTTCTCTTCACCCACATTCACTCTGAAAGTGATTCTGCAGATGGCCATCCTGTTGCATTTCTTTTTCAGTTTTGACACCCAAAGGTGATCCTGTGTATCAGGGATTAGAAACAAGAAAATGGAAGCCCAAAGAGTGACCCTGGGAACGGATTCAAGTAGCTAATTNTCTGTGCATTTCTCTTCACCCACATTCACTCTGAAAGTGATTCTGCAGATGGCCATCCTGTTGCATTTCTTTTTCAGTTTTGACACCCAAAGGTGATCCTGTGTATCAGGGATTAGAAACAAGAAAATGGAAGCCCAAAGAGTGACCCTGGGAACGGATTCAAGTAGCTAATTCTGGCACATCTCATAAAATTTAAAACTTAAATACCTTTTAGTTACTCAAAGACATTAAGACAACAGAAACAGGGTCCAGCAAAGTTAGTCACTCTCATTCTGTGCTTCACTGAGTTTGGTTGTATTACCACATTGTGAGAGTTTCACAAGAGTTTTATGTGGCTCTTCTAGCCAGGTTCTGGGTTGGGCTGATGGTGCCCACGAGGTGTAGTATTGTGATTCTCATTTTATATGTGGGAAAACCAGTCCAGAAACTTGGTTCAGGAACTTGATCCAGGTCATACAGAGATAAGATGCTGTGCCAAGGTTTGAGACACATCTATCTGACCACAAAGCTATACAACTGTGAAGCCAGATCTTAGCACCAAAAGAAGAGAAATGTTTTGTTCATTCTGTCATCTGTTTCAAGTTAATTTCTACTTGGACTTTTTTCATTTGTCTATCATTCAGTCTCTGTTTCCCGGCCCCGGGGCTGGTCAGAGGAACACCCATATTTCAGGATAAACATTCTGCCTTTTTCCTTTCTAGCATCTCCCTTGTTTCTTTCTGAGAACTTGCATAGGCATTTGTGGGGGTCCCCCAAAAATCTTTATTTGGCCTTTTCTTTTACTAAGATTTTTGTTGGTTTTGTCTAGAGAATTTGGCATTATGATTTCTGTAGCTTCCATAAACCATAATGGAAAAGAAAAAGAATGTGTAGATGTATAACTGAGTCACCTTGCTATACAGCAGAAATGAATACTGTTAATTAAGTATACTTGAATAAAATGAATGTAAAAAGAGAATTCATTCCTTTTTGTTAGTGAGTTGTACTCCAAGCTCTGAACATAACCACAGTGTAACCATTAACCCGTTAAAGGATATCCAAATTGTTTCTGGTTTGGGACTATTATGAGTAAAGCTGGTATTGACATTTGTACACAAGGTTTTGTGTAAACATAAGTTTTAATTTCTGTGGGACAAATATCCAAGAGTGCAATGACTAGTTCTTATGCTAGTTACAGGTTTAACTTTATAAGAAACTGCACAACAGTTTTCTAGAATAGCTGTACAATTTCCCATCAGCAATGTATAAATATCCAGTTTCTCTGTAGCCTTGGCAACACTTGGTATTGTCACTCTTTTATTTTAGACATCTGGTGGTTGTGTTGTGATATCTTATTATCGGTTTAATTTGTATTTTCCTATTGGCTAATGATGCTGAACATGTTTTCATGACTTACATGCTTTCTATTTATTCTCTTTGGTAAAATGTGTCTTTATGTCTTTTGCCCATTTCCTAACTGGATTTTAGGGAGTTAAAAAATGTGACAGGTGCTAGTCTTTTGTTGGATATGTGGTTTGCAAATCCTTTCTTCTATTCTGTAGCTTATCTTTTAATTTTCTCAACAGGATCTTTTGCAGAACAAAAACTTTTAAATTTTGATGAAGTCCAGTGTATCAGCTTATCAATTTAAGGGTTGTGCTTTTAGTTTCAAATATAAAAACTTTTTGCCTAGACCTGGATCATGAGGATTTTAAACTGTTTTCTTGCTTTTTTTTTCCACTATAAGTTTTATAGTTTTGTTTTATGTGTAGGTCTGTGATCCAATCTGAGCTGNTCATCAAACAGCCCCCTTCTGCCTAAAACACACGCCTCACAGATACACTGAGTCTCCTGGATCAGTATCCTCAGCTCTAAGCTGGGATGATCACAATAGTCCTGTCTCTTAGGGGTTTTGTGTGGATTCAGTGAGATAACACATCTAATGAAGACCTCCACAGACATCAAGGAGACTTTTCTTCCTGCCCATCGCTTTGGCATCTGTGTTCCTAGAAAGGCCATCTTGCTTCAGTCTCATCACTCGCTCTCCCTCACCAGGGATCTTTAGCGTGCAGCTGGCGGAAGTTCCATTGCACAGGCACTGGAGTTACACCTGAAAACAGTGCCAGACAGAAGCTTCTTTCCTCCTAAACTGAAGTGAAATTTATATAGCATAGAGTGGACCTTTATCAAGTGAAAGATTTAGTGCTTTCGGCACACTCACCATTCCGTTGCTTCCGGTACCACTAGCAACTCTGTCTTTAAATTCTTTTATTTTAATTTTTACAGTTTTGGGAGGGAGGCACACAAATGCTACATTCCTTTTCTGTTCTTTATGTTTGTTCTCCCTACTTTTGTTTTCTCCTTTGGGGGACTGACCTCGCCTTGCTTGGTAACCACAATGACAATAACAGTCTGGCCTTTCAGCCATACCCCCTTCCCTTTCCTCCCCGTGGACTCCTGTGGAAGAACTTGTTTCTTAGAACCATCCTTCAATTAAGTAGAACTGGAAGACAGAAATGATCATTCTTATGGGGCTGAAGTGGAAACTTGCTTTTTTAGTGCGGCATGTGGGATCTTAGTTTCCTGATCAGGGATTGACCCACACCCCCTGCAGTGGAAGCAGAGAATCTCAGTCACTGGACTGCCAGGGAAGTCCCATTAAGTGGAAATTTTTTAAAAAAAAAATCAAAGAAGCAGTTCTTCCTATAAATAAAATTAATTCACTCAATAACTTTTTATTGAGTGTTTGCTGCTGCTGCTGCTAAGTCGCTTCAGTCGTGTCCGACCTTGTGTGACCCCATAGACGGCAGCCCACCAGGCTCCCCCGTCCCTGGGATTCTCCAGGCAAGAACACTGGAGTGGGTTGCCATTTCCTTCTCCAATGCATGAAAGTGAAAAGTGAAAGTGAAGTCACTTAGTCGCGTCCGACTCTTAGCAATCCCATGGAGTGCAGCCCACAAGCTTCTCCATCCATGGAATTTTCCAGGCAAGAGTACTGGAGTGGGGTGCCATTGCCTTCTCTGTATTGAGTGCTTACTATGTGCTAAACCCTGGGTATTTGTCCTGCATTAAACAGATGGGACTCTGCCAGGATTTTATTCTTTTTTTTTTTTTTTCATTTCTGGACATCTTTAATTGCACAAAAGATGATCTTATATGATAGCTATTGGAAAATTCCAGATTAAAAAGGCAATGTGTAATATGGTACTGAGTTTGCAAAGAAATCACATATACACACATACATGTTAATGCAAATACATACATGTGTGTTTGCAAGTAATAAAGACAGTAGAAATACTTTAAAATAATAATAGTTATTTCTGAGAAGATAACAGGTTATTTATATTTAGTGTTTTTGCTGTATTTTTCTGTATTTTTTACATGTTTAGAAGTGAGTACAAGCTATTAAGAAAAATGCATGCGAATAACAAATAGCCTAAAATATTTTTTCCCTCAAGATACCTTTTTGAAAAAGTGTTTACAGGCTTAAGTCTTACTATCTTGAGAGCTTCTGATAACTTTTATTTACTTAAAAAATTAGGTTATTTATTTTAATTGGAGGCTAATTGCTTTACAGTATTGTGGTGGTTTTTGCCATACATTGTCATGAATCAACCACAGTGAACATGTGTCCCCCTGTCCCAAACCCCCCTTCCAGCTCCCTCCCCATCCCTTCCCTCTGGGTCGTCCCAGTGCACTGTCTGCCAGGATTTTCTTGGCGACACCAGGGCGTGGGAGGTTTGCTTGTATCCCAAGGCTTTAGAACAAAGTCAGTCTTGAGCCAAGGGCCAAGGATTGTAGAAGAGCCCTTTGTTGATGGAAGGCGCCATGAGGTGAGTTGATAACCTGCATTGGGATTGTCTGTCCCATCAGCCATGAGTATCCACATGGAGCTCCTTTCCCCCGTGATCAGTGACCTGAGTGAGACTGGACCTGAAGGGTCCTCTTAAGAACAGAATGAAAGAAATGCCTCTTCCCAACGACTTGGAGACATTTTGCGCAGTTCACGCTAGTTTTGTGTTTTACTTGAGTGAATACGATGCAAGATTTATACCCAAAGATCTGGGTCAAAATGGCCCTCCCTCAGTTGCTGGAGCCGCTTGGGTAAAGGCACCCAGGGACTGTGGCTCTTTCCTCAACCATCTGCCTGGGAACAGACTTTTTGAGGAAGTCAGAGCATCTCTGTTCTTGAGCTAAAAGGAGAAGTTTAAAATTAATAGGTTTAATTGGACCTGATTGTTTTCCTGTTTGTTGTTCACAAACAGGACCGTTTAAGTGGATAGGGTGGAGTTCCAGAAAGCTCTGCAGATTCACCAAATTTTTAAAAATGTATATACTTATGTCAGTTTTATTTGATTTCGATCCTAAAATTTTGCTAAGTTACATGATTGCAACTTGCAGCTTCATATATGGGATTAAGTTTTTTTTTTAATATTGAAATACAGTTGATTTACAGTGTTGTGTTACTTTCAGGTGTATCTTGTCTTTTTGATTTCCCAAAGATGGATATTTTTTCATCCATCCATCCTGTGGGTTGGTTAGAGACCCATAGCTCATCTCCCTGACAGAGTGGTGGGTCTTTAACTTGGTCCTTGTGGGAAGAGTAAGGGCCTCTGTGTCACCCTTGAGGGATTTCAGTCCCAAATTGAAAGGATGGACTTCTCAGGGACACCTTCCAGCTTTTATTTTCATGGGCTCCAAAATCACTGTGGACAGTACTTGCTTCTTGGAAGGAAAGCTAGACAGTGTATTAAAAAGCAGAGACATCACTTTGCTGTCAAAGACCCATATAGTCAGTGCTCAGAAGGCTGAGCACCGAAGAACTGATGCTTTCGAAACGTGGTGTTGGAGAAGACTCTTGAGAGTCCCTTGGAGTCTCCCTGGAGCTCCAACCAGTCAATCCTAAAGGAAATCAATCCTCAATAGTCAATGAAAGGACTGGCACCTGATGTGAAGAGCTGACTCATTGGAAAAGACCCTGATTCTGGGAAAGATTGAAGGCAAAAGGAGAAGGAGACAACAGAGGATGAGACGGTTGGTTGGCATCACCAACTCAATGGACATGAATTTGAGCAAACTCCAGGAGATAGTTAAGGACCGGGGAACCTGGCTTGCAGCAGTCCATGGGGTTGCAAAGAATTGGACACGACTTAGTGACTGAACAGCTTCTCAGGGAAGGAAGTTTGAAGTACCTCAGCTATTGAAATGAATTTTTCCAGAAGCAACATTTAAGATCTCTACCATAAATTGGACTCTGAGCCCTGAGCAGAGACCTGAGCGCCTAGGAAATCTCTTAGTCACCCGTCGAAGCCCACTTCCTTCAGGAAGCCTTCCCCATTCCTCTTATTGGATAGAATTGTCTCCTTTTCTGAACTTCTGTAGCCCTGGGTTGGAGTTTTGTTCAGATTTACCAGAAACCTAAATTAATAGGTGCATCCTATTTCCCTAGCATTTCAATTCATTGAGGGTTCTCTGTTTTGCTTTAAAAAATAGCAACAGTGGCTTCTTTGTAACACCTCACACTTACTTAGTTTTTGTGAAATAAGCCAGCATTTATGAAACATTTTCCCAGGCCTGGCTTTTCTGGGTACTGAGAGTGACATGCTAGTGGATGCTTGGCCTGGCGTGTCTCTCTGCACTCACGTGGGCTATAGCAGGACTGGTTGCAGCAGCATTCAACCAGTATTTTCTGAGGACTAGTCTGTGCCAGGTACTGAACTGGGCTCAGGAGCGGAACAGCCGAACGAGTTCTGGTCTCTATAGTTTAGGAATTCATAGACTAGAGCGAGGAAACCGACAGAAAAGGAGTGAGAATAACTATTAAGGATCAGCTGGATCAGGGTGGGGCCTTCCCTGGTGGCTCAGCAGCAAAGAATCCACCTGCAATGCAGAAGACATAGAGACATGGGTTTGATCCCTAGGTCGGGAAGATCTCCTGGAGGAAGGCATGGTAACCCACTCCAGTATTCTTGCCTGGAGACTCCCATGGACTGGAGAGAAGAGCCTGGTGGGCTACAGCCCATAGGATCGGACACAACTGAAGCGCCTTTGCACGCACACATGCACAGATCAGTGTAGAAAGCGTGGGAATGGATGGAAGAAGGAATATTTTTGACTGAGAGCCTGGGCCAGAGGTGTAGGGTTGAATCTGTACAACCAAAGACAATGGGAAATGAATGGTGTCTCTAAAGCCCAGGACACAGATGATAAGCAGCTGACGCTACGGGTCTCGTGTATGTGTTGCCTACTGGGCTAGGCTTGTTTACCACAGTCATCCTTTAACCGATCCTATTGTGTAGGCATCACCATGCTGCCTACTTCACACTGGGGAAACCACAGAATTAGAGAAATGTATCTTCCCAGATTATCTCCTGCGTTGTTGAGCCTGTAATTCAGCAGCTGGAGACTGACTCCAAATCTGCACCCGTCCAGTGGGCGTCCATCTCTTTGCTAACATACTGTGGCCATATTTTCTGTTATCAAATGTCAGTGTTGTGTCTTCAGATGTGTGTGCTGTTTAACTGGTTTTTCTTGGAGGGAGTTGGCCCACAGAAATGCTTGTAAAGAAAAGGGGGAAGAGTATTGATTGATTGCAGGGGGCTCAGTAGAGGGAAAGAACTGGAATTAACTCTTTGGAGATTTCACTTGGGCCAAAGGAATGCCCGTGAAGTTTTGGGAAATCCTGTGCTGAATACAGTGACCAAGAGACACTCGGGCATCTGTTGAGACTGAATCTGTACAGCCGCTCTCTATGCTGAGACCACTGCTCCTTCCCTTTGTTATAGCTCTTATCAGGAATCGATTTAGTAATATGACATCTTGCCTTGTTGGACTGTGAGTTCCTTTGAAGTTGAGAGCAACTGCCGGTCATCTCAATACTTCCAGTGCCTGGCGCTGTGCCTGGCACAGGGTGGGTACTTCAGAGTTACTTGTTGAATCCATTCATCTACCCACTCGGCCATCTCCCCATCCACATCTGTCCATTCATCCAACCAACCGTCCAGCCAGCCATTTGTTCATTATCCATCAGCGTACCAATCCATCCATCCATTCACCCATCTATCTACCTGCTCATCCATCTACCCATCCCGTTCATCCAGCCAGCCACCTACTCACTACTCACTTACCCACTCATCCATCTTTCTATCCGTTATCCACTCATTTATCCATCCATCCGTCCACTCACCCACTCACTCTTCTACCCACCTACCCATCCATGCACCCATCCACTTATTTATCACTCGGTTTACTGACCCACCCACACACCTGCTGATCCACTCACTCATTAGGTACTCTCTGCAGAGGACGCTGTGCCTAGCATAATAACGGCTATCATATCAGAGCCTGGTATTATGGCTGTGTCACTGAAGTGACAGAGAGTGAATCAGATACAGACCATGCTCTCAAAGAGCTCAGAATCTAAGGATAATGAGAAGAAAATAATGCAAGTAGAAAAAAAAAAATGACCGAATGAAGACTTCATTGTCTCCAAGTCTGGGATTTTCCAAGAAGATAGTAAGTTGCTTTTTTTTTTCCAAAATCTTAAATGATGTAGATATGAGCGAGACAACCCCTCCTTCTTCATCCCATCTCCCTGGTATCTCAGCCCCTCTGAGGGCTTCCCTGGCACCATCTGGCAGCTTCCTCTGCTGGAAGCCCTTTGACACATGAGGCTCTCTGCAGGAGCTGTATGCGGAGGGCAGGGCTGGGGGTGCTGACCTGGCGACTTCAAGGTGGCCCTATCACCATCCCCTCCTGTGTCTCCCTGAGAGGAATGCTGCCTAAAAGGGCACAGCAGATGTTCTCTGGGCAGAGTCATCATTCATCAGCCCCTCTGGGAACAGGAGGTGACCGCACATTTATCTGAGAGCAGAGGCGAAACCCTCTGACCTTGATTCATCCATCCCAGTCGCTCTTTGGGAGACGCTTCAGGCTCCTGAGGAGCAGAGTGAACCCGCTCACCTTCTCCGGCCTTTGTGGTTGAGATGCCATGTGGAGATGCTTAGGGACGCTGAGTCAGCCTTGCAGGACATGTGCTCCTGGCACGCTTCGGAACCCAGCCCCAAAGAAACCTCTTCAGAATCAGTGGTCTAGTATTTTCAAACTGTTCTGGCAAAGCCATGATCTGGGTGTTTTAAGGTTTAAGGGGAAGTCCTACAGGACTTGGTGGGTTTCACGGCAACGGCAGGATCAGTGCTGCCTGTGTTCAGACTTGGGTCTCTCTGCCTGCTGGTGGCCCGAGTGTGCCGTCTACAGTGAACTCCTCCTGGTCTCCTTGTTCTGACTCCTCGTGAATGCACTGATTCCGTCCACCCGGAGCGTGGGCATCCTTCCTTGCTTCCAGCCCCCGGGGGTCAGTGAGGTAGACCTCCCTGCTGTCCTCTGTGTTTGGGGGAGGGGCTGTCCTCTCTCTCCCCGTGACTCCTCTGGTGCAGTTTCTTTCTCTGGATGGGTCTCCGTGGGGGTTCACTTACCCATCACTGCACCCCTAGCTTCCAGAACCCAAGTCCAGTCATGTCCCTCCCAGTTTCCAGCCCTGCTGTGCTTTCCCATCGGGACTCAGGGGCTTATAAGACCCTTTCTCTTTACCTGTGTTCCAGCTGACACGGAGGGAGGACCAGGTAGATGGAGAGAAGGGTTGCACCTTCATTTCTGCCGAGGCTGTTGGTCTGTGTGGATAAGGCATGAACCAAGAAGCCTGGCTGATTTCCCCTGGCTGCCCTGCCCCCGGCTAGACCCTGCGTGGCGGGGCATCTCATCAGTGGCGTCGAGGACACTGTGACTTGGCCGCAGACCATGTGTGCCTCCTGCTTCTCGGTCTGCTCACCCTCTGCGTCTTTCGGGTTCAGACTTAAAAGAGAGAAATTTGGCCCAGTGGCTCTTTTTGAGTCATTTCATGCAAGTTCCTCCTCCCCACGCTGCAGGGGAGGCAGAAGCTGTTGCTTGAAATGGGGATCCTATAACACAGGTGGGGCAGGAGACCCCCTTCCCTGGGGAACTTGGTCAGTGGAATCTGAAGTCTCTTGGTGATGATAAGGCTTAAGCCATTGCTATGGACTGAATTTCTGTGTTCCCTATTCATATGCTGAAGCCTTAGCCCCGGTGTGATGGTATTTGGTGAGAACTTTGGGAGATGAGGGTGGAGCTTTCGTGAAGAGGATTGTTGTTGTTGTTCAGTTGCTCAGTCATTTCGGACTCTTTGTGACCCCCATGGACTGCAGCACGCCAGGCTTCCCTGTCCTTCACTATCTCCTGGAGTTTGCTCAAATTCATGTCCACTAAGTTGGTGATGCTGTCTGACCATTTCATCCTCTGCCACCCCCTTCTCCTTTTGCTTTCAGTCTTTCCCAGCATCAGGGTCTTTTCCAGTGAGTCAGCTCTTCCCATCAGGTGGCCAAAGTATTGGAGCTTCAGCTTCAGCATCAGTCCTTTCAATGAATATTCGGGGTTGATTTCCTTTAGGATTGACTGGTTTGATCTCCTGCAGTCCAAGGGACTCTCAAGAGTCTTCTCCAACACCCCAGCTCAAAATCATCAACTCTTTGGCACTCAGCTTTCCTTATGGTCCCGCTCTCACATTCATACATGACTACCAGAAGAACCACAGCTTTGACTAGATGGATCTTTGTTGGCAAAGTGAAGGGGATCCTTGCCCTTATAAAGGAGACCCCAGAGAGCTCCCTTGCCCCCTTCTGCTGTATGAGGACCCAGTGAGAAGACAGACAACCGGAAGAGGGTTCTCGTCAGAACCTGACCCTGTTGGCACTGTGATCTGGAACTTCCAGCCTCTAGAACTGAGAGAAGTAAATTTGTTGTTTTAAAGTCACCGACTGGTCTTTTGTTGTAGGAGCCCGAATGGACTAAGTCAGTCACTGTACCAGCTTCCCTGGGCTGCCATCATGGCACCACAAACCACAAGAGTGGCTTATAACACAGAAATGCAGTGTATCTGGAAGCCAGTTTCAGGTTGGCCGCCGACCTCCCTCTGGAGTGCTCCAGGCTGCACTTCTAGCTTCTGGTGACAGCAGAGCTCCGCTCCCCACACGCTGTTCTGTGTGTGTGCACGCCTGTGTCCACATTCCCCTTTTAAAAGGAAGGACACCAGTCAGATTAGACTAGTGGCCTCACCTCCTCCAGGATGACCTCATTTTAACTAATTACATCTGCAATACATTCTTTCCAAATAAGGTCACATCCTGCAGTGCTGGGGGTCACAGGTTTTAGAGACACAATTCATCCCATTACAGTTACTTTCTTGGCTTGAAAGGTGCTTAAGACTTTGACAGGCAGTGACATGGAAGAAGGGTATTCCTGGGGGTTGAGGGAGGAGGTGGACAACGGGTGAACTCATGGAGTTGAGGGTGAGGGGCTTCTGTTTCTCCCAGAGCGGTCAACCACCTTGTCCTTGATCTGTGGTTCACTTTGTCCTGCTGAGAAGCTTGTCCTTGGAAAAAGCTTGGGCTTTTAATTACATGTGTTACTTTAGATTTATGGGACTTCCCTCTGCCTCCCTAGCTGGACCTAAGGGCTTCCCCAGATTGCATCTGGGCAGCATAAAGGGGCTTAGAAACATGGTAATTGAATGCCCCATTCAGTGATCGGAGATGCTTGGCTTCAGCCTGCATTTTGTGTTAGCTCTGCAGTCCTGAATTGACCATTTCTATTGATCAAACCAAGAGGATATGATCAAATGCCCATGTTACTGGGAGCCAGGTTTCCAAGAGTGAGGCTGGCGCCATTGGGAGAATTCGCCTGAATGGAGAGTGAGCTGGTCAGTGGAGCTCTTCGCTCACCGTGGGTGGTGGGCTGACACGTGGGTCCCATCCCACCACTTGCCCGTGGAGAGGACGCATATGGCTCTGGCACAGCGCTGTTGTCTCCCCAGCCTCCCGGGCTCCTGTGGCCACAGCATCCCACTTTTCTCCAGGATCTGGCTCTGTCACACCACAGTCACTTGACCCCATTTTTCCTGCCCTTGTTCACTGGTGCTTCCTTGTGGCAGTTTTCCCGGGGAACTGAACTCGACATGGGGCTCAGACCAACCTGGGTTTTTGTGGCAGGCCTCCTCTTGGAGGGCCCTGAACATTCCTGAGTTTCGACTGCTCAGACTGTAGAATAACCCCCACTGTGGCACTTTCCTCAGGTGGTCCACCTTCTGCTCCATCCTCCTGGGGGTCCCAGGCTACTGTCACAGGCGTCACCAAGGCAACGTGTGCTTTGGGACTGCAGGGAGCCCTTTACCAAGACCTTGCAAGGAACTGCAGCATGTTCACTCATCTGTTCTCCAAGAAACTATCCGGTTAACAAAAATCTGTGCATTCACATTTTTTCCCCCTGGCTTAAGTTTTGACTAGACTTCCCTGGTGGCACAGACGGTAAAGCGTCTGTCTACAATTTGGGAGACCCGAGGTTCGATCCCTGGGTTGGGAAGATCCCCTGGAGAAGGAAATGGCAATCCACTCCAGGACTATTGCCTGGAAAATCCCATGGACAGAGGAGCCTGGTAGGCTACAGTCCACGGGGTCGCAAAGAGTTGGACACGACTGAGCGACTTCACTATATATTCACTAAGTTTTGACTGATGCTGTTCACCGGGTGAGTGACTTTTCCAGCATGGCCTTATTGTGTTTGCAATATTTTTCTGCTTGCTTCTCCTTTTGGAAGTGAGCAAAAGATTATGGCTCTCTTACAAAAATATCTATAAAATAGCATTTTATTGAAAACTTTTAGACATTTGGAAAATTTGCTATTGTAAGTGATCAACCCCTGGACATTCCCATTTTGTGAATGTTTTTTTAAACCGATGACAGTGGAGCAGGGGTACCAAAATACAGCCAGTTACACCCTTGATTCTACTATTATTTCCCATGTGGTCCTGCTGTGGCCAGGTTTAGTTTCTCTATCTGTTAAAAAAAAATGTGTTAATGATAGCCACATCCCCCCAAAAAACCACCTTCCCCACTCGGCCATTGAAGACTAAAGCTTGGTATTTTATTATCGGCCAGGATAAGCTGGCTTCCTGCCCTGATAGTAGTCTTTGTTCAAAGGGACCTTCCCCCACACTCATCTGCTCTTATATGTCTCACTCTTTGCAGACCTAGGTCCTCTTGTTTTAATGTGTTAATGTAGTTCTTGTTTCTGTTACATTTAACAACTGGTAGCAAAACACTGAGGAGTAATTAAAAGCTGCTGAGAACTTCACAGGACCCAGAGAGCCTTCCTAGGAGTGGTTGTTTTTATTTTCCTTGTCTGTGGGCATTTTATTGGAAAAAGTGATTTAGTGCTTTTTCTTCTAAGAGCGAAGGAGAAAAAGGAACCGGGGACTCTAGCAAAATGGTGCGTGCATATTCAGTTGCTGGCAGTAGCACTCTTTTATCTCCTGCAGACAGGGCAGTGGATGACTTGCCCAGGAAGCCGGTGGCCTCTTTCCAGATAGGCGTCTCCTGTCAAGGTCATCAGGAACAGGAGAGTCCAGGCAGGGTGGGAGTTTACGACTTGACCATCATTGAGAGTTGAAAATGAACACTTCAACATAAATTCAGTACAGGAGACAATCACGCTCATTTAAAGGTCAGTTTGGATTGTCCAGGTAATTGACGGTGTTTTCCTTTTCTTCTCAGTAGGAAGAGGTCTCTGGTCTCTCTGGGACTACTCAGGGGTGCCCCCGGCTGTCAGCTGAGAGTCTCAGAGGTTTAGCGTTAGGGCATCGCCCACAATGAGGGTTATCTGCAATTGGAAAGTTGCCAGGGCACTGATTAACTTGGGTCATCTATCTGGCTTGCCCTTCAGCCGGTGTTCTTTATTTCATCAAGGCTGAAACCTACGGAGCCAGCTCGCTTTAGACTCAGAGGGAATCCGAAAGCTCTGGCTAGGCATGCAGACATCTGGTGGGGAGGACAGAGGCAGCATCTCGCCCAGCTCCTCAGGCCCATGTCCACTATCCAGAGGTTAAACTGGACCAGAGGAGAGATGGAGCGGCTGTAGGCTCAAGAGCATGATCCGTCTGCATTCGGATCCCATCTCTGCCTCTTACTGGTTGTGTGTCCTTGGGCAAGACCTCATCTCTCTGGCCCTCACGTTTCCCCTCCTGCTGGTCTCACAGGAACTGCCTGAGGATGCAGTGAAATGATGTCAGATGCCCGGTTAGAAGGATCCTCTGGGGGCAGTTCGCGTGCTAGCCTTATCAGGTGGATCATCAATACTGAAAATAGCCACCTCGGCAGCCTTGTAAAATAGCACTTTGATATTTTTGCATTTGCCATGTAGTATTGTGTTCTGTCTGAACATCCACGTCTCCGCAGAAGGTCAGCATGACCTCATTGTCTGGGACAGATTTCACCTCGCTCTGTTTTGGTCTTATCATTACTCTCATTCCATGCTTTCCAAAACACAGCACCTGTCTTGTTACTGGATGAACCAACACTGGGCTCAGTGCGGCTGTGGCAGATAGCTCTGTCCATCACTTTCTTTGCTCCTGATTAATGGAACCCGATTAATGGTTTTGTTCACAATAGCAAAGTGCCTGGCTAAAAACCCAGTTTTCTAGGCTCTGTTGGAGACTAGGTGGCCCTAAAGACAGCTTCCAGCCAGTGTTTTATAAGCGGAAATCTACTGGTTGGGACTTCTGGGAAAACATTTGTTTTCCTGCTGAAGAAGTCCTGCTCCTTTTATCTTTGCTTTTCTCCCTTCTGCCAGGCTGGACTGTGGACTTCACAGGCTGCCTTCCACGGCAGAAGGAGCTTTGGTCTTGAAGTGAAAAAAACAAGTAAAAGTGTTAGCCGCTCAGTCATGTCTGACTCTTGGCAACCCCATGGACTGTATGTAGCTCGCCAGGTTCCTCTGTCCAGAGACTTCTCCAGACAAGAACACTGGAATGGGGAGTCATTCCCTTCTTCAGGGGATATTCCCAACCCGGGGGTTGAACCCGGGTCTCCTGCATTGCAGATAGATTCTTTACCATTTGAGCCAGGAGGGAATGCCATTGTCAAAAGGCTACCCTGGCTCTGGACTAGCTGTCCCCAGGTTTCCTCGTTACATGGGAAGAATGAGCCGCTCTTGGGTTGAGCCACTGTGGCTGGGTTTCTGTAACAGGCAATCTAATATGGTGATAGGTGTGTGAGACGCTTGGTTGAGCTCACACTGACATGACTGTGTCAATTTACACTTTTCATGTGGCCTTTTTAAAGATGTCTTGGTCACATTTGCTTTCTTGTGCCCATTTCCTTCCATAGTGGCACATCCTGTAGATTTACTTGGGCCTCTTTCTTTAGGCTTTTGGCAAAGACACAGGAATGGGGAGCGTCTCTGATGATTCAGAGGGTAAAGAATCCACCTGCAATGCAGGAGACATGGGTTCGATCCCTAGGTCAGGAGGATTCCCTGGAGGAGGAAATAGCAACCTACTCCAGTATTCTTGCCTGAAAAATCCTATGGATAAAGGAGCCTGGCCAGCTACAGTCCACGGGATCACAAAGAGTCAGACATGGTTGTGCAGCAAACATAGGAGGCTGTGTTCACACAGAAATGCTGCCTCTAGTGGTGAGGGGAAGCATCTGCTTGCGGGAGCCGTGACCTCTCCTCAGGCCAGGACTGCCCAACAAGGCAGAGACCAGCCCCATAGGATGTGGGGCTGCACTAAAATCTGAGCTTTACCTAGCAGCTGTCCAATCTTGGTTAATGTCTACGAGCCTTAGTTTTCTCATTAGTAAGGTAAGAATTTTAGTGGAGATTAAATAAAATCATATACATTGAATACTAATGACAGTCTTATTCTGTGTAGCTGCCTGCTTCTTCCTCTCTTATCTTATCCTTGGAAGGCAGTAACTGTCAGTCCTTTTAATGGGTTCTTTTACTAATTCCCTTGCCATTTCTAAAGGACATTTGTTGCTACTGGTTAATTGTTGAATTTTAGGTAACATTTATTAACTTCCCAATTTGGAAGTTTCATGTTTGCCCCATTGTTCCCATACAGATACACACGTACTGCCCTCTACCATCCCAGTACAGTTATTTATAGTGTGATAGCTGGACTCAATTAATACATGAATATGGGCAGTTAGACAGTTTGATGGCTGGGCCAGGTATGTGTTAATATTACTATTATTATCTTTTTCCTGCTAGCTTTTGTTTTCTGTAAAAATCATCATTGCTTTTTTTTTTTACCCATTTGTCAGTTTATCTAGTTACTAGCACAAAATGGGGAAATGATAAATGCTAGTAAATATATTAAAAGAAAAGAAGAAACATGCCAGTTCTTCAGGACAAAGGTCTTCCCTTCTGTTACTTCCCTCCCCCCATTAAATTCTTAGATCAGTTTCTATTCTGGGACCTCATATAAATGATATTGGGACACAGTGGACCTAATTTGTTAGTAAATGCCAAAGCCAGTTCCATATGGCTCTTTTCCATGATGGTGTTGAAAAAATGCCAGTGTTGCAATATCACAGAATAACTCTGGGTAGATGATTCCATGAGGAACTAAGTTAATGGAGCTGAAAATGTCTCGTGGTGAAACTTGATCCAAGAGTCAACTTGGGCACCTGGTGGGCTGGGTGTACAGCATGTCTCCTGACCTGTCTTTTCTGCTGGTCAGCCTCTCTAAATAGCAAGTTCATTCAATTACGCAGTACTGGTGGAGACAGCCAGGCATGGGCTGGACTCTGGAGAGTCTGTAATCAACAACACAGATGTGGTCTTTTCCCTCGCAGAGTTCACGGTCTAGCGGGACAAGACACTGTAGCGTGAATGGTTGGTGTGGGGAGTGTTGTGAAGGAAGGCAGCGTATGTCACCATCTCCGAAGCCTATCAGTAGTTGAACAGAGTCTGCCACCTTGTTTGTTCTGCTGATAAGCATTCTCCAAATCCCTTAGTTTCCCTTTCCTTTAACTTTTTTGAAGGCTTATCTATCTCCTTTCTGCATCGACACAAAAACAGCTGTTGAGTAGAGTGAAACCCACAAGATCTCAGAATCCGTCTTTCTCAGGCTGTAAAATCAACCTCCATCCAGTAAGAAACTTGCTCAGGGAAACAGTGCAATGGACATGGGGCTGGATACTCCTGTTCCCAGCTGTCCACATTAGGAAAAGGCCCTGAATTCACGTGCTCGCTGCTGTGTCTGAGAAACAGATCATAAAAATCCAGGGGTCACTATTCCGGTAGAACAGAAGTATGATGACTCTTCAAGGCTGGGACCTACCACTACTCCAAGTTCACATTTACATCAAAGTTAATGAGTGGCTGAAATCTCTTTCAAATCCACCCATAAAAGGCAAGAACTTATAATGTGCAAACACACTAGGTGAAAGTAGGAGAATTATTTGTTTGGATTAAATGCTCTAGTCTCTGTTTTTGAAATAATATAACAGTTTCTTGTTATAAGGCAAAGGGTTGGACTGGGTGACAGTTCTAAGCCCCTTTAACTGTAAAACTTGTTTGACTATAAAACCCTTTGCCAAGCAATGCTGTCTGCCAAGAGTACTTGGAACTAAGTCTGTATTTTCTAGGAGAAATCTTCAACACCAGTACTCATATGAAATGATATATATTTGTCAAATTTCACTGTTTTCTTTGCTAGCTATAGATATTTATTCTAAAAGAATGACCAGATAGCTGTTTTTAGATTGAAAGTAATTAGATTCAGTGACTGGGCTTCCCAGGTGGCTCAGGGATAAAGAAACTGCCTGCCAATGCAGGAGACACAGTCAGGAAGATCCTCTGGAGAAGAGAATGGTAACCCATTCCTGTATTCTTGCCTGGAGAATTCCTTGGGCAGAGGAGCTTAGGGGGCTACAGTCCATGGGGTTGTATAGAGTCAGATTATGACTGAGGGACTAACACTTTCTCCTACTTTATATGTTTATTTTGCACAGTGACTTTGAAAATTCCCATTTTCCAGGATTCATTTGAAAATAAAGGGAAGAAACTCTAAAAATAATGAAATTGCCAAATCCATATTAAACTCGTGAAGATGGAAGAGTTCCCTTACTCCCACCAGGGGAAGTGCAAGTGACAGTGTTAGTTGCTCAGTAAAAGACCCTGTAAAATAGTCAGTAGAGAAACCAGAGTATACAGTAGGACAGATACTAAAGCTACAAAATAAAAGTGAAACAGTAATACCTACAGAAATTTCTTTTTGGTTTGGTAAGATAAACCGAAGGGATAGTTTAGGAATGTAGGAAGGGACAAGAGAAAAACAGATAATGAATACATATATGAACACATGCTCAACTTCACAAGTAAAGAGAAAACTGCAAATTATAACTGCATGAGATAACCGCTAGCAGAAATTTAAATCTGACCGTATCAAGGGTAGGTAAGGATGAGGAACAACCAGACCCACTCACTCAAGTTGGCACAACGTTTTTGTCCTAGGGTATGCTATTCTAGTGGCCTACAGTGTGGACAGTGCCCCCTGGAATTGTGTGGCAGCCTTGAGACCTATGATTGTACCAGGAGCTATGTATAATGTCTATACTTGTGTTATTCGTAACAACACACAAGCAAACAAAAACTGTTCATAGAAGTAGCTCAAGTAGTCATCAACTATGGAGTAGAAAAATAAACAGTGGTGTATTTACACAGTGAAGTGCTATACCGCTGTGAAAGCAACTCGCAGATCCAGGCAACATCATGGGTGAATTATACAAAAAAAAAAAAAAAAGTCATGGAAAAAAATATACAGTGTAAGTCCACTCATAAAGAGTTTAAAAGATGTAAAACTAGACAACATGTTGCTTAGATTGAAACAAGTTAAATTAGCTTGTCAGATGCTTCATGCTTTTGAACTGTGGTTTTGGAGAAGACACTTGAGAGTCCCTTGAACATCAAGGAGGTCAAACCAGTTAATCCTAAAGGAAATCAACCCTGAATATTCATTTGAAGGACTGATGCTGAAGCTGAAGCTCCAATACTTTGGCCACCTAATGTGAAGAGCCCACTCATTGGAAAAGACCCTGATGCTGGGAAAGATTGAAGGTAGGAGGGGAAGGGGATGACAGAGGGTGAGGTGGTTGGATAGCATCACCGAATCAATGGGGAATTTGAGCAAACTCTGAAAGATAGTGAAGGACAGGGAAGCTTAGTGTGCTGTGGTCCATGGGGTCGCAAAGAGTTGGACATAACTTAGTGACTGAACAACAGCAAGCTTACTGATGTTGACCTTTACCAAATAGGAAAACCAAAAAAAAAAAAAAAAAAGCTGAGTTAAATCTGTGTTAGATTTTAGGTTAACATTAAGTTAAACTAAGACTTTTGTTAAAATTATAAAGAAAAGCAAGCGAGTGATAAACATAAAATTTAGAGTACCAGATACCTGGGGGTGTTAATGGATAAGAGCACATGAGTTGGGGGATACCAAACATGATGAAATTTTCTTGTTCTTACACTGGAAGTGGGCATGTGGATATTTGTTGTATCATGAGTCTTTATCAAGGGATTAGAGTCCCTTGAATCTATTTGTCACTTCCACTATAGAGTCAAGGCATTATAATCCCTTGATAAAGACTCATGATACCCTAGTGCTGGGAAAGATTGAAGGCAGGAGAAGGGGATGACAGGATGAGATGGTTGGATGGTATCACTGACTCAATGGACATGAGTTTGAGTAAACTTCGGGAGTTGGCAGTGGACAGGGAGGCCTGGCATGCTGCAGTCCATGCGGTCGCAAAGAGTTGGACACGACTGAGTGACTGAACTGAACTGAGTCTTTATCACACAAATATTTACAAATATCTTTTTGTATCTGTGCTGGGTCTTTGCTTCAGCACTCAGGCTGTTCATTTTGGCACTTGAGCTTTCTCTAGTTGCGGTGCACAGGCTTCTTAGGCTTCTCTTGTTGTGGACCATGGGCTCTAGAACTCAAGGGCTCAGTAGTTACCACGTGTGGGCTTAGTTGCCCTATGGCATGCGGGATCTTAGTTCCCTGACCATGGATTGAACCCTCATCCTCTGTAGTAGAAGGCAGATTCTCAGCCACTGGACCACCTGGGAAGTCCCTATTTGCACAGATTTCATAAGCACAGTTCAAAAACAGGAAGGAGTGAGATGAAAGGTTGCAACAATGTGTGACAGCTTCCTAGAAGCGATGGGCCCTGAGGTTGGCCTAGAAGGATGGGGAGTTTGGCTTTTGGGGAGGGAAGGCCATTCTGGATCTCCTTTGGGCCAGAGATGCTGTGTGCAAGTCCATCCAGCCCAGCCCAGCCCAGGCCAGAATTCTGTTGGGCTCTGAAGTCAAGTCAATCTGGCTCCAAGAAGAAAGAGAACACAGGTGGTGGGCTGCTGTTAAGGGGGCAGGTGCCCCTGGCTCCCTCCCAGCTTCCGACAGTGACTCAGGCCTAGAGCTGGAGGGCGGCTCTGGGGATGTGTGTTCCCCATTCAGCCCCAGGAGGGTTTCCAGTTCATCCTGTGAGTGCTGTCACTTGAAACATACAAGTGTCTATTGAGCGGGAGCTGTGGGCTGCTAAAGAGATGGTGTAGCTTGGACTGTTCATTTTGCAGATGTCAGATGACTGGCTTGCTGGGGAGTGGCAGTTGGGTCAGGGTGATTCCAGCACTCAGGTCCTCTGATCTTTTCCATACGTGCTGTCTCCAAGTGGATCTCCAGCTTGATGGAATTTCATGAGTGTAATCTGTCCCCACACCGAAGTTGTTTATGTGTTTGTAAAAAATTTAGGAAATACAGAAAATTAGGAAGAAAAAAAATTTGCCCATAATTTCATTTCCCCAAACATCCAGTGCTATCATTTCAGTGTATTTCCTTCCAGTCTTTTTCCTATGCATTTAAAACTTGCAACTACAGTAGTCTAAAAGGATGCAATATACTTTCTCTGCATTGTCATTATTTCATGCTTTTTCTCATTGAAATGTGGCATACTAAATATATTAGAAACTGTCTTGCTAATGAGTCAGTGTTAGCCAGAATAAAGTGGGAGATGTTCACTGACTGGTGGAGAGATATTTGGGGTAATTAATTTTCCTTTTTTTTTTCTTGCCTTGTTTTTGGTTTTCAGCTGCTAAGTCTTTGTGACCTCATGGACTGCAGCACCCCAGCCTCCTCTGTCTTCCACTATCTCCCGCAGTTTGCTCAAATTCATGTCCATTGACTCAGTGATGTTATCTAGTCATCTCATCCTCTGTTGTCCCCTTCTCCTTTTGCCTTCCATCTTTCCCAGCATCAGGGTCTTTTCTAAGATGTTGGCTCTTTGCATCAGGTGGCCAAAGTATTGCATTGGGTGGCCAAAGTATTGGAGCTTCAACTTCAACAGCCCTCCCCGCAATGAATAGTCAGGGTTGATTTCCTTTAGGATTGACAGGTGTGATCTCCTTGCTTCCAAGGGACTCTCAAGAGCATCACAATTTGAAAGCATCAATTCTTTAACACTCAGCTTTCTTTCGGAGAAGGCAATGGCACCCCACTCCAATACAAAAATCTCATGGACGGAGGAGCCTGGTAGGCTGCAGTCCATGGGGTCGCTAAGACTTAGCGACTTCACTTTCACTTTTCACTTTCAGGCATTGGAGAAGGAAATGGCAACCCACTCCAGTGTTCTTGCCTGGAGAATCCCAGGGATGGGGGAGCTTGGTGGGTGCTATCTATGGGGTCGTACAGAGTCAGACACGACTAAAGCGACTTAGCAGCAGCAGCAGCAGCTTTCTTTATGGTCCAACTCTTACACCTGTTTGTGACTATTGGTTATCGCCTACACCTCATCAATAAACACTCTCATGGTTATTGTTATTTTGTGCTAAGAGCTTGGGAAACAGATGGGCAGAATAGGCTTTCAGGAGCTCCAGTCTGGAGCCTCCATGACTATTATTCCTGTGTCTAGTAAAATGAGAGATGGAGCGTTAACAGCTTCTTGGCTAGGATCTTGCTTCTGAAAGGCAGAGCTGATGAAGTCCTGCCTCTGAGCAAAAGCCACAAAGGAATTATCTTTTCCTAAGCCTTTAGCTTTTGTTTTAAGGTTCACCACAAACTTTAGCAATGAAAAAAAAAAAGTGCAGTAACTGGGTCATTCTGACCTAGAACCAACTAAAACACTTCTAATTACTGCGGCAGACAACGATGAATCATACCTAAGCTAGCTTGCTGCCTTCTCAGTCATACGCGCTCATAATCAGACTCTTTGTTTCGTCGCCAGTAGAACATTTGCTCCAGCTTGTTTGGGTTTGTAGGAGGAGAGAAGNCTGACCTAGAACCAACTAAAACACTTCTAATTACTGCGGCAGACAACGATGAATCATACCTAAGCTAGCTTGCTGCCTTCTCAGTCATACGCGCTCATAATCAGACTCTTTGTTTCGTCGCCAGTAGAACATTTGCTCCAGCTTGTTTGGGTTTGTAGGAGGAGAGAAGTTTGCAGATCTTCTCAGCAGAGGATCTGCTTGGCTGCACCAGTGCAGTGGGGAGAGGTCTTCATGTTTATCAGGATTTAAACTTCCTTAGAGCAGGGCTATGGCTTAGTCATTTTTCATCATGGCAATACCAATAAAAGCTACCATTTTTGAGCACCGACTATGTGCTAGATGGTATGAAATGTGCTTTATGGTCTCTTGGTGTCATTGAAGTCCTCCAACAATCTTATGATATAGGTGTTATTATCCTCATGTTGCTGAGAAAACAGGCTCTGGAAAATTGTTGTTTTTCAGTCATTAAGTTGTGTTTGACTCTTTCCAACCCCATGGACTGCAGCACACCAGGCTTCTTTGTCCTTCACTATCTCCCCAAGTTTGCTCAAGCTCTTGTCTGTTGAGTCAGTGATATTATGTAACCATCTTGTCCTCTGCCACCCCCTTCTCTTCTTGCCCCTAGTCTTTCGCAGTATCAGGGTCTTTTCTGGAAAGTTAAGTCACTAAAATACCCAGTATATGTAAGCTAGGCATGTTGAATGAGTGATTGAATTATTACTGCAAGCTAATGGAAGGGACGGAGAAGGCAATGGCACCCCACTCCAGTACTCTTGTCTGGAAAATCCCATGGACAGAGGAGCCTGGTAGGCTGTAGTCCATAGGGTCGCTAAGAGTCGGGCACGACTGAGCGACTTCACTTTTACTCATGCATTGGAGAAGGAAATGGCAACCCACTCCAGTGTTCTTGCCTGGAGAATCCCAGGGACGAGGGAGCCTGGTGGGCTGCCGTCTATGGGGTCACACAGAGTCGGACACAACTGAAGTGACTTAGCAGCAGCAGCAGCAATGGAAGGGAACCGCTGAAGAGAAGACCTAGCCAGTATGAGCCAAAAACTTAAAAGTTTGTTACCACCCAATTATTCCTTTTTTTTTTTTTTTTTTTTGCAATTTTTAAGCTCCAAATTTGAGTAGCAGTGGAGGAGGGGAGGAGATTTCAGTGTAGGCAAATAACGTAAGACATGGATGAGGGAATAGGTTTGTAATCAGCCAAAAGATCAGCTTGACATAGTAAAAACAAGGGGGGGGGAAATAGTTAAGTGTCAGTCACTGTGCTAAATACATTATCTTATTTAAAACTCACAGAACCCCTTTGAAGTAAGCCTTGTTATCTCTGTTTATGGGGGAGGAAAGGAGCTTAGAGAGGATGTGGGAGCTTCCTGAGGTCACACAGCAACTGAGTGAGGGGCAGGGTGGGAACCTAAGCACTGGCTCCATAGCAGCTTTTCCTGTAAACACAAGCTAAGAATGGAGATTTCATTAATTATGCTTGAATTTTATTTTGTATTTGATGGGGGCGGGGGTGGGGAACCCGGATGATACACAGATTTCTTTTATACTAACAAACCCAACAACTGGCTCTGTCCCAGGAAGAGATTCCAGCTCGGTGCAGGGAAAAGGCCAAGAAGTTGATGAAAGATTTGGAGTTGCCAGAAAGAGCTTGGCATGACTGGTGTGCAGTTCAATGATGGTGACCAAATTTTCCAAAACAGAATCAGCTTGCCATGTCTGTTTGCGTGCACCTCCCCGACCCCACCCCACCCCAAGGATCAGAGAACTGAAAATGTAGTTTGGATACAGAAATACAGTCACACGGTCAGTTCTGAAATAATGCGACAAGTTTCTAAAAATTACTGAGTCATAAAAAATTGCACAATGAAAACCACAGGAGTTATGGGAAGTTGGCATTATAGGCATAGAACTCAAAAATTTAATCAATGACACATTGGAAAAAAAAGGTAAATGCCTAATAGAAAAGGGAAGCACAGGGGACTTCCCTGGTGGCCCAGTGGTTAACAGTCCTTACTCCCAATGCAGGGGGCGTGGGTTCTATCCCTGTGTGTGTGTGCGTGTTCATTCGCTCAGCTGTGTCCGGCTCTTTGCAACCCCATGGACTGAAAGCCCGCCAGGCTCCTCTGTCCATGGGATTCTCTAGGCAAGAATACTGGAGTGGGTTGCCATACCCTCCTCCAGGGGATCTTCCCAACCCAAACCCACGGATCGAACTTGCATCTCCTATCCCTTCTGCATTGCAGGTGGACTGTTTACCGCTGAGAATCCAGGGAAGCCCCTTTGATCCCTGGTCAAGGAATTAAGATCCTGCTTGGCCAAAAAAAAAAAAAAAAAAAAAAGGAAGCACAATTCTCCATATGAGAAATGGTCAAGAAATACATAAAGGCTGCAATAAATATGGAGCTTGACTTAGAAGTGCAAGATGAATGGAGTTCTGTGTGCAGAAGGACTCATGGGAAAGGTTGGTGATTGTGAGTTACTGTGAAGGAGAGGAAGGAGAGAGATGTGGAGTCATATGGAAAGTTCTAACACCAGAGACAGATGGCTGTGGTTCGTCATAGATACTGAGATCGGAGGCGGCTGGTGGGTGTTGGAGGTGTGTGGTTTGGTGTCTTCCTTAAGCAGCTCACTTCACTGGGCACCATTTTTCTGCATTCACCTTTGTGTTTCTTGCCAAATACATTACACCCAGGGCACACAGAATGCACAAAGTTTTCAAGTTGTTCTGTAATTTGTTAATCTGTTGGTACCGATCTGTGGTTTAAAAACAAGAGGTGTAGCAGAGCCGACTGACGTGGAAATGTGTGTGGCTCCCATGCCTGTGGCTTTTCCCTTCAGCTCTCTAGGTAGCCAGGGGTCCCCACTGGGGACTAAACGCATGTGTCCTCCCCACCCAGATTCACATGTTGAAATCTAATCTTTGATGTGATGGTATTGGGAGTTGGGGCCTTGGGGAGGTGATGAGGTCATGCGGGTGGCACCTTCAGGAAGGGCATGGATGCCCTTTCAAAAGACCCATTAGAAAGCTCCCTCATCCCCTCTGCCACCTGAGGACACAGTGAGAAGCTGGTCCGTCTGTGAGCCAAGAAATGAGCTCTCACCAGATACCAAATCTGTTGGCACCTTGGTCGTGGACCTCCCAGCCGCCAGAACTGAAGAAATAAATGTTTGTTTTCTGAGCCTTCCAGTCCATGGTGTTTTTTTACAGTAACCTCAGGAGACTAAGACCCTCCCTTGGCTCTAAATCAGAGGATGGACCAGGGGTCACTTCTAAGACGCCTTCTTCTATGATTTTCAAGTCTCTCACCGAATGGGCTAGGTGACAAAAGTATGCCCACCTCTCCAAATCTCTCAGAGGATTATAATTATAGGTGTTTTTTAAAATCCTTTATATATCCAGTTTTCTTTCTCTGGCTGCTTTAGTATCTTTTCTTCTCCTGGATGTCCTTGTCATGCTTCGGTCTTTCTTCAGATGCCAGGTGACCCTTGGTCCTTCATGGGTGTTTTAAAAAGAGACAGTTGGCTGGGAGATTTGCACCCGTAGGTGGAGCTTGTGGACTGGCAGGGGTTGATTTGGGCGCTCAGGACAGCACTTTGGAGGCCTCTAAATACTAGACGGTGTCTCTGTTAGTGGCCCTAATTCTCCTCGGTTGATTCAGTTTAATTGATTTCATGTTTTGCCAGAGGTGCACCACCTGAGTCCTGGAATCCTACACGTGGCCGTCGAGTGGAACGTGGAGGAGCCAAGTGCTTTGTATACAGCATTTCAAAGAAGTCCCCTGTTTTCGGCTAAACCCCGAGTCTGGGTTTCTGTAAGGCCAACCGGCTTCCTCTCATTACTCCCCCTGTTATCAGCCACAAATCTTCCCTCCAGTCTGGCTTCTGGAATTTCGTTAAAGCTAAACAAAGACAGAAATGCTCAGGTCTCTTAAGGGAGGTCAGGCCCATCGCACAACACCAGAGACTTTTGAGGTAGGTTTTGAAGGATGAGTAGGAGTTCGTGTCATGAAAGAGGTGTCAGGGCTTCCCATGCTCACCGTGCTGGAGTTGCGAGCGGTCAGCGTCAGGCAGTACCAGACCCTCACCGCTGGCAGAAGTAGAGCAGATCGAAAGTGATCTACAAACTCTCAGGGCAGCGGTTTGCAAAGGCCAAGGCAGCTTTGTTCCTTAGCGGTGGTAACCGTGGTCTCCAGCACGGTCTGTTGCACAGGTAGAGACTTTTTGCCTTTTGCAGATCATCACTTCTAGCCTCTGTGGTCACATACAAAAAAGCCAACACAGTTGGCTGCTAGTTTGGTGAATCTAGGGGCTTCCCTGGTGGCTCAGATGTTAAAGCATCTGCTTGCAATGCAAGGAGATCCAGGTTCAATCCCTGAGTGAGGAAGATCCCCTGGAGAAGGAAATGGCATCCTGCTCCAGTATTCTTGCCTGGAGAATCCCATGGACAGAAGAGCCTGGCAGGCGACAGTTCGTGGGGTTGCAAAGAGTTGGACACCACTGACCTACTGACACACACACACGTGGTGAGCCTATCCATCCTTGTCACATATAAGGTGGAGGGGATCTGGCCGGGAGGTGGGGGGAACAGTATTTGATATGAAATAGAAGAGAGGGGTTTATGGCAAGGAGATACACTGACACTGAGCATAGATGTGCAGATGTAAATTCGGAAGGAAGGCTCTCACCAGACATGCCCATCGGAGCTGACACTCGGGTGAGCTCTCCTGTGCAGGGCATCTCTGTTATTTTCACACCAAAAGCCTATTTTGAGAGCAGCAGGAAAGCACAGTCAGTTCAAAGGTATGTAATACAGGCCCGAGGAAGGCAATTCCTTCTTTGCTAATTTTCTCCTCATGATGATGATGATTTACGTCAGTTTAAAATGAGCAAATTATAGAAAAGATTAAAGAAGCATTAAAAACATCTTGAATTGTTTCATTCTCATCATGGCCTTCAGTTCAGTTCAGTTCCTCAGTCATGTCCAACTCTTTGTGACCCTGTGGATTGCAGCATGCCAGGCTTCACTGTCCATCACCAACTCCTGGAGCTAGCTCAAACTCACGTCCATCGAGTCAGTGATGCCATCCAACCATCTCATCCTCTGAGGTCCCATTCTCCTCCTGCCTTCAGTCTTGCCCAGCATCAGGGTCTTTTGCACTGAGTCAGTTCTTTGCATCAGGTGGCCAAAGTATTGGAGTTTCAGCTTCAGCGTCAGTCCTTCTAATGAGTATTCATTGGCCTATACCATTCATGGCCTATATGGTTAGTATTTCATATGTGCCTTTCACTGTTCTGAGTACTCTCTGCATATTCATTCATGGAATCCACACAACACCCCTAAGAAACTGATACTTTTATCCCTTCTTTCACATTGTGGAAACCAAGACACAAAAGGTTAGGGAAGTTGCTCAAGGACAAACGTCCATAAAGTCAGAATTGAAACCCAAGCCTGGGTCAAACCCAGGATATCTCTCTCTAGATATGTTGCTTTTGTTGTCTAGGTGCCAAGTTGTGTCCAACTCTCTGTGACTCCAGGGACGGTAGCCTGTCTGGCTCCGCTGTCCAAGGGATTTCCCAGGCAAGAATACTGGAGTGGGTTGCCATTTCCTCCTCCAGAGGAGTCTTCCCAACCCAGAGATTGAACCTGAGTCTTACATCTCCTGTATTGGCAGGCGGATTCTTTACCACGGAGCCACCTGGGATGTGCCGCCCCACCCCCACTAGATGTCTCTTTCTATAGTAAGATATCATATGCTTTATATGACATATATGTGTATATATTTCTATTTCTGTAACAATTTAAAATCTTTTCTTTGCCAAACGGTGCATCCTGAATGTATCCGTCTCATTTAAAAATTTCATTCACAAAGCCACTTCCTTGTGGATTGTTGCTTTGATTACATTAATTAGATTATAAACAAGCAGCATTGTGTTTACATTTTTAAAATTTTATACCTTAAAGCACGAAAATTAATTATCTCGAAAGCTCATAAAATTGAGAAAGATCATTTTTTCCTATATCTCTTTATAGTTAAATATCTAAGAATAGACTTTACCTTGTTAAAAGAAAAAAAGCACGTGCATGCGGTTTTTGGAGACTGCATGAGGCTTCCTTTCCTGTTGGATGCTTCTGTGGTTTTTAACACCGTGACAGGGCTCTGAGTGGTGGACCGTGTAGGCCCTTCAAGCAGGGTCACTTTCTTTTCAGTCCCCCGGGTCCTCAGATGTGACTTCCTCCCCCAGGCCCCGCCCCTTGAGAGAAGCCCGGTCAGGGTTTGCGGGGTGTGTGGGTGGGGTGGGGGGCGGGGGCGGGAATTCCCGCAGCATCGCTCAAGTAGGGCCACCAGGGGGCGCTGCCCTACCTGTCCTTGAAGACCTGGAGACAGGTGGGTTCTCACCTGCCTTGCTCTGGAATAAGGGCTCAGCCTGGAGGAATAGGTCTGTGATCCGGGGCTCTTCCTTCCACCCCATCCATGGTTGTTTTGAACACTGAGCCTTGAAGCAGCTGAGAACTCTCGTTGCTGTCTGAGACACCAACAAGAATAACCCCGTCTTGGGCTTTGTCACAAAAGGCAGAGGACGTGGGACCCCTTGGATCCTGGCCAAGTCACCTTGTCTAGCAAATGGAAAACCTTGGAAAGAAAAATCAGAGTTAAAGGGATCTGGCACATATGAGGGGGGCACCCATGACTTCTTGTCTTCCCCTTTCCAGTTAGTATTTGAGCAGGATTCCCTGATTTCCAAACATCAGTTGCAACCGGAATGTGTAGGAAGATACAGACGAGAGCTATTGTTTTCCATGATATCCAGAGGAGTAGAAATGACTTCAGAAGAGAAGTCTGAAAACGAGCCTCTGTGACTCTTGGGGGCAACTTCTGAGCGGGTGTGTCCCCTCCTGTGTGTCCCCAGCCAGAGGAGGCTCTTTGGAAGGGCGCATGTCTCCCCGGGTCGGGGCCACACCTGCTGTCCTCCAGGGGCCATGCAGGCAGAACCTGTGCGCTTCCCTGACCCTTTGTTCTCTGCGCAAGAAGATGTGGTACCATGCCAAGTACAAAACTTTCATGTTTGAAAAGACTGGGTTTAACTGCTGGTGGTCAGACCAACAGATTGGTATGTACCTGCATGGAGAGCACTCTGACCCAGCAAAACACTTCAGTGCTAAGAAGATGGAAAACCGTGGCATTTGCCATCTGACCCAGCAGGAGCCTGGGGCAGATGGAGCTCAACTTGGAAAGTCTGCTGCAGTTTCTTTCTTTCTTTTCTTTTTTTTTTTTTTCCCTCCTGGTTGTTGTTGTAGCCCCAGGAGCAGATACTGCCTTTGAAACCTTCCCGTGGGCTGGCTTGGCCCGCCTCTGCCTCCCTGGGCTGGGGCTAGGGAACCAGGGTGTCAGGCTGCCCGAATACTTGGCACTGTTCTTGGGGGCATTGAGGGCTCCCTGCATGATCAAAGGCACAGCCCGGGAGGTGGGGGCTCAGCAAGTGCTCGCCCTCCACTGGGCTCAGCCTGCTCCTGGCTGGGTGCTTTCTGGCCGCCTGCAATGACCAGCTTCTTGTAAGGTACAGTGTGTTCGATGTTGGGAGTGGAGTGCCCGCTTTGGGGGCGGCGGGGGGTGGGTATTGGACAGGTGGGCCCTAGCTTTCTGGCTCATGAATAAGATGGCCCTGGCCTGTGTCAAGCAGAAAAATGGCAAAGTGTTTTTCTTTTCAGTAAGCTGAGTGAATCCACTTAATGCATTTGTTTCCTGATTTTTTTTTTTTCTGTTGGAAATAAAGGGATTGGAGTTATTAGTATTGTACAAGGTGGACTCAAAACGGCAGAGAGTTGGATTATAATTGCTAAGGAAATGAGCCGCACTCTGTGGATCCTGCCTCATGGGCTCTGGAAAGAGGTTTCTTTTTCTTTTTCCTGCAAATCTTCCCTGGCTTTATTCTGAAGGTGCTTCTCTCCCCTTTCAGTTCTCCCAGCAGCCAGGGGGTGGGGACATCATGTTGGCTTTGTGGCTCCATTCCAGAGCGCCTTAAGGAAGGTCGCAGAGGGAGTGCCACCTGGCATTGTGTGGACAGATGTCTGGGTGGCGTGGTGCTGTGGTGGTTTTGTGGGGCAGGACCAGCCCTGGTTAGAGAAACAACAGATTAGAAGTCAAACCCTCAGCCCGCTTTTCTTCCTTAAACAACACCTGTGGAGTTTATGAGTTCCTCGAGGGAATATCTCAGAAATCTGCATGAGAATGGTGTTTCCTGCCAGGAAGACCTCAAAGAGTTTATAGGATGCCACCCTGCAGCCTGAATGCGTTTATGGCCATATCATATATACGGGGCTGACTCTCCCTACGCTCCTTGAGCATCACGCCCACTTTCCTCCAGGAGGGCTCACCAAAGACATGGGAAATGTCATCTTGAGAGGCCTTTGCTTTTGGTTTTGTTTTCTGAAAGTTCGGGCTCATCAGAGAAAAGTTGTCATTCTTGTGTGTTGGCTGAAAGATTCTTAGCTTTGGCTGTAAGGATGAGGGAGGAGGAAGGAACAGGGATCCGTGGCAGCTCAAATCTGAGCTGGAGTCTGGGAGGCTGACTCTGGATGGGGCAGGGTCGGTTATCTTCCAAGAGGCCCTGAGGTCAGCAGGGATTCTGGGAGAGGGCCGTCTCTTAGAAAGGGCCGCGTGGGAGGGTCTGAGGTCCTCAGGTGTGCTTTGGGTGTGACTCAGAGCGGAGGCAGATGGCAGAGGGAACGAAAGACCAGCCTCTCGGATGGGTTTTCTCTCTCGCGGACTTGAACTCCAGTCTGTACTCCAGGGCACGGCCATTTCCTTCTCTGCCGTGGTCCCTCTCCACGTGAGGCTTTGCATGTAGCTTGGCGGATGCTTGTGAGGGAACAGAATGCGAGCAAAGGGATGGCTGGAGGGAGCACTGAGCTTCTCTGACATCCCCCGGCCTCTGTCCTCCAGCACCGTGATGGCGACACCACCTCTGGCCTCTTCCTCTTTCTAAGTCCTGTCTCCCCATCATTCAGCCTCCACGTGAGCCAGGCTTTGTGCTCTCTTGAAGTGAAGTGAAGTGAAGTCACTCAGTCATGTCCAACTCTTTGTGACCCCATGGACTATAGCCCACCAGGCTCCTCCATCTATAGGATTCTCCAGGCAAGAACATTGGAGTGGGTTGCCATTTCCTTCTCCAGGGGATCTTTCCGACCCAGGGATCGAACTCGAGTCTCCCACATCACAGGCAGAGCCACCAGGCTTTACCCTCTGAGCCACCTTTCAGGCTATGCCCTCTGGAGTCTCAACATATTGCAATATTCTCCTGCATTCCTCCTTAGGAAGCCTAGGCAATCTCTCTCCCAGACAGTCTGTTCTGGCTGGCTTAAAGTCCTTGCCTGACTCTGCCAGGTTCAGTCTGACCGTGTACGCAAGGCTCAGTCTAGACTGGCCCTCGTGACGCTCTTACACTCGTGCTCCATCATCTGGAAGGACGTGCGTCACCAGTCACACGTGGGTGTCACCCTCCAGGGTCCCGCCTGCATGTGTCGCCCACCTCCTGCCCGAATGCCCTTCCTTCTCTCTGGCTGGCAAACCTGTGCTCATCCCCGGACTCAGCTCTTCCCGGAGTCGCCCCGAGACTGACCTGAGTCAGAACCTCCCCTCTCATCTCGTTTCCTTCAGAGCTGCCCTCTTGCCTAAATCCCTGCTGAGGCAAGGGTCACACGGCCTTGTTTACCTGCGTTTTCTTCCCTACCTGCGAGTTTCTGCAGGTCAGGGACTCTGTGGCTTTCACTTTCACCCTGAGCTCCAAGGGGAAATGAAATGTTTCTGCCGTGAATCCAAATTAGACTGTTTAAGCGTTGCAGGTCAAACCACGAATCTAAGAGGGAGGTTCTCTGCTTCTCACGTGGGAGGCAGAGAACAGACACGGAGTTGTTAATCAGTGGCTTAGGACAGACCCAGCTGTCTGACCTCGGGCCTGAGACCTTCCAGACCTCTGGCTGCCTTTTCTTTTTGAGCCTGGAAGTGGCCTCGGGTGGAGGGTGGGTTTCTCTCTCCAGCCGCCTGGGGGTAATGAACAGAGTTGATGGCTGCTCCTTTGGCAGACCTGCTCCCGAGAAAGTGTTCTGGGCTCTGTGGGCAGCAAGTGAGTGTGGTTGCCCCCTGAGGCAATAGGAGCTTGTGGGGAGGCAAACAGACTCTGTGTGGCTTTGTGGGGGGAGAAACCTGGAGCCCAGTGAGAGTGCTGGGGGCTGGGGGGCAGAAGGGGAAGCTGTGACCCTTGGCCTTGGTGTCAGCAAAGGGAAGATCAGGCACAAACAGGGCCCCCGGGGCAGGAGAGTGTTCACGAGGAAAGAACAGAAGTGTACGTCATGTGCTTGGATGCTCACGAGAAGGGCTCCCCTCTGACCTTGCTTGGGATAGAAGATAACCACGTGAGTTCAGGTAACACCCAGGGCAGAGAGGCATGAATGAAAGGGAAAGTCGCTCAGTCATGTCCGACTCTTTGCAACCCCTTCGACTATACAGACCATGGAATTCTCCAGGCCAGAATACTGGAGTGGGTAGCCTTTCCCTTTTTCAGAGGATCTTCCCGACCCAGGGATTGAACCTAGGTCTCCCACATTGCAGGCAGATTCTTTACCAGCTGAGCCACCAGGGAAGCCTGAGAATACTGGAGTGGGGAGCCCTATCCCTTCTCCAGAGGATCTTCCAACAGGAATCGAACCGGGGTCTCCTGCATTGCAGGCAGATTCTTTACCAACTGAGCTATCAGAAAGGCATTAGGTAATACCCTTTCTGGATGACATCCCAGGGGCTGAAATGGAAACCTCCTCTGTGTCTGCTTGGTTCCTCCCTGGGGGCTTCCGAGGCTGCACGCGACGCTTTCCGCTTTCCCACAGGACCATGCTCCGTCTCCGCCGTCTTCATTGTAACCTTGAGCACGTGGTCTTTCTCCCTCTGCCTCCTCTTAGGACTTATTATATGGGAAATAAAGAAGTGACTAGAACAGTTCCTGTTGTCAAGGAGCTTCACATCTTGAGAGGAAGGGAGAGAAGCTGTGTGGAAGTAATTCCTATCTACTTGGAAAGGTACATTGCAATCTATGTACCCCTAAAGGAAGCCGGTTTAATTGTTGCTACTGGAATACAGTGAATCAGATCAAGATCTGTGACGTCCTAAGTTGGCATCTAGAAAGGAGATTTATGAGCAGTGAATTCCAATTTAAGACAAAAACTAGAATTTGTTAACATCTACTATGTGCCAACAGCCCTAGACATGTAAGTTCGCTTAGTCCTCATTATCACTCTGGGAGGTGGTTTGTACTTGTATTATGCTTATTTTAGAATTTTCTTTCTTTCTTTCTTTGGCTGCACAGGCCTTAGTTGTGCGCACAGGATCTTTTGTTGTGACACATGGGATCTAGTCCCTTGACCAGGGATTGAACCCAGACCCCCTGCTTTGGGAGTGAGGAGTATTAGCCACTGGGCCACCAGGGAAGTCCCTATCTTCATTTTACAAATGAGGAAATCGAGGTTCAGAGAGGTTAGGTAACTTACCCAAGGCCACACAGCTCAAAAGGAGCATAGTGGTAAATTAAGCTGCTGTTGGTCTTATTCCAAAGTACATGCTTTTTACTACTCAGCAGGCAGATTATGAGACTTCCCTGGTGGTAAAGAGTCTGCCTGTCAGTGCAGGAGACACAAGAGACAAAGGTTTGATCCCTGGGTCGGGAAGATCCCCTGTAGAAGTACTTCCACTCCAGTATTCTTGCCTGAGAAATCCCATGGACAGAGGAGCCTGGAGGTCTGCAGTCCGTGGTGTTGCGAAAAAAATCATAGTGACCAAACAACGAGGCAGATTATGAGCACTTTTGCGTTTGAAAGATTGTTTGCAGTTGGTAAAGTCCAACTTGACTGAAGGGTTTAATATCTCACAATCAAAGAGACGTGCAGGGCCGTCTCTGAGAGTCCTGCTGGTTTTGACCTAAGTGGACACTATGGCTTAGAACCAAAGAGCTTGAGCCCAGCACATCTCTGGGCTCAAGTCTCCACACACAGAGGGACGCAGCAGACAGGGGTGCAGGTGAGGGCGCGTCCACATGTTAACAGGAGATCTGGGTGGGGGAAGGGCTGGCTCTGATGGGTGAGCGGCAGGCTTTATTTTTATGAGTGGAGTGACCAGTGTGCAGCAGCCAGGGATACACAGAGCTGGGTGTTATCTCAGGAAGTGAGATCCAGCCATTCCAGGAACTAATAACTGTTGTTGACAGATAGGAGCTCTGGGTTTAAGTAGAGATGCCTTGTTACTTGACCAATAAAAGGCAAAGTGCATGGTGCTCAGAAAGCAATGGCAGAATCACTGTGGACCCAGAGTTAAGCTGGACACAGCACTCTTCAGGGTCCCCAGTTAGTGCTGGTGAGCTTTTTTCTGTTTTAAAGGGTTTTTGATGTGGAGTTTTTAAAAAAGTCTTTAATGAATTTGTTACAGTACTGCTTCTGTTTTGTTTTCTTGCCCCTGAGACATCTTAGCTCCCTGACGAGGGATTGAACTTGCACCCCCTGCATTGGAAGGTGAAATCTTAACCACTGGACCACCAGGGAAGAGCTTTTTTTCTTTTCTTTTTAATATTTATTTATTTAGCTTCACCAGGTCTTAGTTGTGGAACATGGGATCTTTAATGTCAGCATGTGGGACCTAGTCTCCTGACCAGGGATGGAACCCAGGCTCCCTGCATTTGGAGCCAAGAATCCTAGCCACTGGACCACCAGGGAGACCCCCCTGGTGAGCTTTTAAATTGAAATGGATTTTCTGCCACTGGGGCAAAACTTTTGATAATTCTATTCTTTAGAAAGTAAACAGATAGAAAAAGGTCACTTCAAGGAAAGGCTGATGCGAGCATATTTTTCTTTGGGAGGGCTGGAGTCTAGTTTAATCCCTGCTTTAATCTCCAGGAAAGAGCTGATAGGGCTGTCAGAGAGGGGACACTGTCCAGACCCTGGAGGCTGGCCAGCTGGTTGGTTTGTTCTTCCTCTGAAGCTGCAGTGAGCCTGGTCAACCTCCTCCCTCCGGGAGACCTGTCTTCAGGTAGCATTCTTAAAATGCTCTTGATTTTCTCTGTCTGGCTAGAAATGTGTCTTTTTAAGTTTGGGGCTTTTCATTTGCTGAGGCTGTGTTTTCTTGTCATGGCAGCCCTCGTTTTGGTAAAATGCTACTGAGGAAGAGCCCAAGATTTCTAACCAAAAGGTTTGGCATGTTTGGGCAAGTGGACACCATTAATAAAAAGAAAAAGAACTTGAAAAAAAGGCTCCCTTTTTTGAAATCACTAAAAGCCACAATTCAGTTGCTTAGGGCCCTTCTAAATCTAAAATTGTCTCAAATGTGACATTTTGGACATTCTCTTGAGCTTATCGTGCCTCAGTTTCCAAAAATATAAAATGAGAACCATGCTATGTGCATTTTTAGGGCCATAGTGATGATGAAATAAATGATAAACATAAACCAAGAAAAAGGTCTGCACCAAGTAAACCTAATAATTGATGACTGTTACTTTGATTCTTACATAAAATGCTCTTGGGGTTTTTGTTGCATTGCTAAAGGAAATGATAAAGATGTGAATGAAGACAATAAATACTTTTAAATCCCAGACACAGTCTCTTCATGCAAAATGAAGACAATAGTACTTTGGCCACATGACTGCTGGCACAAAATAGATGCTAAACAAATATTGGTTTAATTTGGCCCCTAAATATATGTGTGTGCTAAGTCGCTTCAGTCTGACTCTTTGCAACCCCTTGGTCTGTAGCCTACCAGGCTCCTCTGTCCATGGGATTCTCCAGGCAAGAATACTGGAGNTTGGCCACATGACTGCTGGCACAAAATAGATGCTAAACAAATATTGGTTTAATTTGGCCCCTAAATATATGTGTGTGCTAAGTCGCTTCAGTCTGACTCTTTGCAACCCCTTGGTCTGTAGCCTACCAGGCTCCTCTGTCCATGGGATTCTCCAGGCAAGAATACTGGAGAGAGTTGCCCGGCCCTCCTCCGGGGGATTGTCCACCTCAGGGGTCGAACCCACATCTCATATGTCTCTTGCACGTGAGTTCTTTACCGTTGGTGCCACCTGTGAAGCCCCATATGTATGTACATATATACATATATACACATCTGTCTATTTATAAATAGCATAATGGACTCCAGTATATTCTGTATATTATAAAATATAAACTGACAAATAATATCATGATTAGAGAAAATAATATGAACAGGGGTTTACATATTTTCTTTTTTGTTCTCCTTGGATATAATTCTGCGTCTGTGTGTGCATGTATGCTAAGTTGCTTCAGGTGTGCCTGACTCTTTATGACCGCATGGACGGTAGCCCTCCAGGTNATATTATAAAATATAAACTGACAAATAATATCATGATTAGAGAAAATAATATGAACAGGGGTTTACATATTTTCTTTTTTGTTCTCCTTGGATATAATTCTGCGTCTGTGTGTGCATGTATGCTAAGTTGCTTCAGGTGTGCCTGACTCTTTATGACCGCATGGACGGTAGCCCTCCAGGTTCCTCTGTCCATGGGATTCTCCAGGCAAGAATACTGGAGTGAGTTGCCACGCCCTCCTCCAAGGGATCTTCCTGACCTAGGGATCAAACCCACGTCTCCTATGTCTCCTGAATTGCAGGTGGATTCTTGACTGCTGAGCCCCTGGGAAGCCTATACTGTATATGTAAACTGTATATGTAAGTACTGTAATAGGGACTTTATAAGGTCAGTCATATGGTTCAGTGAGTATGTGTAGAATCTTCTATGAATCGGTGCCAAGTCTCTCCAGTCATGTCCAGCTGTTTACGATCCCATGGACCGTACCCTGACTGGCTCCTCTGTCCATGGGATTTCCCAGGCAAGAAAACCAGAGTGGATTGCCATTTTCTCCTCCAGGGGATTGTCCCAACCTGTGTATTGCACCCCAGTCTTGTATATCTCCTGCATTGTTAGGCGGATTCTTTACCAGTAGCGCCACCTGGGAAGTCTCCTATGAGTAATTGCCCGGTTTTATGGGCTCCCAGAGCACCAACAAGAATGTTTAGCACAAGAGGATGTCTGGTTTTGGGTATGTGTGTCTGCTTAGTCTGGTGAGGCCAGCTTTCCAGTGCTGTCCTCCGGAAGTTTGGAAGAATGCTGTAGCTTTCTGTAAAACTGGGAAATGCCTTGTCACTACTGGTGAAAACCATTAGCAGGTAACAGTAATACAGATTTATAACTCTTCAGCTGAGGATGTCTGAGATTTTCAATTCTGCCAGTTTAAACTTATTAACACCGTGTTTCATGGAAGATTCTTCAAGATGGGCTTTTAATTCCAGACCACTGTCCTAACCTCTCTGAGCCTTAGTTTCTTCATCTATAAAGTCAGGATACAGACAGGGAGAGAAATAATGATCTGATAGGACTGTTGCTAAGATTAAAATCACTGATGCTTACAGTGATGCTTAGCAGGGTGGCTTGCCTTTGCCGGAGGTCTGTAGTTCACCTGAACTTCAACTGCTCTTCTGCGTAGATTCTGTGGGACATCTGCCATCAGTTTTTATGACTGCATTTTATTTTTTTAAGTAATCTTCAGTTTTTAATAAAAATAAACATGCTCTTAGTCCAAAAAATTAAAGTGTTATAAACTTTAAAATGAAAAGTAGGACTTCCCTGGTGGTCCCGTGGGGGAGGACTCTGTGCTTCTATTGCGGGGGACACAGGTTCAATCTCTGGCCGGGGAAGTCAGGGCCCACATGCTGCTCGGCGTATGGTGTCTGTATTTCTTAGTGCGTGTACAAGTTATGTTTACTCTGTACTATAGTTTATTAATGTGCAATAGCATTATGTCTAAAAAAATGTATGCACCTCAATTAAAAAATACTTCATTGCTAAAAAATATTAACCAGATCTCAGCCTTTAGTGAGGTAGAATCTTATTGCTGGTGGAGGGTTGGAAATATTGTGAGAATTACCAAAAATGTAACTGAGACAGGAAGTGAGCAAAGCCTGTTTTTTGTTTTTATTTTTTATTGATGTATAGTAAATCTACACGGTTATGTTTCAAGTGTACAGCAAAGTAATTCAGTGATACACACACACACACACACATATATATGTTCTTTTTCAGATTCTAGGTTATTACGAAATATTGAGGAGAGCTCCTTGTGCTATGCACTAGGCCCTTGTTGTTTACCTAGTTTATATACAGTAATATGTTTCTGTTAATTGACACTCCTAATTTAACTCCACCAGGCCTCCTGCCTCCAGGTGTTCCCTCCAGTTTTATTCCAAACATCTCTGTCCACCTGACCTGCTTAAAACATGACCTTTATCATTATAAATCCCTCATTCTGAAGCCTCAGGTTGTCACCTACTAAAGCGGTGGGCTTCCGTAGTGGCTTAGCAGTAAAGAACTCACCTGCCAATGCAGGAAACCCAGATTCAATCCCTGGATCAGAAAGATCCCCTGAGAAGGATATGGCAACCCACTCCAGTATCCTTGCCTGGAGAATCCCATGGACAGAGGAGTCTGACAGGCTGTGGTCCGTGCGGTTGCAAAAGAGTTGGACATGACTGAGCCACTAAATAACCACAATAACGACAAGTTCAGTTCAGTTCAGTTCAGTCGCTCAGTCGTGTCCGACTCTTTGCGACCCCATGAATTGCAGCACTCCAGGCCTCCCTGTCCATCACCAACTTCTAGAGTTCACTCAGACTCACGCCCATCGAGTCATGCCATCCAACCATCTCATCCTCGGTCGTCCCCTTCTCCTCCTGCACCCATTCCCTCCCTGCATCAGAGTCTTTTCCAATGAGTCAACTCTTCGCATGAGGTGGCCAAAGTACTGGAGTTACAGCTTTAGCATCATTCCTTCCAAAGAAATCCCAGAGCCGATCTCCTTCAGAATGGACTGGTTGGATCTCCTTGCAGTCCAAGGGACTCTCAAGAGTCTTCTCCAACACCACAGTTCAAAAGTATCAATTCTTTGGCGCTCAGCCTTCTTCAAGCAGTGTCTAATTTTTACTCTTACTTTTGTTTTTTTTTCACCATAGTTCCATCTTCACTACTTGTCAAAAGCCCTCATTTTCTTTTCTAGAGTATGTCTGTATTCGTGGAGCTTTCTTGACTTTGTACCCTCCTGTTTCTTTCTCAGTTGCTGGTCTCAATTTCTGGCCAAAAATACCCTACTCTTTCTTTTGGCCTGTTTTGGGTACCAGCCCCTTTGAACCACTCAAGTTCTCACTGATTCCTCCGAAGACCTCCGCTCCCCTACCTTACGTTGTAGAAATTATGGACGATAGTACTTTTTGTCACTTGTCATTTATGATATGATCTGACATTCTTTTAATTTATTTGGCTCCATCTGATCTTAGTTGTGGCATGCGTGGGGTCTTGTTCCTGGACCAGGAATTGATCCCGGGCCTCCTTGCACTGGGAGTGCAAAGTCTTAGCCACTGGACTACCAGGGAAGTCCTGATCTGAAATTCTAGTCTTTTCACATGCCTGTTCCATTTAGCTAGAAGTGTATGATCCTGCCCCTGCTCTGCTAGGCACTTTCATTTTCTGTCTCTTGTATACCCCATGATGACCAGGCAGTCCTTCAGAGTGCCCATTTTACAGATGAGAATACTGAGGCCTAGTGAGTCGCTTTCTCTCTTTCCATCTCACACCAGGCTTCTGTGCATTAAGGTGAAGGCCATGGTGACAGGCACTGCTTCAGATTCTGTGGTTGAAGAGCATCGCCCACCAGTGTTGGGAAGGGAAGGGCCAGGTCTTGGAAGGCAGGCAGCGGAGGGGTGGGGGAAAGGAACCCCCTTGGTTTGCAGACTGGACTCACTGCAGCAGGACAGTATTGCAGAGGCAGTGCCCAGGGAGCAGTGGTCAGAGCCCAGCCCTGGAGGTCACAGGTGTTGACCTGGATCCACAAAGCACGGAGGAAGGGTTTGGCTTTGGGGTTTGGCCCTGAGCGAGGCTTTTCTCTCTCCTGACTTCTGACTTCCCCATCTGATGGTTGGGGGTTCCTCACAGGCCAGCGAGCCCCAGCAGGGCCAGCATCTCAGCGTACTCTGGCTTCTGATCCCAGGCTCTGCCCCCGGTGGTGGTCTCCTCCGTGAGCTGGAGCACTGCTGGAGTGGATAAGAAGTTCCCCTGCCGCTTGATGGTGGTGCAGTGGGGCGAACAGCAAGGGCCACGGTGTTGTCAGATGGTTCTCACACTCTCCCTCCATCCTCAGTTCCCAGCACTTCCTTCGGCTTTCAAATGCCTCACTGGATTGGGAGTGGGGTCAGTTTCTCTCTCCTTCCGTGCTTCTAGACTTTAAAGCTTTGGTGTGTGCTTTGGGTTGTAAAATGAAATTTCCACTTTTCTGAGTGAGCACTCTTTCATGTTTTGTCCCTTTTGTGTTTCTCTCTTCCTCCTCCCCTCCCCTCTCCCTTCTCCCTCCCTCCCCCAACCCCTCCTCCACCCCCAATTCTGTTTTCTTTCCACAAGACTTCTTGCAGGTAGCTTATCATCTCCGAGGCTAAGATTCTGAACCCCATCTTTAAACTGGGCTTCATAATATCGCTCACGTGTGTTGAGCAAGGGAACAGGCCTGGTGCCTGGCACTCGGAAGCCAGACAGTGTTCGTTTTCTTTCTTCCTCTTTAGGGCTCTGTCCACACCAGGCATTGCTCTGTCTTAACCCCTGGAGTCCTCCGGGCTCAGGGTGCCGATCAGGCGTCAGGTGTACAGGACCTTGGGAAGGAAGAGACGTTCTGGATGCCCTGAGCGTTTCTTTCAACCCTCCAGCATGCTTCTGCGGGGCTCCTCGTAAAACAGGCTGGACTTAAAGCTGCTTTCTGTGCATTAAGCTCTTCAGACAAAGATCTATAGAAACAGGAGCCCTTCGTGATGTTCTTAATTGGCGGCAGCTTTCCATGGACCACCCCGCATGGAAACGCAGGCAAGGGCCCCCAGATGTGGCCAGCAATCCTTCTTTCTTGGATTGAAGGATGCAGCCAGTGGAGAGGAAACGCAGACGTCAGGAACACTTTCTTTTTTCGTTGGGGCTAATTCCTGTAGCAACCCCTCCCACCAGCTCATTTCCCCAGGTTGTAAGCTGGGGCTGACCAAGGAGGTGTGGCGGAGGTGGGCGGGGAACCTGTGCTCAGGAGTTATTGCCTCAAGCAGGAAGTGTTTAATGGTTTCCATTTACTGTTAGTTGGAAGAAGGAAGGCTGGACCTTTCTTCCAACAGAAGCAGAAATCAGCCTGAGGACTGATTTTACCCTCACGAGGGGAACCAGAGCTCCTTAGGGTACCAGTGGTCCTGTCTTGAAATTGCTCGGCCGCCTATAGCACGAGGACTCGAGGACTCGGAGAATCTCCTACCTACATCTTAAGTCAACGTCATCTGTGAGGTGGTGCCTGGCATGTGAAGCCAGCCTCACAACTAGTGTGGCTGGCTGTGTGTCACTGTAATGAAGCAGGAAGTCACTGTCCTGAGGTCACGTCGGGGCTGGCATCTTCTGCCATTTTCTTGGCCGCACCAGGCAGCTTGCGGGATCTTAGTTCCCTGACCAGGGATCGAACCCATGTCTCCTGCCGTGGAAGCACAGAGTCCTAATCGTTGGACTCCCAGAAAATTCCCCATCTTGTGCTGTTTAAAGTCAAATATCACTTTAAGAATCAACGGACACATGAAATGGACGAGAGCATAGAAAAGTTGAATAATCTGTTTTCATCCCTTTAAGAGAGTTTATCTTTTCTTATATGATAGCAGATTTGTATAAATCCATCCAGCATCTGTCTAAAAGAAACCCTTAACAAATTTCAAAAGTAGTTTTCAAAGGCCACGGTTGTGATTATCCAATGAAAATTAGAAATACATAATATAAGGCTAATCCTTCTCTCTCAAATTTTGACTGTTTAGAAATTAAACCTACATTTCTGGATAACTACTGGATCAAAAAGGGAATCAAAAGGGAGATCATAAACTATCCAAAAAGAAACAAAAGGGGACCTCTTTACACTAAACCCAGGGGTCACAGCATAAGAAGCCCTCAGGGGAAAACGTATAGCCTTAAATATCTTCACTATCAAAGCAGTCATATGGAAAATAAACATGAGGATAAAGTAGCCATTTAGGAAGTTTGGTAAAAAGTATAACTAAAAGGAAACAGGGCGATCTAAACAAAAAACGAAATGAAATAGAAAACAAACAGAACAGATTAGAAAGGAATATACATTTAAATGCCAGTTCTTGGCCAGGACTAAATATAGAGAGTTAACCATATGTCTGATCCCAGAGAAATGTCTGAGTGAGTATCTGAACTTTCCCTCAAGGGAATGCCATGCAACCATTAAAATGGTTCTGACAGCCTTTATAAGAGGATTGGGGGAAATGTTTATGTCAAATGAGAAAAGCAGAATCAAAAAGTTTATTGTAGAGTGATAGAGCCATGTGGATACAGCCTTCCATGTCCCTCCTGTTTCCCAGGGAATTAAGTCTGCAAAGAGTACATCGGAGTATCAGAGAGAATGGAGTATTGACAAGTGCTCAACGCAGAGGCAGGGTGCAGACATTGCCTGACGGAAGGAAGGACCGCATACTGTATGATTCTATTAACGTGTGTCTACAGACATTAGGTGGCTGGCTACGGCTGGAGGATCGGGGACTTGGGGGTGACAGCTAAAGGGTATGAGGTTTCTTCTGGGGGTAAGGACAGTGTTCTAGCATCAGTTGTGTGATGCTTGTACCACATGTGAATATACTAAAGACCATTTATTTGCACCCTTAAAAAATTGAAGTATAATTTATTTACAGTGTTGTGTTAGTTTCTGGTGTATAGCAAAGTGATTCAGTTATACCCATATATGTTCTTTTTCATACTCTTTTCCATTATAGTTCATTACAAGATATTGTTATATATAGTTCCTGGTAGGAACTTTATTGGAGAAGGCAATGGCAACCCACTCCAGTACTCTTGCCTGGAAACTCACATGGACGGAGGAGCCCGGTAGGCTGCAGTCCATGGGGTCACGAAGAGTTGGACACGACTGAGCGACTTCACTTTTACTCATGCATTGGAGAAGGAAATGGCAACCCACTCCAGTGTTCTTGCCTGGAGAATCCCAGGGACGGCGGAGCCTGGTGGGCTGCCGTCTATAGGGTCGCACAGAGTTGGACACGACTGAAGCGACTTAGCAGCAGCAGGAACTTTATGGTAGGACCTTGTTGTTTATCTGTTTTATGTGTAGCAGGTGAATGGAATAGTAAGTGAATTAGATCTTAAGCTGCTACCAAAAAAAAAAATCACATTGATTATCTTGGGGCATGGACACAATGATTTTCCTTCTGGTTTTCCACCCTCTTCTGTAATTCCCAGATTTCCAGATGTAATTCTGATTTACTTGTCTAATGGAAACCATGATAAAGTAATAAACACTGTAAAGCAAGAAAGTTTCTAATTGGCCTTTTAGCAGAGGAGGCAGTGGTGGGCAGGATGCTAACCTTCCTTCTGGGAAGGTGAGTGGAGGCTGGGTCCAGTAATCCTGAAATCGGGGACTGGTTGTCATGGATCACTGCGTTGTCGGCTGCCGTCACACACAGAAAGTGGTGCAGGGCTATTCTTCTGCAAGTCAAGGAGAAGAAAGCGTCGTTTCTGTCTGGGGTCTCTCAAAAGCAGGATCACCTCTCAGGGAGAAACTGGGGGCATTGCTGTGAAACTTGTGGACGACTGAGAGCCAGTTTCTAGTAAAATCTCCTAAGAGGTGTCAGACTCTGCTGAGTGCTAAATTAGGGAAAGCTGTTACTTATATAACTTCCTGTAATTGCCCCTCAGGAGTAGTCCCTGAAAGCCACCCGCTCCTCCTCTTGGTGAGTGGGGGATACGGGGCCCTCCCTTCCTGGCAGCCCGGATCTCTTCTACCTTTGGGCTTCATGCTCGGGGGTCAGGCTTTTTAACTGCAACTGAAATGCCATTTTAAACAGAAGACTCCTCTGTCTCTTTTGAAGATGGGAAACTCGTACGCTGGACAGCTGAAGACCACGCGGTTTGAGGAGGTCCTGCACAACTCTATTGAGGCCTCCCTGCGCTCCAACAGCCTGGTGCCCAGGCCCATCTTCTCCCAATTGTACCTGGAAGCAGAGCAGCAGCTTTCTGCTCTAGAAGGTAGGAGATGTTTCTATGCCCTTTGCTACCGTGTGTGGGAATGTTCAAGATGGGACTTGAAACTCTCCTCTTCCACTTGGTGTAGCAACTGTTGGGTCTGGCAGAATGGAATTATTAGGAAACAGAAAGTTGCATGTGCATCCTTACTTGGCTAAAACTCAAATTTAAGTCTCAGCCATAAAGTTGCAAGGAATGAGATGATTCACTGGACTAGTAGGAGAAAGAAAGGCTGGTGTTAACTTGTTCTCAATTGGTTGTTACTTAAACTCATGAAAAGTTTTGATGGTCTGACTTGGATCAGTAAGACATTTTAACATATTTTTGACTCTCAGTTATATATATATTTTTTCCTCTGTGATTTGTGGCCCTGTCTTTGCAAAGGAGTGTAAATACTTTTCCATGTGATAGCAGTTATGAGAGCCCTCTAGAAACTGTTAAAAGCCAAGAATAAACCCTTATGAGTTTATTTAATTTATTTATTTATTTCCTTATGAGTTTCATATGTGCCAGCAATAAATTATCTTCGGGCATGGGGATAAGTTTGGGGTTTACTTAATTATCCAGAGAATAAACTGATTGTATTTTTCAGTCTTCAGTTTGTATTTTTTATAGTCATGTATCTTCATGTCCGAAGTTGCCCCACCCCCTTATTTCTTGCTGAAGAAGTTGTTTTTGTCACTTGTCTTCCACTTGAAGTTACCTGCAGACTTCGCTTAGCTTTTGAAGTGAAAGACGGCTGTGGTTTACAATAAAAATGAACTGATTAAGGAAGCCTGCAATGTACCAGGTCCTGTCTTAGGGTGGTCGTGGTGTGTGCCTAAGTTCCTATGTGTGTATGGTTCTGTGTGCAAGGTGGGTATGGGGAAAGTGGGCTTGGAGAAGGTGGGCTGGGGATGGTTGGATTTTCCAAGGGAAAATGAGGCACAAAGGTCCTCATGATATCTGATTGTCCCTCTCTAGGAGGGAGGCTTTCCTGTGTCACTCTTTAAAGCGTTTTTATAAAATTAATCTTGCAAATAGCAACAGCTAAGGACCTAAAGGAACTGGCTCTGGGTCTGAGAGAAAGTAGATTGTGGTCAAAAGCAGGAGTCAGGAAACCCAAGGGTTCTCTGGCATTCACATCCAAGTACCAATGATTTCTGGCTGAGGAAGTTTTACTGTGACACCGGGGGGCATTTGAGGAATACCTGAGGCATCTTTTACAGTCCATGTTTTCGACTAGCTGAAAGACTTGTGAAATATGTGTTGAATGATCATTGTTAACTTCTTACAGTATCGAAAGGCTTAGCTGCTAATGGTAAATGAACAGTAGTACTCATGATAAGTACTCATGGTCAGCCCTTCTCGTTTATGATATGAAAACCAGCTCAGGCCCTCTCTATCATTTTCCCACTTGTCTGGCAAACAGCATAGAGAGACCCTCCCGGATTTTGTTTCTCTAGCGCTGGGAGGAGTGGGGAGGGGAGTTGGCAAAAAGGAGGAGATGGTCGATTTGCTAAATGTCCCTATCAATCGAGCGCTCAGCTTGAGCCCCTGGTTTCTGCATCGTAGAACGTGGTGCCGAGGGTTTGTTTGGTCTGTCTGTCTCTGTCAGGATCTCTTATCTTAGTGCTGTCCTTCCTCAGACAGTAACATTAAGGATGCTTTTTATGACCAGGGCGCTGGTATCCCAAACACCCCTAGATCTGTTAACATTTTCTCTATTTGCAAGGGCAGTTCAGAGGGGCCCTGTTACTTTGTTCTCCAAATTAGGGGTATGATCTTTCCTAACAGGGGAGAAACCTTTTTATGTGTTATTTTTTTTCTTTAAAGGAAGACCAAGCAAACCATCAAATACACCCTTCGAATTTGGGATAAGTGTTTATTAAACAAGATATAGGTAAATTCCTGTCATCCCACCCACTCAGAATGTCATACAGTTTCTTCTCATGTAAAGAAAACAAAATTTATTCTAAAGCATCAATACTTTCATACACCATGGGGTGAAGTGATGTCATGATATCTCTAGATTCCCATGGTTGAGTTTTAAGATCCTAAGCTCCCAATCCAGTTGGTTTTGTCTAAAGCCATTTTAAAGCCCTCATTCTTCCAGAAGACTTTGGTAAACAGTCTGATTTAGTCTGGCCCTGGTTAGGAAGTCTCCTCAGGCTTGCTGCTGGCTGACAGATTCCATCAAAGACCCTGGAATGTCTGATGTAGACCTTTGACCTTTAATCCGGATTCTTGGCAGCCACTGGATTTTGAGCCCTTTCTTTGACTTTCAGAGGCTTAAGACCCTCCTCTTTCATTCTTTCCGAGAGTCTGCATTCCTGCTCTTTTTGGTTGAACAGAATAGACGTGCAGACATTCCTGTGTGTGCCCTCCGAGCTCCAAAAGCCTGGTTTTCTTTCCGCTTTTCACTCTAATGGTTGGCTCTTTGCTGTCCCCCTGCTGAGCCCTTGGAGGCGAGACCCTGGTTCACAGACTAATCTTGATTTTGCAGAGCCTTCCAAGCCACCCACTCCGTAGGTGGCTAACGGGTGGTTTGAGCCCCCGTGGGGACCGTACTGCATGGGTGGCACTTGGGGTCTAGGCATGACTCTATATCTTCTGCTAAAACCAACCACGCCGCATTTAGTGGCAGGAAGGAAGTGTCTGAAAGAGGCTCTGGTGTTTATCCCTTCGACTCCCTTTGTGTTCTTCCTGGGTAATCTTTTTACAGTCTCCCCACCACCTCTGCATCCTCCAGTCCTAAGGGAGGGAGACACCAGGAATTCTTGCTTACTTCCTGCTGTGACCTTCCCAAGGTCATGGGCCTGGGCTGACCCGAAATGTTCAGTTTCTTCTGCCTTTAGTCCTCTGGCACCTTTAAAATAGGGCTTCCCTGGTGGCTCACATGGTAAAGCAACTGCCTGCAATGCAGGAGACCCAGCTTTGATCCCTGGGTTAGGAAGATCCCAAGGAGAAGGAAATGACTACCTACTCCAGTATTCTTGCCTGGAGAATCCCATGGACAGAGGAGCCTGGTGGGCTACAGTCCCTGGGGTCACAAGGAGTTGGACATGACTGGGCGACTAACACCTTTAAAATGGGGACCACCCTGAGGTTATGCTCCCAGGCGCTGTACTGATTAAATCACCCTTGGAATGTTCTGTGCAATGCTGAGGGCTGTATTTCCCCACAGAGACTGTCACAGCTCAAGGTGACCTTCTATAACCACCTCATCTTAAAGAGGCAGGATTTGATGCACAGAGAGGTTAAGTAGCTTTCCTGGGGCCACACAGACAATGGCAGATCCAGGGACTAAACTGGAGTTCCCAGATTCCTAGTCCGTTTTTCTGTTGCACGATTTCATCATTAACCGGAAAACACGTCGCGCACTGAATGGATGGGTTGAGAGCCAAGGGAGGTGAGAGAAGAAGAAATCGCATCAAAAGGGCTGGCACGGGGGGAAGAGACAGGAGACACAGAAAAGAAAGAAGCAGCTGTCCTTGGCCTCAGGTATCTAAGGATACTTGTAGCAGCCCTGTTGTGTGAAGAAATCTGGGTGCTGTTTATTAAATGACATTTAAAGACAGGCAATTTGAGAAAGACTTTTTACCCAAAACATCTCTTAAAAGAAGTTTGAAAACTCACTGATGTGAAACCCTTTTTCTCTAGCAGGCTGGATAAATAAGGGATGTGTGTGTGTGTGTGTGTGTGTGTGCACACACGTGTGTGCTCTGTGTATACACCAAACAGTTGGGAATTACAATGATACGGAAAAAACCAGAAACAAACTTTTTGGCTAATTCAATGGTTTCCTGAGTGCTGCCTCTGTGTATGTGAGACATTCTGCTTGTGGCCTGGATTCCTGAATAACAGCAGCACCCCCGGCTCCCCAGGAGCTGACCATGTGGGGAAGCCCAGCTCCTCTGTTGCGGAGATGGAGAGCTCGCACGAGGAGAGTGGGGTTTCCCTAGCCAATTGCTGGCTCTCCTGGCCCGTTCCACATTTGCCATTAGTCCTAAAATACTATTTCACTTAAAAAGAAAAGTTTCCTATAGTCATAAAGTCGCTGAGAGGGCCTGGCCCTGTGCTGGCTCGTTTTGTGTGTATGACAACCTCTGGTGTGTTTATATCTCTAATAATGTGTACATCTAGTTTTCCCTTGGGGATAAATAACAGCATATAGTTTGACTCCTGTCTTATTAAACGTAAAGGCCATTCACACTGTATTTCAGGTGCTAAACCAAGTGATGCAGTTTACGACAAGGACAGCAGCTTGGGCACCAGATACAGCTGGGAACAGGCTGGCTGTGCTGCTTAGCAGGTGGTTGAATCGCTGGGTCTCTCTGAACCTCGGTTTCCTTACCTGTAAAATGGTCCCTGGGTTACACTGTGATTCCTCCCACACAGCTGTTGTTGGAGTGCCTGCTGTGTCCAGACTTCATAGTCGGTCCTTGTCAGCAACTGTATACACACCGAGCCCTGTTGCTCCTGCAGATGTGTGCAGCTGTGAGCACTGGGAGGGGATATGGACCTGTATTTGAACTCACAAGGCCAGGCTTGGAGCCAGAGTCTGTGACCTTTGGAAAGACACCCGGTCTCAGTGAGCGTCGCCCCTCGCCCCTAGTGAAGAAGGGCGATAGTGCTCAGCTTAAACAGTGTGTCTCTGAGGACTGGTTAATTCCTAACTAACTGGGGCTCACTGTGTACTCACTTCTGCCTTGGTCATCACTCCCCTATTCTACATCTAGGTGGAAGCCGAGTGGACAATGAAGAAGAGGAAGAGGAAGGGGACGGGGCGCTGGAACAGAACTGTCCCCCAAACCCCTATCAGATGCACCCCCTGCCTGAAGGATGCTGTACCACGGACGGTGAGATGCCCACTGGCCTGTGCGCTGAGAGCCCTCGAGCTGTGAGCTGAGCCCATGTCCCCAAGATGATGGATGAGGCGGAACTACCCCATACTTGAGAGCCAGACCTGGCTCCATCCTGGCCCCCTCAACCTCAGAAGCTTTGAGTAAATGACTCAACTTCTCTGAGCCTCAATTTCCTTGTCTGCAAATTAGGGGCAGGACCACCTGCCCAAAGATGATCAAATGGAAGCCTTCCAGGGCTTCTCCCACTCGGTGCCTCACACAGTGGGTACTGCTTCCTGCTTTGCCCAGGAGCAGACAGGAGAACTAGGAGCCAGTGCCTTGAAAATGGTAAAGCAGATGTCCCTGGAGGATAATCTTACTAAGGTATAAATATCTTACGGGTTTACAGGGAAGGCCTCGGGGTTTCAGAGTTCACATTAGCCCACGTCATCCCTGTTGGTCATTAAAGATGGAAAAACACAGGGCATGGGGCCGCTTGTGCCTTCAGGGAGAGAGAGGCCTAGAAAAGGTCCATCCAGATAAATCTCGGCTGTTTCTCTCTTCTTCCTTTTTTCCCTAAGTATTTTGGACACTTAATTTTAAAATAAGAAGCATGTTTAAGGGCTTCCCAAGTAGCACTAGTCGTAAAGCATCTGAAAAGAGATGAGGATTTGATTCCTGGGTTGGGAAGTCCCCTGGAGGAGGCATGGCAACCCACTCCAGTATTCTTGCCTGGAGAATCCCATGGACAGAGGAGCCTGGCAGGCTACTCTTTGCAGGGTTGCAAAGAGTCAGACTTGACTGAAGCGACTTAGCACACGCACAGATGTTTAAATGCTCTGTAATACAAAAAGTTCAGGTGCGTAGAGTCCCCCTCTGCTGATATGACTTCACTGAGACCATCATTACCATGTTGTCAGCCTGAATTCCTGCTCTCATACACGTTAAGTGCAGGGTGGAGAAGACATCAAATTACTCGCAGTCCCTTATGGATTTTTCATCCACAGTATAATTTACTGTCACTTGCCTACCCATTTCTCCAGCTGACTTTCATTTGTACATTCATGTATGTGTATTGTACGGTAACACCAGTAGTCATAAATACAGCAAGTAGTTAAGTGTCGTGAATGACGATGGTTATAATTTGATCTCTCAGAATTACTTTTATTCATTTTATTTTTTTATTTTGCACAGTCACTTTATTGTTGTGAATCATGGTAACTGGCAAATGAAGTGCATGTAAGGATAACATACCTCATAATGTTCTCAGAATTAATTTTAGAGTCAGCCTGGTCCAGGGGTGAGGGTGGTTGCTGACAAAATCCAGACTACTTTCCTGCTTTGCCCGCGTGGGTCCTGGTTGTGTGGGGGCACTCACTGGACAGCCTTTGAGCCCTATCCATCCCTCCTAGGGTTCTGCCAGGCTGGGAAGGACCTGCGTCTGGTCTCCATCTCCAGTGAGCCCATCGACGTCCCCGCGGGCTTCCTGCTGGTGGGTGCCAAGTCCCCCAGCCTGCCTGACCATCTCCTGGTGTGTGCTGTGGACAAGAGGTTCCTGCCGGATGACAACGGGCACAATGCCCTTCTTGGTGAGTTCCTCCTGGGCTCTGCTCTACAGCTCAGGCTGCATGATGGGTGAGGACAAGGAGGGCCGCTGATCCCCTTGGGAGACAGGCCGCCTTTCGGCCTCTTCATCAGCACGTCCCACAGCCCCATTCGTTCCTCATTCTGTGGCCTATTTCTTTGTGGAATGGAATGCAAATGAGATTTGTTTTAAAATATGACTACCTGGAGCTTTCCCTGGTGGTCCAGGGATTAACAGCTTGTACTTCCAGTGCAGGGGACGCGAGTTTGATCCCTGGTTGGGGAACTACATGATACTGTGTAGCATGGCCAAAAAATAAATGAATAGTGTAAAAATAAAATGTGACAACTTTCCTATAGAAAGCCTATCAGTTAGTACTACTTTTTTTTGGTAAATGTGTTCATCAGAACTTTCCTAAGTGTCTACCTGTGTTGGGAATGTAATCCAGACCCCATCCGAGATGCTCTCGGAGGCCAGCAGACACGTGGCAGGAGGAGAATAAGGCTGAGCGTGTGTCCCCCTGGCCAGGAGAGTTGTGTTCCAAGTGACTGCCCGGCACCCTCTACTGTTCTCTTCTTAGCTTTACCTTTTGCCTTCACCAGTCAAGGTCGCCTTGGACCTGTTAATGAACTTGCCTGAGGGTGCGTGAGTAAAAGAATGTGGGCAGGATTCAGACTCAGGTCTTCCTGGTTCCGTATGGTACCTTTAACTACTGCACCCCACAGTCACTCAGTGGGTCAGAGTCAGCCTAGAGAAACTGTGGTTTTGACCTTAGGAACCACCTCTGGCCCATGGGATCCCCGATGTCAGTGCAGAGTCAAAGCCAAGCCATACCAAGCCTGTCTCCTGTTGGTTCAAACATTTATTGAGCTCTTACTGAATGCCTGACCCTGTGCTCAGCACGCTCCCCCATAAGTGAAGCAAAATCGGGGAGACATGAGGTTTGGACCAAGAGGTCAGTGAGCTGGCTCCAGCCTCGTGTCTGACCACAGGCTGCTGTGTGACCCTGGGCCTCCGTGTCCTCGTCCAGAGAGTGGGCAAGTGCTTTCCACATGGGCCCTCGCCTGGCCTGGCATCTCCTTGGCAGGAGAGCTGGGCAGACAGGAGGGTTGGTAATGATCTGTCTAGCTGAGATGTAGCCTCAGAAATAATCTTCATGGCAGAAGCAAGTTTGATTGTGAGAGTTTATTGGAAAAACTTCTAGGTTAAACTTCTCCTGTTGGCCCCAATCCTTCTGTGCTTTCCCTGTGGACAAACATTTAAACCTCAGTTTTACACTTGATATGCCCCCAAATCTGGGTAGGTAAAAACACTTTCAGTTCATTTCACTTACTCAGTTGTGTCTGACTCTTTGCAACCACATGGACTGCAGCACGCCAGGCCTCCCTGTCCATCACCAACTCTCAGAGTTTACTCAAACTCATGTCCATTGAGTCAGTGATGCCATCCAACCATCTCATCCTCTGTCATCCCCTTCTCCTCCTGTCTTCAATCTTTCCCAGCGTCAGGGTCTTTTCAAATGAGTCAGTTCTTTGCATCAGGTGGCCCAAGTATTGGAGTTTCAGCTTCAGCATGTCCTTCCAGTGAATATTCAGGACCGATTTCTTTTAGGATGGACTGGTTGGATCTCCTGCACACTTTCAGTTCAGTTCAGTTGCTTAGTCTTCTCCAACTCTTTGTGACCCCATGAATCGCAGCACGTCAGGCCTCCCTGTCCATCAGCAGTTCCTGGAGTTCACTCAGACTCACGCCCATCGAGTCAGTGATGCCATCCAGCCATCTCATCCTCGGTCGTCCCCTTCTCCTCCTGCCCCCAATCTGTCCCAGCATCAGAGCCTTTTCCAATGAGTCAACTCTTCACATGAGGTGGCCAAAGTACTGGAGTTTCCGCTTTAGCATCATTCCTTCCAAAGAAATCCCAGGGCCGATCTCCTTCAGAATGGACTGGTTAGATCTCCTTGCAGTCCAAGGGACTCTCAAGAGTCTTCTCCAACACCACAGTTCAAAAGCATCAATTCTTCAGCGCTCAGCTTTCTTCACAGTCCAATTCTCATATCTATACATGACCACAGGAAAAAACCATAGCCTTGACTAGACAGACCTTTGTTGGCAAAGTAATGTCTCTGCTTTTCATGCTATCTAGGTTGGTCATAACTTTTCTTCCAAGTAGTAAGCGTCTTTTCATTTCACGGCTGCAGTCACCATCTGCAGTCATTTTGGAGCCCCCCAAAATAAAGTCTGACACTGTTTCCACATCTATTTCCCATGAAGTGATGGGACCAGATGCCATGATCTTCGTTTTCTGAATGTTGAGCTTTAAGCCAACTTTTTCACTCTCCACTTGCACTTTCATCAAGACCTTTAGTGGATATTTATTGAGAACATTTTATGTCTGAGTCTCTGTGCAAAGGACAGAAGGTGAGTCTCTGTGCAAAGGACGGAAGGATGGAGGTAGGACAGCAAGGCTTGACCCAGAGAAGAAAAAGAAATGGTTTCTGCCACGAGGGCCAGGGGACACGACAGTGTGTACACTCTGAAACCTGGCAGATGACTGCTCAGTGGAGGGACAGACACGATTCTGAGGCAACAACCAGAGGGAAAAAAGGTTTTGGCCAATTCTTTCTTAAGGTGGGTCTGTGGGTTTATTTTAACCAGATTTGAAAGCAAGGATAATCCAGGAAATTTACTCCACCAAGGAAGCTCATTGCTTCTGAGTCATTTCATCTCAGAGTGAATTTGCTCATCACGGCTGCTCAGGACAGAATGAGAGGGGAAGACAGACTGGTGACTTGGTTAGTGTTTGATCTGGCCTGAATTCCTCCCCTTTGTGACTGTAAAAGAATTGCGAGGGCAGTAAATCTAGGAGGCTCCATGTCTCGAAATGCAGAGGCAAGAATCTTTCAGTTCATTCACCACCGGCCTGGGAGCAGCTTCAACCTCTCGGGCGGGGATCGTAGAGGAAGTGAGGTCTTTGTTAATTGCTTGCCAAAAAGCCCTCGGAGCTGGGTAACAAGGGCCGGCTGGTAATAACCCGTGCTTTCTTCTTTTAAAAATAACTTTATACTCTCAGCTTGCACACGTAGCACTGTTTAGGTTTCCTGCAATTAACCCTGATGGCTACACAGGGCACAGTGGCCCAGCACCCCTCTGGGGCCGGGGCTCAGCACTTTTCAGTGACCTATAAAGGGGAGGCTCTGGAGTATCTTAGGAGAAAGTAACAGCTTTAAACCCTCCGCCCCCCCTATAATTTATAGAGAAAGTAGTACTGGTTTTAGTGACTTTGAATCAACTGAGAGATTTTGGTCTGTGAAAGCAAAAAGACTAAAATGTAGATGTGTGTTCCAGTTGTTTGATAGTAATTCATCAAAACTAGCTGATGGCTAAGAAAAAGAGAAGAAACAATCTATTACAGCTGTGCGTGTGCTTGCTAAGTCGCTTTAGTGATGTCCGACTCTTTGCGACCCCATGCACCATACCTACCAAGCTCCTCTGTTCATGGGATTCTCCTGGCAAGAATACTGGAGTGGGGTGCCGTGCCCTCCAGGGGAATCTTCCCGACCCAGGGATTGAACCCGTGTCTCTTGCATCTCCTGCTTTGGCTGGCGGATTCTTTTCCACTAGTACCACCTGGGAAGCTTCCATCTATTACAGCTGGAATGTTCATTTTTGAGATGAGAGTAAATGAGCCGTTTATTCATCTAGCAGGCAAATAATTATGCGTTTATTATTATTCATAGTAATAAATAACTGAAGGTGGACTTTAAGTTCAGCCTAGAGCCCCAAAGCCAAGTGGCACTTGGTCCTTCCTGGAAGCTCAGGGCCGTGGGAGGACACAGGCCAACCAAGACTTCCCTCACAGGTCCACATGCACGGCCACAGAAATCGAAATTCTGGGAAATCTCTGGGCAACAGGCTCCTACCGAGGGCTTAAGGTGCTGTAGGGGATGCACTGACTTCTGGGATGAGTGTCTCAGACGGTGTCACTGGCGACACACTTGGGTCCTGAAAAATGGGTGGGTTACCAGTTGGAGAAAGACAGCAGCAGCAAAAGAAGCTAAAGAGCAGCCACTTCCCTTCTCACGTGCTAATGACTGTTGGAGTTAAAATGGAGTGAGTGAGTGAGTGAGGTGGGTGTGTTCCTACCCAGCACTGAGATATGAAGAAACAGAGGCATGCGCGATAGAATGAGGTGTGCCTGTCCCTACTGCCCTGGGAGGGCCAGCGTTTCCACTTTGATTTCTGAACCACAAGGAGGAGCCCCTTCTGGTTTGTGGCCCTCCCTCCCTGCCTCTGGAATGGAGCCGTGGTCCCACAGCCCACATTTGTCGTCGGACAAAGGCCTGTAACCTGTTTAGCCATTTCTGGGAAGGGATGGCAGTGCTGGCCTTGGCGAGGTGCTCAGAGCATCCTTGGATTTGCAGTTCTGTTTCTTACTCATCATCTTTTGTTTGACCTCAGAATCAGGATCCCTTCCAGGGAGCTTGGAAGGTTTCTCAGGGCCTCATTCTTGGATGGCAGTTGAGCTGCTCAAGGTTCCCAGGTTGCAGACAAAAGAAAAAATAAAAACATTAGATTATAAACTAGGAAGCATTAGAAACGTGAAAACATTAGAAAGCAAAAGCACATCAGAGTGCGTGCAGAGAGGCCAAGTGTTTGCTCTGCTAATTGTTTTATCTCCTCTCTCCTCCTTCCCTCCCAGTGTTTGCTGAGTGTCTCTCCGGTGCTGGGCACTAGTTTGTATACATACACTAATGCACACAGACACAACCCATACCTCCCTGTGGACATACATGCTCCTGGTCCTGTGGAAGGATAGGGATGGTTATAGGGAAAAATACAGATTTTAATACCTCTAACATTGTGGCACCCCATTCTAGTACTCTTGACTGGAATATCCCATGGATGGAGGAACCTGGTAGGCTGCAGTCCCTGGGGTCGCTAAGAGTTGGACACAACTGAGAGACTTCACTTTCACTTTTTACTTTCATGCATCGGAAAAGGAAATGGCAACCCACTCCAGTATTCTAGCCTGGAGAATCCCAGGGACGGAGGAGCCTGGTGGGCTGCGGTCTATGGGGTTGCACAGAGTCAGGCATGACTGAAGTGACTTAGCAGCTTAGCAGCAACATTGAGGAAGAAGTTATAAGGACTGTCAGCAATATAAAGTCCGGCATAGCAGTAGGAGGGATGGGAGATAAAGCAGAGATGGGGGTGGTAGGCACTGGGGGCAGCCCCAGAGGGCATACTTGTGCGTGCACACTCTATTCTCATGCTAGAATTGAATGGATCGCTCTTTGGATCCGCTCTGGACAACCACTTAGTCCCTCTGGTTCTCAGGTTTCCCCAAGGAAGGTTTAGCTGTCCTGAGCAACTGGTGGTTGCATCAGTTCAGCTGGGTGCTTCGTCTAGGCGACAGTGAATGACAGGAACACCGTTGGTTTTCTCTGCTTGTCAGTTTCCTTCATGTCCCTGTAACAACAAGTACACGTAGAACACAGTGTTGGCGTGTTTTTGGCACCTTAATCTATTCAGTGCAGAGGGGTAGGAGTCTGGAAGGAAAAACTAACCTGTGCCTGCCTTCTTAAACCAAGAGGTTTGTCCTTATTTCTAATGCCTTTTAAGGAATATTAAACTTGCTTGCAATAGAGCAGATAATCCAGGTTTCCGTAATGTTTCTTGTTCGGTCACTAAGTCATGTCTGACTCTTTGTGACCCTATGGACTACAGCATGCCAGGTTCCCCTGTCCTTCACTGTCTCCCAGAGTTTGCNGTCCTTATTTCTAATGCCTTTTAAGGAATATTAAACTTGCTTGCAATAGAGCAGATAATCCAGGTTTCCGTAATGTTTCTTGTTCGGTCACTAAGTCATGTCTGACTCTTTGTGACCCTATGGACTACAGCATGCCAGGTTCCCCTGTCCTTCACTGTCTCCCAGAGTTTGCTCAGATTCATGTCTATTGAGTCACTGATGCTATCTAACCATCCCATCCTCTGTCATCCCCTTCTCCTCCCATCTTCAGTCTCTCCCAGCACCAGGGTCTTTTCCAATAAGTCAGCTCTTTGCATCAGGTGGCCAAAGGATTGGAGCTTCAGCTTCAGCATCAGTCCTTCTAACAAATATTTAGGGATAATTTCCTTTAGCATTGACTGGTTTGATCTCCTTGCAGTCCACAAAACTCTCAAGAGTCTCCTCCAATACCACAATGTGAAAGCACCAATTCTTCAATGCTCAACCTTGTTTGTGGTCCAATTTTCACATCTGTACATGACGACTTGAAAAACCATAGCCTTGATGATTTGGACCTTTGTCAGCAAAATGGTGTCTCTGCTTTTTAATATGCTCTCCAGGTTGGTCATAGCTTTTCTTCCAGGAACAAGTGTCTTTTAATTTCATGGCTGCAGTCACTGTCCGCAGTGATTTTGGAGCCCGAGAAAATAAAGTCCGTCATATTTCTGTAATATAGGCATCTTCTATCTCTATGGGGAAATGTTTTGAACCTTCACTAACTGATGTCATTTTGGACAGTAGTAGCCAGAGACCTCAGGACTGTCCCCTTTAAGAGCAGGGCTTACGCACAGAACCCCTTGGCCCTCCTGGCTTATATCAAGATGCCCTTTGTAAACTTGTCAGCCAGAGGATAAGATAAAACAAATTAGTCTCAGCTTCAGGGTCTCTTGTGCCGAAGGACTTTGTGGCATAGAAACCAGACGTACCAGTGAGTAAGGCAAAGTCATAGGGAAGGCCTTTGTGAGACAGTGAGCTTAAAGCAGAATGGTCTACCAGGTACAAAAGCTAAACCATCACGTTTTTCTCGTATTAACCAATAGTTCTATTGATTCCGGTTTGAATGGACTTCACAGTTTGTTTAAGTCTTTCAAGCATGTTCTCTGGATTTTAATAGTTCACAAGAGGTGAAACTCTAATGCTTTGGCCACCTGATGTGAAGAGCCGATTCATTTGAAAAGACCCTGATACTGGGAAAGATTGAGGGCAGGAGGAGAAGGGGATGACGGAGGATGAGATGACTGGATGGCATCACTGAAGTGCCGAAGGACTTTGTGGCATAGAAACCAGACGTATCAGTGAGTAAGGCAAAGTCATAGGGAAGGCCTTTGTGAGACAGTGAGCTTAAAGCAGAATGGTCTACCAGGTACAAAAGCTAAACCATCACGTTTTTCTCGTATTAACCAATAGTTCTATTGATTCCGGTTTGAATGGACTTCACAGTTTGTTTAAGTCTTTCAAGCATGTTCTCTGGATTTTAATAGTTCACAAGAGGTGAAACTCTAATGCTTTGGCCACCTGATGTGAAGAGCCGATTCATTTGAAAAGACCCTGATACTGGGAAAGATTGAGGGCAGGAGGAGAAGGGGATGACGGAGGATGAGATGACTGGATGGCATCACTGAAGTGCCGAAGGACTTTGTGGCATAGAAACCAGACGTATCAGTGAGTAAGGCAAAGTCATAGGGAAGGCCTTTGTGAGACAGTGAGCTTAAAGCAGAATGGTCTACCAGGTACAAAAGCTAAACCATCACGTTTTTCTTGTATTAACCAATAGTTCTATTGATTCCGGTTTGAATGGACTTCACAGTTTGTTTAAGTCTTTCAAGCATGTTCTCTGGATTTTAATAGTTCATAAGAGGTGAAACTCTAATGCTTTGGCCACCTGATGTGAAGAGCCGATTCATTTGAAAAGACCCTGATACTGGGAAAGATTGAGGGCAGGAGGAGAAGGGGATGACGGAGGATGAGATGACTGGATGGCATCACTGAAGTGCCGAAGGACTTTGTGGCATAGAAACCAGACGTATCAGTGAGTAAGGCAAAGTCATAGGGAAGGCCTTTGTGAGACAGTGAGCTTAAAGCAGAATGGTCTACCAGGTACAAAAGCTAAACCATCACGTTTTTCTTGTATTAACCAATAGTTCTATTGATTCCGGTTTGAATGGACTTCACAGTTTGTTTAAGTCTTTCAAGCATGTTCTCTGGATTTTAATAGTTCATAAGAGGTGAAACTCTAATGCTTTGGCCACCTGATGTGAAGAGCCGATTCATTTGAAAAGACCCTGATACTGGGAAAGATTGAGGGCAGGAGGAGAAGGGGATGACGGAGGATGAGATGACTGGATGGCATCACTGACAGGATAGACATGAGTTTGAGTAAACTCCGGGAGTTGGCGATGGACAGGGAGGCCTGGCATGCTGCAGTCCATGGGGTCACAGGGAGCTGGACAGGACTGAGCGACTGAACTGAACTCAAGAGGTGGTTTTGTCATCACCTCTGGAAGGCAGCCTCTGCAGAGCCTCAGAGTTACGCTCTGTCATCTCCCAGAAAGGCTCCCTTGGCCTCGGGCAGCAGAAACTGATACAAGCAGTCACCTTCCAGATGAGAGGCTTCACCATGGCGGCTGGGCCCAGATTTCACTCGCTGCGATCCTGGCCACACATGATAAAGTGCTTGATTTCTGCAACTCGTGGGGTCTACTTCCTTGATTCTTGGAGGGAATTTTGGACTCTCAAGAGGGCTCTCAGTGTATATAGTCTCCGTGGTTTAATTGCTTTGAGATTCTATGATTGGCTGACACTGAAGACCATAGTGTGTTCGTGCTAAGTCACTTGAGTCCTGTCTGACTCTCTCCGATGCTAATGGGCTATAGCCCGCCAGGCTCCTCTATCCATGGGATTCTCTAGGCAAGAATATGAAATGGGCTGCCATTTCCTTCTCCAGGGGATCTTCTCCACCCAGAGGTCGAACCCATGTCTCCTGCCTCGGCAGGCGGGTTCATTACCCCGAGCCACCTGGGAAATATAATTTCAAGTACTTAAGGCTTGTACTTACTTATACTTTAAATAAAGCTCTTCCCCCCACCTCCATCCCCAACAACTAGAAATACTTTGCGTGCATATTACATACACAGAATATAGTCACTTTATTTCTGCTGGTGATGCTCAAATATCAAATAATTCCTTAATTCATGTGTTAGACTACAGTATAAACATTTATTGTTTATTCCTAAGTCATGTCTGCCTCTTTTGTGACCCTATGGACTATAGCCCATGAGGCTTCTCTGTCCGTGAGATTTTCCAGGTAAGAACAGTGGAGTGGGTTGTCATGACCCCCTCCAGGGGATCTTCCTGGCCCAGGGACTGGACCTGCATCTCATGTCTCTTGCATTGGCAGGTGCTTTCTTTACCACAAGCACCAGAAGCCCAAAGACCATGCGGACAAACCAAATTATTGCAGGTGCTCAGTTAGTGTGGACAGATGAGTGGGACGGTTCTGTCCCATAGGAGGCATAGGCTTTAAATATGCCCCTAAGCAAATGCCGTCTTCCATGCTTGCCTGGGCTCGTCTCTACGGCCCAGCGTCTCTTTGGTCAAGGTCTTTTGTTTGTGTCAAGGTCATCTTGACCCCTGGACCAGCATGAGCTGACAGCGACCTTTGCCCCTTGGACCTCTCTGGCTGGTGGTTCAGGACGTGAATGCCTAGTGAACAATGGTTCACTTGGAGGGGTCTTGGGTGTCAGGTGAGGACAATCCTGGTTTGTTTCCTCCCCCCAGGTTTCTCTGGGAATTGTGTCGGGTGTGGCAAGAAGGGCTTCTGTTACTTCACGGAGTTCTCCAATCACATCAATCTGAAGCTGACCACGCAGCCCAAGAAGCAGAAACACTTGAAATACTACCTGGTCCGCAACGCCCAGGGGGCTCTGACCAAAGGGCCTCTCATTTGCTGGAAAGGCTCAGGTGAGCAAGCTCTGTGGGCTAGGCCATATGAAGGGGGCACCTCCAGGCCAGCCAGGGGCCTATTGGCCCGACTCTGGGCCGAGACTGCTCTGCAGTCCACATGGTGGGCAAGGGGTCAGCCCTACAAAATCAAAATGCAATTTTGCCCTCTGGGCATCCAGTTTATAGTATCAGTCTAAATTGTATGGGCACTTTGAAAGCTGACACAGGGCCACACCATGCGGTGTCTTCTTGTGGTAAGTATCTGGGGCAAGATTCTCAACCGGGGGTGGTTCTGTCCCCCAGGGATATTTGGTGATGCCTGAAGACATTGTTGACCATTGTGACTGCAGGGAGCCCCTGGCATCTCATAGATGGAGGCCAAGGGTGCAGTGCCTGGGGCAGCCCTCCACAGAGAATTGTGCAGCCCGGTGTCAATGGTGCTGAAGTTGCGAAGCCCTGACTTAGAGAAAGCTCAGCCCAGATAGCCTCCCTCTCTGCCCCACAGCCCTGTCAAGCACGAACAGAAAAGATCAGCTTCCTGGGGCTGGGGCTGGCAGAAGAGAGCGGGCTCCAGCTTTAGGAAGGGCCTCCCTCCATCCTTCTCTTCTGTCGCCCTGTATCCTGCTGGCTGCAGTCAGCTCTGGAGGCAGAGGGAAGGGGCCACCGAGATGCCCCTTCTCCCATCAACCAACTGTGGAGGGACGTGTCCCAGAAGGGTTCTCAGCGAGGTGCCCAGGAGAGGCAGCCTGTTGTCCCTCACTTGTCTGTGTCAGTGCCCTCTGGTCACCTTGAATATCCCAGCCAGCTTCTGTGGGTAGAAAAAAGGGGCTTCAGGAGGGCTGGTTCTAGGCGTTCATCCCCTGTCCCCTCCCATTACTCCTCTCCTCCCCGTCTCCTTTTGCTTGCACACGTGCTCAGTTGCTCGGTTGTGTCCGACTCTTTGCGACTCTATGGACTGTAGCCCACTAGGCTCCTCTGTCTGTGAAATTCCCCGGGCAAGAATACTGGAGTGGGTTGCCACATCCCTCAGTAATCTCTTGAGCTCCTACTATATACATGCCTGTCATTTTGTAGGTCCCGGAGAGGAAGTGGTTCTTCCCCTTGTGGGACCAGCCAAGAGTTCTTGATCACTTGCTGTGACCAAGCCCCTCTCAGGTTCGATACCTTACTGGGAGATAATCTTCCCAATGGAGAGTGATTTAGGAGGTGGAGGAAAGTATTAGCTCTTCCCTTTTGTTATTGCTGTGTTAGTTGCTCAGTCGTGTCTGACTCTTTGAGACCCCATGGACTGCAGCCTGTCAGGCTCCTCTGTCTGTGAAATTCCCCAGGCAAGAATACTGGAGTGGGTTGCCAAGCCCTCCTCCAGGGGATTGTTCAGACCCAGGGATGGAACCCGGGTCTCCTACATTGAAGGCAGATTCTTTCCGTCTGGGCCACCAGAAAAGCCATTCCTTCATCTTTGAGTAATGCTGTTCATCCCTTGGACCTAAAGCTCTCATTTGCATCATCTATTTTTCCTGTGATGCTGTTCGTCCCTTGGACTTGGAGCTCTCACTTGCATCATGTGTTTTCCCCTTCTTCCCAAATGGTGACCACTGCTCCTGCTGCTGGCAAGAGGACTGTTCCTCAGGTGTCTTCCCCAGAGACCGAGCCTGGGGAATGGCCCCCACCCCACCTCTCGGCTGCACCAGAGCAGCGACGAGGAAGACGTTGGCACCCTCGCGGTCCTCTCTGCGCCTGGCTCTCCCGCAGGCCGGGTTCTGGCCTCGCAAGTCATCGGTCGCTGTTGGGGAGGGGCAGGAGCTGACTGTCGTGTGTGCCTCCTTCCCGCAGAGTTCAGAAGCCGGCAGGCATCCGTGGGTGCATGTTCCAGCTCTCTGTTCCCGCCGCTGGACAGCTCTGGGCCGCCAGCTCCCTTCCCGGGCGAGCCTGGTCCGGGGACAACACCGAGCGCCCCGCTGGGAGCCCCGCAAGCAGGTGAGGCGGTGGCGCAGCACTGGAGGTGCTGGGAGTCGGTTTTAGTTTCCCCAGCCGAAAAATGGAGGCACGAAGCTGCTCGCCTAGGCTATCACAGGCAGTAGGGTTTGATAGCTGGTAGTTCTGCTTTGTGAACTTGGCCTTGGCCATGCAAAACATACCTGATGAGCATGACAGCTGATGGCAAGTAGACAGCAACCTCCTTTCCAAGGGCTCTGGCGGCAGGGGGTTGGTGGTTGGGGGTCCTCCTGCCCAGGGGGCTCTGCTGGGGGGCCCAGGGCCCCTGCTGCATGTGGCTCAGCATCCACAGCAAAGAGGCTGCACCTGAGCGGAGAATGCACTCCCCCCCAGAGGCTCCCTGTCCCCCTTCCACATGGTATCTGCCCCCGTCCTCCCTGTGCCTGGGTCACCTGGGGCCTGGCACACTTGGGCAGCTTCAGGGATCAGCGTATCTGCCTGCAGAATACCTGGGTGCGATTCCAGTGCTGCCGCCTCCGGGCTGAGAGATTTGGGGCAGCTCATTTTAACTCTGTGACTCTCCGTTTCCTCATCTGTACACTGGGAGAGAATCTTTTCTGTCTAATTTGCAGGGCGCTTATAAAAATTAAATGTGGGGACATTTAATAGCAAAGACTTACTGCTTGCAAACTTTTGTTAACTCCCGTCATCCTCACAATGGCTCTAATATTACCCCCACCCTCTAGATGAGAAGGTGGATGCACAGGGAGGAGGTGTAATGTTCAGGAAGGTTGCAAGTTCGAGGCAGCGTGGGGCTCAGACGGGTCGTCTGGCTTCAAAGCCCGCCCTTCAACCCCTCGACATAGGGGATGTTCGGTGTTCCTCTTGACTCTGGAGTACCTTCCACATCATTCTGGCCCGTGTGGGTGTCTTAGAGCAGAGCCCACAATTGTCTCCAGAATCCTCCTGAGACCTGGGGAGCCCCAGATTCTATGCATAGCCTGGCCCTGGGCGACGGCAAACCTGACTGCTTTCCTGAGCATGTTTGACGTGACCCTGAACCCAGGAGGGTGAGCAAGAGGGTGGGAGGAGGGTGGAGCAGCTGCAGGGGTGCTCCTGGAATCCCGGGGCCCCCACGGGCCCTTCTCTCACAGGGAGTGCTCAGTGGACCATGTGTGGGAGCGTGTGTCCTGTGTGTGCATGTGTGTGCGTGTGTGTGTGCATGTCCATGTGTGTCTGCTTTCTCGGGGGGCTTGGGGGGGCACAGAATCACTCTGTCAAAAGTCCTGACACTTGACGGGCTGCATCAGTAGAAAGTTAATATGTTAAATGGAGGGAGAGCCATTTCCTTTTTGCTGGACTCCCTGAGCATCCCATGGTCTCCCCTCTTTGTCTCTGCTCTCAGGACCAGCCTCCGATCACCCCGCCCTAACCACAGCCCTGGGTCCGGCTGTTTTCAATGGCAAAGATTCCCCGAAGCACCAGCTGCTGGTAAAGAACCGCCTGTCCGCAGTGCCGCGTCCCTCCGCCTTAGGTAACCTTGACCGTCCTATTTGGGGTGGGGGTGCTTTGCTCTGCTCTGGGCCAAGGCGGTGGCGGTGGGAGGGACGCGAGAGCCACAGCACCAGGGCCCCTGAGCCGCCTGGAGTTGGAATGAGAGTCAGGCTGGATCAGCAGACACCTCCTGCGTCTCTGAGAGTGTGTCCAGCCCCCAGTGCTGGGGGTAGGGAGATGCATGGCTTCTGCCCCCCATCTGGGTGACCAGTGTGCGCCAGAACGCAGTGGGAACCCGTTATGAGTGGTAACCTGTCTCCCTGTGGGCCAGTGACATTCACAGGAACAGTCATCATCACACGCCCTGCAAGCCCAGTTACTCCATGGAGCCTGGCCCGGAGGATGCGATGGGTGCTGGTAAAGAGAGTGGGCTTGCACCATTAGGGGCACAACTGGAGCTTCGGAGTCCCGTGCCTGAGGCCTGCTCTGGGCAGGTTGAAATCTCTTTCAAGAAACTGCTTCTGAAGCTACATGGAGTGTCACAAGGACTTGGGGGCTCAGTGGTTCTCAGCTGAAATGCTGCCCTCACGGGACGGCATGGGGTGGGGGCACAGTGGGGAGGGGGAGGTAGGGAAGGTGCAGCATCCCTTTCTGCGTTGTCCTAGCTCAGGGTCCGGGTGTTGCAGTGCCTGCAGGGAGTGGGCTACAGTGAAGACTTGTCTCTCCCCAAATGCCAAATAGGGCCCTCCTTCCCAGCACAAGGACACATGGCCAGAAATGGTTGGTCCACAGGGGCAGCTCCTTGTGACATCATTTTGGGAGAGCTTTGGGGAAGATCCTCTGGAGGAGGGCATGGCAACTCACTCCAGTATTCTTACCTGGAGAATCCTATGGACAGAGGAGCCTGGTGGGCTACAGTCCATAGGGCCGTAATGTCAGACCCAACTGAAGTGACTCAGCACGCATGCACAAGGAGCTTAGAGTCTGTGTAGAGGCAGTTAGCACCCCAAAGGAAGAAAACACCCTCAGACCTTCTGCCTTCATACTGAGGCCCCATCCCCTTGCCCCTCCTCCTCTGGTAGTTTAACGTGGCTTTTAGAGGAGCTGAGCTGGCATCTCAGTCTGTGTGGGAACTCTTCCCTGCTCTTGAGGACAGATGTTTGGGGAAATGAAGATGTACTTCTAAATGACATCAAGGTGGTAGAAGCTGCCGCAGAGGCTGTGGGGGTCAGAGGAGCCCACCTGTGGGAAAGCTCTTTGCAAGCAAAGAACTTCATGTCTTTAAACGTTTTATTCATTTCGTTTCATTCATTTTCAGTCGATCTAAAGAAGAGGTGAAAATAACTTTGGGTTATTTTTAAGAGACTCAAAAGCAATAATTCTCAAACAGCAGCACATCTAAGGATAACCAGGGGTGCTTGTGACTAAGTGTTTCCTTTCATTTCTGGAGATCTGCTTCTGTGGGCTGAGGTGCGCCCAGGAGCAGACACTTGGAACAAGCTCCTCCTGGTTCTGTCCAGCTTTGTCTCTGGCTAGATTTAGAGAAACACTGCTCCAAACCAGTGGTTCTCAATCCTGGTTGTGGTTTAGAATCACCAGGAGCTCAGGGTGGGGATGAGGGGTGGGATGGGTCATCGGGAGGTGTGTGGACATGCTGGGGTTCTGATTTCCTTGGGAGAGGGTTGCATCCAGGAATAGAGTGTTTTAAAATTTAAACTTTATATAATGTGTCATGGTTGAAAATAAAGAGTGATAAAGGTAAGGGATATTTTGTGTCAAATTGGTCCCCAAAAATGTGATAACCAATTCTTGGTATTTTGAAGAATCCAAGAACAGAGCATGAGTCATGCTCACACTGTTCTGGCGTGGGCAGGATGACTCATTAGTGGCAGTGGGTACCAGCTTCTGTTCCCCTGGATTTTTTTAGCCTGAAATTAGCTTTCAGGGCTGGGGTGGGGAGAGGTGCACAGGTGGATCGGTACTGCCCCCGAGTGGTGAAACTGTGGTGGTGGGTTGACTGCCGCTGGTGCTTGTCTACAGAAACAAGTATTAATTTACTGGAATCTGGAGACAATGATGGACTTCCTCGTAGTTCAGACATAAAGAATCTGCCTGCAATGTGGGAGACCTGGGTTCGATTCCTGGGTTGGGAAGATCCCCTGGAAAAGGGAACGGCTACCCACTCCAGTATTCTTGGGCTTCCCTGGTGGCTCAGCTGGTAAAGAACCCACCTGCAATGTGTGAGAGACCTGGGTTCGATTCCTGGGTTGGGAAGATCCCCTGGAAAAGGGAACGGCTACCCACTCCAGATAATGAGGATCTGGACTTGGTGGCTACCATTTACTGGCGCCAAACTCTGTGCCTTACATATGTTCTCTTTAGTCTTGATCAAGTCACCTTTCAGAGTCGGTTTCATGATCCCAATGTAAAGATGAAGGAGGTAAGGCTTGAAGCGCTAAAGCTTAGACACTGACACAGCTTTGGAATGAAACATTTATAGAGGTCGACAGGATATTTCTTTAAGCCTAGATACTTCCTCCAGACTGTTAGTTGCTCAATCGTGTCAGAGTCTTTGCGACCCCATGGACTGTAGCCCACCGAGCTCCTCTGTCCATGGGGTTCTCCGGGCAAGAATGCTGGAGTTGGTTGCCGTGTCCTCCTCCAGGGGGGTCTTTCAGACCCAGGGATCAAACGGGCTCTTCTGCATCACAAGCAGATTCTTTACCATGTGAGCCACTAGGGAAGCTAAAATGCACTAGATGCTAAAATGCATCGTAAAGCTGTGCTTTTAAAAAAATAACAAATAAGTGTTCTCCAGCTCGGGGGAACATTTTGCTGAAGCATGTCTTTGGTGACAGCCTAATTCACACTCTGATTGTTGTCTAGGTATCTTATCAAACTCCGGCCCTCCCAAAAAACGCCACAAAGGCTGGTCTCCAGAGTCTCCATCAGCTTCGGATGGTGGCTACCCCCAGGGAGGAGGGAACAGAGCCAAGTATGGTAAGTGAGGGAGCCCTGCCCCAGATGCAAGGCTCTGGCACTGGTGGTGGTGGTGGGGTGTGTGTGTGTGTGTGTGTGAATGTGTGTGTATGAGCATGTGCATGTTCATGTGTGCATGTGTGTGTGTGTACACACATGCTTTCATATGTATGGGTGAGAAAATTCTAGGGAGGCACACTTGAGTATAACAAAAGATTCTCTTTCTCTTGTATTAGACTTGCTTCACAAAGCCCAGGATTCCTGTACAGTATTGAGTTTGCTGATCTTAGAGGAATTTTTTCTAAAAGGCGTGCTTGTCATTTGGCAGGGACATTGAAGAAGAGAAAACTGGGTTTTTCGGTGGGAAAGGGGGACCCAGTGACCTTTAAGATCTTTTGGCCCAGGAACCTGTGGTTCCCAGACTTGGGTGCTCCTGGAGGTGCGGAGAGGGTCAAGTTGTAGCAGGTGTGCTGCTGGCCTGATGTCAGGTCTGCTGGAGGTGGATGCCCTGCCTGACGTATCCTCTTCACGCTCTCGGCATGTCCCTAGAAAGTGCAAGTGTGACCTGCATGCCCCAGGTCGGCTTGGTGGGACCGGCTTCAGTCACCTTTCCCGTCGCGGCTTCCGGAGAACCAGTGTCTGTTCCCGACAACTTGTTGAAGATATGCAAGGCCAAGCCAGTGATCTTTAAAGGCAAGTACAGCAACGCGCCGGGGGCGGAAGGTCGGGGGGCCAGGGAATACGTTAGAAACAGACGACACGACACATCATTCCAATCTGATTCCACACCCAGTTGTCCTCCTGGGAAAACTTCTAAAGCCATTTCCAGGGCAATGAGAGAACCAAGCAGACCAGTCACTGGGGTGGCCCCTGATCAGACGCCAGAAGTTTCAGAGCCCATCACTGTTTTCCGTGAGACGGTGATGACCTGTTCTGTGGTGACCATTTGCTTGCTCGTTTGTTCTAACCCTTTTATCTGGGCCCTGCTGTAGCATCTTTGTGCCTCTTTTATGACAAATGTCACATCCTTCCCCTAAGAGTGATTCTTTCTGTTGCCTCTGATAAACCAGAATGTTTGTGAGCAGTGCTCCCCAAATTGTGGTTCCTGGACCAGCAAAAACAGCATCGCCCAGGAGCTCAGTAGAGATGTAAATTCCCATGCCCACCCATCCCAGAATCAGAACCAGGCCTGAGATGGAATCAGAGGCTCTGTGGTGGGGTCTGGCAGTCTGTGTTTTAGGAAGCCTTTCAGGGGACCCTAGCACACCCTCAGGTTTGGGAAACAATTTTCTTGAGGCTGTGAACTGTGTCCCAGTCTAGATTTCCCCCGGGGCTGAACGTGGTGCCTGCACACAGCACACAGCAGGCATCTACTCAGTATGTGTTTGGTGAATAAATGGAGGCTGTTTGAGTACACGATACCATGCAGGCACTTAACACATTTAATCATCTCAGCGATCGCACAAGGGTTTGATATCTTCACCTTGTTTTACACATGCAGAGACCAAGGCTTGGGGAAGTGAAGCTTCTTGCTGAGGATAACCTAGTTAATAATAAATAGATCTGGCCCAGGCTGTCCTGCCTCTGAGGGCTGCTGTCAGAATTAATCTTGTACCATTTGCTGAAGCGTTTAAGTTCTGTCAGTGTTTGGAGTCTCTGATCTGTACAGCGGTTCATTTTCCTAACTCAGCTCATCAAGGAGTCCTGGGGGGCTGGGAGGCACAGGCGATGGCCGAGCAGCTTTAGTAATTCTCTCTGGGCCTCAGTGTGCTCGGCTGTAAAGTAAGAAATTGGGCTAAATCAGGAGTCTTCAATGTCTGGGATCTAATGCCTGATGATCAGAGGTGGAACTGATATAATAATAATAGGAATAAAGTGCGCAATAAATATATTGCTCTTGAATCATCCCCACACCGTGATCCCACCCCCACCCTGGGTCTCTGGAAAAACTGTCTTCCGTGAAACTGATCCCTGGTGCCAAAAAGGTGGCGCCTGCAAATGAATAAGCAAATGCTACAGCCCCTGTCAGTTATCAGAGCAGGTGCATAAGCCAGCATGGGCTGAGAGTTCAGGACTTCCCCACGAAGGAGGGGAGTTGCCTCAAGAGCAGCTGGCCTGCATGTTTTCACTCCCTTGCATGCAGAGACCCCCAGGCTTCCCTGCTGGCTCAGTGGTAAGGAATCTACCGCAATGCAGGAGGCACAGGAGACGCAGGTTCGATCCCTGGGTGGGGAAGATCCCCTGGAGGAGGGCATGGCAACCCCCGCCAGTATTCTTGCCTGGAGAATCCCATGGACAGAGAAGCCCGACGGGCTCTGGTACACGGGGTCACGAAGAGTCTGACACAACTGGGCGACTGAGCTCTCACGCGTGCACACGTGGAGACCACGCGCTGTGCCTGAGGCCAGGTGCCAAGCCCTGCTGTGTCCCCTCCCCCAGGCCACGGGAACTTCCCCTACCTCTGCGGCAACCTGAACGACGTGGTCGTGAGCCCCCTGCTGTACACGTGCTACCAGAACTCGCAGTCCATCTCCAGAGCCTACGAGCAGTACGGGGCCTCCACCGTTCAGCCCATCTCGGAGGAGATGCAGCTCCTGCTGACCGTCTACTATCTCGTGCAGCTGGGTGAGTCCCCTCCCGTTTTCCCGGAACCACTGGTGGAATAGTCGCCAAAGGAGGGACCCTCGCTCAGAGCCCTCCTGGAGACGGCCTCCGTCGTCGGGTCACTGCAGCGGTCACCACCTGAGGGGCTGGGATGGCAGTGCGAATTCAAATACGATTTCCTGGGACTTGCCTGGTGATCCAGTGGTTAAGATTCTGCCTTGCAATGCAGAGGACGTGGGTTCGATCCCTGGTTGGGGAACTAAGACCCCATGTGCCACAATGAAAACCCGATGCAACCAGATAAATTTTCTTTTCAAAAGTGATTTCCCTGCCATTCTAGGTACAGAGATACCGCAGGAATACCACAAAGGCTCTGCCCTCAAGGATTCTAGTGGGAGAGAGAAGCAGTAAACAAGAGGAGAAGAAGCAATGGGAGTGCGGTGGGTGGGTGTGGGCTGATCCAGGTTGTCGGGAAAGGCGTCTCTGAGTCGAGACCTGAGTGATGAGGAGGAGCCAGGCTTGTGAAGATCTCAGGGAGGCAGAGTCAGGGGTTGGAGGCATGGGCCGATGGGTGGGTAGGAGCATGGCGCCCCAGGTCAGCGGGCGCCAGGGTGGCCACGCAGTGAGAACCTGAGAGTGAGGTTGTTATCAGAGAGCCGGCAGGGCCTCAGGCTAAGGTCAAGAGTCTGTATGTCAGACACAGTGAGAACAACTTGTGTTTCTCTGCTCAGGCTGCTGTAGCAAAATACCACAGACTGTGCTTAAGGCACAGAAGTTTTATCTTCTCATAGTTCTGGAGGCTGGAAGTCCAAGGTCAGAGTGGCCCCATGGTGGGGTTCTGGGGAGGCCCTCTCTTCCTGGCCTGTGGATGGCCCTGTCCTCCCATGGCCTTTCCTTCATGCGTGTGTGTGGGAACAGAGGGTGAACTCTGAAGTTGCTTCCTTTATTATAGGGACGCCCATCCTACTGGCCTAGGACCCCACCCTTATGAACCCACTTAAACTTAGCTACTTCTCTAAAGGCCCTCTCACTAAAGATAGTCACCTTGGGGGTTAACACTTCAACGTATGAATGGAGGGGGACACAATTCAGTCCATAGCAGCACCGGAATGCTTTCAGGCAGGGGACAGATATGATCTGGGCTTCCCTGGTGGCTCAGATGGATGAAGAATCTGCCCGCAGTGGAGGAGACCCGGGTTCAGTCCTTGGTTTGGGACGATCCCAGTATTTTTCCCTGGGAAATCCCATGGACAGAGGAGCCTGGTGGGCTACATACAGTCCATGGGGTCACGAAGGGTCAGACACGACTGAGTGACTTTCAGTTTCAGATGTGATCTGACTTCATTTCATTGATGGCCGAGAACTGAGGGCTGGCTGATGACTGACCATGGGGTTGGGGCATGTGGAAACCACTGGCAACCCGAGTGGGTGGAGATATGAGGAGAGTGGGGACAAAACCCGTACCAGCATGGGTCAGAGGGGATGGAGGTGCGGAGACAAGCATGGTGAGTGTGAGCAGCTCTCGCAGTTGCTTTGAAGGGTGGTGGTGGGTCTGGAAGGGCCTGTGGGCTCCAGGGAGAAACTTTAAAAAGACAGGAAATACAACAGCTTATCTAATCCAGTTTTGGCATAGCCCCATGAGGAAGTGGTGTGATCCGTTTTTTCAGATCAGAAAGCCGTATCCTAAGATAGCTCAAGGCTCCACAGCTGGTGCTGGGTGTAGCTGGATGGGGACACGTTTTCTAAATAAAACTGTGGCTCTCTTTCCACTGGCTCACCCAAATGTAAGGTTCTGACATGTAAACCAGAAAATAGCTATAGGGAAAAATGTTGAAAATACTCAGTCTCACTCTTCGTCAAAGACGTACAAAGTTAACAAATCAAACAAGTGGAGTTTTTCTCAATTCAGTTGATGATAAGAACCCAAACGACGGTATCCAATAGAACTAGGGATGCAGTAAAAAGCCTGGTTGTTGTGCTTTGTTAATGTCATGGTTGGAGAAGGCAATGGCATTCCACTCCAGTGCTCTTGCCTGGAAAGTCCCATGGATGGGGAGCCTGGGGGGCTGCAGTCCAAGGGGTCGCTAAGGGTCAGACACGACTGTGCGACTTCACTTTACCGTCTGGAGACAGTCTGATGATGTGTTACCGGTCAGCTTTGTAGGTCCATTTAGGCTCAGGAAGTTGTGTCCTTTACATAAAGCTGTGTCCTGAAGAAGTATTTTTGAAGGTGCTTACTCAGAAGCAGTGCAATGGTCAGTGACAGATCAGTGTTGCTAAGTCTGTGATGGCACCTCCAAGTCATAGGATGTCATGTGCCTGGTTACAGTGCTGTGTGTGAAAGCTGTAAATGTCATGATTGTGGTTTGATGCTGGCATGATGGTAAGGAGGCAGACACACCCTGAAGTCATTTCCCCACGATCGTTAACTGTGATTTAAACCCATTATAGTGATTAAAAGGCTTCCCTGGTAGCTCAGATGGTAAATAATGTGTCCACAGTGCAGGACACCCAGGTTTGACCCCTGGGTGGGGAAGATCCCCTGGAGAAGGGAATGGCAACCCGCTCCAGTATTCTTGCCTGGAGAATTCCACGGACAGAGGAGCCTGGCGGGCTACAGTCCACAGGGTTGCAGAGAGTCGGACATGACTGAGGGACTTTCAGTTCAGTTCATAGTGATTTAAGACTCCGATGCTGGCAAAGATGAAGGCAGGAGGAAAAGGGGTCGACAGAGGATGAGATGGTTGGATGGCATCACTGCCTCATTGGACATGAGTTTGAGCAGGCTCCTGGAGATAGTGAAGGACAGGGAAGCCTGGTGTACTGCAGGCCATGCGGTTGCCAAGAGACAGAACAACAACAAAAAATTCCAGCACGTGGGGGAGAAAAGGCTGAGAAGCACTCAAAAATAGTGGTTCTTTTAGGCTGATGAGGTGAGGGCTGCATTTGCTCCCTCTATTTTGGATGTTGATCATTCAGATTGCATCAGGTGGACATTGGGGTACAGCACATCTCCCCAGCACTGCCCCGCGGTATGGGCGGGACAGGTGCTGAAGCCCCTCCCACCCGCCTTGTCGTTGCCAGCGGCGGACCAGGTGCCCCTGATGGAGGACCTGGAGCAGATCTTCCTGCGCTCATGGCGTGAGTCGCATCTAACGGAGATCCGGCAGTACCAGCAGGCGCCGCCCCAGCCCTTCCCACCCGTGCCGGGTGCCGTGGCGCCGGTGACCTCCGCGCAGCTGCCCTGGCTGGCCGGCCTGGCTGCCAGCTCCTGCAACGACAGCGTGCACATCATTGAGTGCACCTACTCTCTGGCCGAGGGCCTCTCCGAGATGTTCCGGCTGCTGATCGAGGGCAAGCTGGCCAAGACCAACTACGTGGTGATCATCTGCGCCTGCCGGAGCGCAGCCATCGACTCCTGCATCGCCGTCACTGGTGAGGCTGGGCCCTCCGCTGAGATGCTTCTGTTGACACCCAGAAGCACCCGCACCCTGACCCTACCCCCTCCCCTCCCCCGCCATCTGGCTGTTGGCCCCTCGCGGGCCTGGGGTTTGCATCAGCGCTGGTTAGTAACTGCAGTTAACACTCAGCTGCCCCTGGCGTGCCCTGAATAGCACGCTTCTGGAAAATGCCATTCCTTCTGGAATGAAAGGTGCTGCAGTTCTGAGAGACTGGGGGCAAGTTTGAGGTCTGTATAGATGCAGGGAAATCCCTCCACACCCCCGTCCCCCCAACCTGTGATCAGTGACTCCATTCCTCAGCATCTTCAACTACATAATGGAAAGAAACAATAATGATCTTACTGGGTTAATGAGGCTGTCGGCTAATCAACTGTAAAAACACTTATTGAAGCCCTACTATGTGCAGCCACTGTCCTGGGGGCTGGGGATACAGGAGTGATGTCCTGCTTTCCTGGAGCCTGTGTGCTGGTGGAGAGACAGACACCAGTGGGGGTGGGGGGGGATGTCCCCGGGGGAAGGAGGGAGTGTGGAGGATGGCAGATGAGAGGCTGATTTCGGATTGTTCCTCTGCTGGGTCCCCATCATCTCTTGTCATTCCTTCGTCCTGAACGCCTTCTGTGTTTTTTAAATAAGTTCTTTACATTGATTTGAGTAGTACCTTCAGTACTGGAGCCTTTGCTGCATCAGGCACTGGGCTGCACATTTCATAAACCTTGCCCTGTTTCATCCTCACGATAGTCCTGTGAAGTAGACAGAGCTGCCAGCCATGAATTCCAGATGAGGAAGCTGGGTCAGCCCGGGTTCCACAGCTGGTTAAGTGCGGGAGAGAGTCAGGTTCCAAACTGGGCTCTGGGCATGTGTACCGTTCATTCGTTTCACCAGCAGCAGGAAGCCCTGCTCTTAGCCCGGCGTGGTGCTGGGCTTGGGGGATGGAGGGAGAAAGGGATGCAGGCACAGACTGCCATCGAAGGGCTCGTGCACTAATTCTAAGCAGAGGGCCCTGTCAAAGCTGTCGTTTGTTTTCCAGGAAAATACCAAGCCCGGATTCTTTCTGAGAGCCTTCTCACCCCAGCCGAGTACCAGAAAGAAGTCAATTACGAGCTGGTCACCGGGAAAGTGGACTCGCTAGGGGCCTTTTTTAGCACCCTCTGTCCAGGTACGCTTGTAGTCAGACAGTGCAAGTCACCATACACCTATGAGACAGAAATAAACACAGACGCAAGGGGGCGCCGTCTCAGAGCCCATCCCCGTGAGCTGCCGAGGCTGGCCTGGATTTACAGGTGCGGTGGCCCCTCCATGGTGTGGGGCCTCTGGCTAGCTGGTTCCTGCTCTGGCTGTGTGGTGTCTGTCCTTCAGGGGCACACGGGCCTCGTGCATGGTCCTCTCTACCTCCAGGGTTCTGTCCATCACCCTCCTGCCTCCCCCTCTCAGTTGCTTAAAGCCTCTCGTTGGAGAAGTGTATTCTCTGTGCTTCATTCCGTGTGTCCAAGCTTTGAGTGCCCATNTGGCTGTGTGGTGTCTGTCCTTCAGGGGCACACGGGCCTCGTGCATGGTCCTCTCTACCTCCAGGGTTCTGTCCATCACCCTCCTGCCTCCCCCTCTCAGTTGCTTAAAGCCTCTCGTTGGAGAAGTGTATTCTCTGTGCTTCATTCCGTGTGTCCAAGCTTTGAGTGCCCATCTCCCTTCTTTTCCTGGCTACTCACCCTTCAAGAGTCACCCCATTTCCTCCAAGAAACCTTTACTGGCCCCTTCTTCTCCAGGATGGGCTCAGACCCCTACCTCCTGACCTCTGGCCTCCTGCCCTAAAACCCACTGGGTCATAATGTCATTTTCCTGAGGACATCTGCCTTCTTTGGCCATGGGCTCTTTCACAGGATGGGCCACCCTATCTCTGGTGCCCCAGGCCCAGGACAGTGCCTAACACATAGAGGTTGTTCCCTTGATTGAGTTTCCCTGAGATGGAAAACCCATTTTTGATGTTCTCTCTGTCTGGGGGCAGAAGGCGACATTGACATTTTGCTGGACAAATTCCATCAGGAAAATCAAGGCCTTGTTTCTTCCTCACTTGCTGCCTCCTCTGTCACCAAGTCAGCATCCCTGGATGTCAGCGGGGCACCTGCGTGCACAAGTGAGTGGTGCTGGGGAGCGGTGGCCAAGCTTCAGGCTGGTGGGGCAGCATCCCAGGGCCCCCAGGGTCTGCAAGGAGGCACAGTTCGAGGCACACCCAGTGGGCAAGGTGTTTCCCTAGCATCAAAGTAGACCTAATACCTAACTTTCATTTTAGTTTTTAATGAGAACAGTCATATTTTACCCTGAAATGTACATCTGTACACTTTCCTTTCTCTGAGTTGATTTCTAGTTTATCAATGCACTGTTGGAATGTTTTATTCATGCTGTGTTCCTGAGGGGCTCTGCTGGTCTCCTCCTCTTCCTGAGAACCTGCAGCCTCTTTGGAAGTCCAATCTCAGCATCAGCTTCCCTGGGATCCCATCTTTGTCCCCTCCAGGTGGAGTAGGTCTCAGCCCCTGAGATCCCCGAGTGCTGTTCATCTTTTAATTTTTAAATCAGGAATAGGGTGTGACATGACCAGCATGGTGCATAGCCCAGAGCAGGCTGGTCTTTTCCTGTTCCCTCGTCTCTGTGTGAGCCGGATGGGGCTCTTGCTTGAGTCCCCCGCAGAGTCCAGGGCTGTAGCGGTCTGCTCGTGGTGCACCTCACCCTGACGGGGGCTCTGGTTCCAGGTTACCATCTGGAACCCCACCGCATCCGGCCCTTCCAGCTGGCTGTGGCCCAGAAGCTCCTCTCCCACGTGTGTTCAATCGCGGATTCCAGCACCCAAAATCTGGACTTGGGATCCTTTGAGAAGGTGGACTTTCTGATTTGTATTCCACCCTCAGAAGTGACTTACCAGCAGACCCTCTTCCATGTGTGGCATTCAGGTATGGGCTCTTTTGGGGTTTCCCTGGTGACTCAGCGGTAAAGAAGCCGCCTGCAATGTAGGAGCCACAGGAGACATGGGTTTGATCCCTGGGTTGGGAAGGTCCCCTGGAGGAGGGCATGGCAACCCACTCCAGTATTCTTGCCTGGAGAATCCCATGGACAGAGGAGCCTGGCAGGCTACAGTCTGTGGGGTCACAAAGAGTCAGACATGACTGAAGCAACTTAATATGGCATGTCACGGGCCTTTCAGGGAGTGTCTGATGTCTGTCTGGATGCAGAAGCTCTGATGTACCTATATTCAGATTTAGATTCTAACATCATCTTTGCTTCTGAAGCAGAGGGGGTAGTATTAATACCCCCAGTTCATAGCTCATGAAGCTGATGCCCAGCTTGTTCATGATTTTATAAACTGTTAGAAGCAAGGTGTCACTAGAATATTCCTTCTGTTCCACTCAAGTCAGTGAACTAATTCTGGTATCTGGCTTCCTAACTCATTCATAACTCCTCCATCCCTGTAGCCTCTGGGCCCAGCTTGGAGCTTGCCACATGGGAGATCCTGCTCAAGGGTCTGTTGATGACTCAAAAACCTCACAGCCATGTTTGGAGCTACTGATGTATTTTCACTGTGTTGCAGGGGTTTTGCTGGAGCTGGGCTTGGAGAAGGAGCACGTGACCAGGCAGAGGGTGGAGCAGTATGTTCTGAAGCTTGATGCCGAAGCGCAGACAAAGTTCAAGTCCTTCCTGCAAAACTCCTTTCAGAATCCGCACACACTCTTCGTCCTCATCCACGACCACGCCCACTGGGATCTTGTGAGGTTAGACTGGCTGTGTGGCACAGGGCAGGGCTGGCATTTCCCTTATCTGAAGGAAGATCATATGGGTTTCCCTGGTGGCACAGTGGTAAAGAATCTGCCTGGTGATGCAGGAGATGCGGGCTTGATCCCTCGGTCAGGAAGATCCCTTGGAGAAGGAAATGGCAATCTACTCCAGTATTTTTGCCTGGGAAACCCATGGACAGAGAAGCCTGGCGGGCTACAGTCCATGGCATTGCAAAGAGTCAGACATGACTGAGTGACTAAGTGTGCGTGCACACAACGTATGGATAATATTTGCAACAGTGGGATGAATGATGAATGATGTTGGGGGCTTGGCATTTGTCGCAGGTGCTGTGGGGCTGTTTCAGACCATAGGGCCAGAAGTTAGCTGAGGGGTCATCTCAGGTGGCCTCTGGTGGTGGTTTAGTCGCTAAATTGTGTCCGATGTTTGCGACCCCATTGACTGTAGCCTGCAAGGCTCCTCTGTCTATGGGGTTCTCTAGGCAAGAATACTGGAGTGGGTTGCCATTTCCTTCTCCAGGGGATCTTCCCGACCCAGGGATCGAACCTGGGTCTCCTGCATTGCAGTATGGATGCAGTATGGATTCTTTACCCACTGAGCTGTGAGGNCTGTCTATGGGGTTCTCTAGGCAAGAATACTGGAGTGGGTTGCCATTTCCTTCTCCAGGGGATCTTCCCGACCCAGGGATCGAACCTGGGTCTCCTGCATTGCAGTATGGATGCAGTATGGATTCTTTACCCACTGAGCTGTGAGGGAAGCCCTAAAAGGTTAGGGATCATTATGGAAACTGGAGAAGGTGGGCATCTTGCTCAACATCACAGGCTGGGTTGGGGGGAGAAGAGTGGCAGGGGCAGAACAGTGGGTATGACACTGGTGCCAGAAAGGGGCCTGGATGGGAGGAGCTCTACCCAGCCCCTTCCTGACCGAGCCTCACAGCTCTGGACCGTGTGGGTCACAGCTGCTGCCCTTCCCAAGGTGATTTCACTTACTCGGCTCAGATGACCGTAAATCTGGATGAATTTCAGATAGTCTCAAGCTTGGAGTCTGGCAGGGTTCCTGGGCATTTCCGTGAGGCTGGGGTTGTGTGTTTAGACATCGCCCCTGACCTGGATGAGGTGGGAGGGAAGATGAAGGGTCGGGCCTTGGAGGAAGGCTCTGATTTACAGCAGGTGCAGAAGCACAGGGCTGGCCCGAGCCTTCAGGTTCACCCAGGTACAGGGTGTCCAGTCTAGCACTGGGCGAATGTGAACATTCTGAGTTATATAAAAAGCTATGTTGTCCATTTTCCTTTGGTGAGTAGGTTTTTCCATGTGGTGACCTGCCACCCCAGAGGTGAAGCACTGATTTTTTCCCCCATCCCCCTCAATTTACAGAAGACAACATTCCGGGCCCCGTCCCACAGGGGAAGGCTGAGAGGCGACTCTCTCCTCCGCCTCCGTCCAGAGTGCTTCCTATTGCTGGTCCTATGCTGTAACATTTGGTAGAGAATGCACCATTTTAGGTCCTCTTTGGATCAATTCAAGGTCACAGGACTTTAGAGAAAAGAACTTCAGGAGATGGGTGCACAATCAGGTTGGCCCAAGGGAGAAAGGTGACTCGTTGACGGCTGGGAGAGCACCCCTGTGCTAGAGAAGCAGATGATGTGTATCGTGCAAGCGCTTCTCTGTAAACACTGCTCCCCCAGCCAGGCTTTTAATACGTCATGACTGAGGAGTCCCTGACAGGTACCGGAAGTGCACTCAGATTTTTTTCTTTTCTTTTTTGGCCACACCCTATAGCTTGCAAGACCTCAGTTCCCCAACCAGGGATCGAACCCACACCCTTGGGCTTGAAAGCGAGGAGTTGTAACTACTGTACTACCCGGAAATCCCACGGGGATCTTTCTTTAAAATTGCATTTTCCTAGTCAAGGGCAGAGTTCTAAGTTTCGGCTGTTGGCAGCACTGGGGGGCTCATTATCAATTGATCCAAATGTTCGATCCTGGTCAGGTGACAGGACAACGCTGGTCGTTCCACTTACCATTTTTTCTCCCCCTTTCCTCCCTCAGTAGCGCTGTTCATAACCTCTACTCCCAAAGCGACCCGTCTGTGGGGCTGGTGGACAGATTGCTCAACTGCAAGGAGGTGAAGGAGGCCCCCAACATCGTGACACTCCACGTGACCTCCTTCCCATACGCGCTGCAGACGCAGCACACCCTCGTCAGCCCCTACAATGAGATCCACTGGCCGGCCTCCTACAGTGACGTGAGTGCCCGGGAGGCTGGGCCCACTGCACCAGTGACCTTGGGCAGGGAGAGGCTCTGTTCAGTAAAGACTTGACTGATGTGCCCAGCTGGGGGTCAGTGGGTTCCAACTCCTTGGTTCTTTGATTCCACCCAGGGTTAGAGTTAAACCCTTCTTGGTCTTTGGAAACCTTCCTGCAGTGCACTTCTCGGCTTCTTCCGTAAGAGCTCGTAAGGGAGTGCGCTTGGTTTGCTGTTTCTCTGGTGCCTGAAGCTCTCTGAGTGGCTGAAGCTCTCACTCTCCTGGAGGTGGACATCGAGGCTTCTAGGGCTGTGACGACTTGGGCTCCATATGGGGCGACTCTAAGTTTGTCTAGAAGTATTCCTATTTTTCCTATCCTTGCCTCCTTCAGCAGTGAGGTTCAAAATCTCCTTTCTCAAACTGAACACACATCCACAAACCCTAGTGAGTTTTATTTCAGCTTATCATCTGCCATTTTCTCACCAAAATAGAAAACAGCAGTCATTCTTGTAATGTGAAAACTCTGGATATTTGGATTCTGCCTAATTATACAAGCAAGCTGCTGCTGCTGCTAAGTCGCTTCAGTCGTGTCCGACTCTGTGCAATCCCTGGACTGCAGCCCACCGNTATTTCAGCTTATCATCTGCCATTTTCTCACCAAAATAGAAAACAGCAGTCATTCTTGTAATGTGAAAACTCTGGATATTTGGATTCTGCCTAATTATACAAGCAAGCTGCTGCTGCTGCTAAGTCGCTTCAGTCGTGTCCGACTCTGTGCAATCCCTGGACTGCAGCCCACCGGGCTCCTTTGTCCCTGGGATTCTCCAGGCAAGAACACTGGAATGGGTTGCCATTTCCTTCTCCAATGCATGAAAATGAAAAGTGAAAGGGAAGTCACTCAGTCGTGTCCGACTCTTAGCGACCCCATGGACTACAGCCTACCAGGCTCCTCCGTCCATGGGATTTTCCAGGCAAGTGTACTGGAGTGGGGTGAGAGCAGTAGACATCAAGTTCTGGGCTTTTTCAAAGCTTCTCGGAGTCATCCGAGTAACCTCTAAAGATCCTGATGTTTGGTTTGCAGCCAACTGACTCAGAATCAGAGGCAGAGACAGCAGTTGGGAACTTCCCTGGTGGTCCAGTGGTTAGGAATCTGCCTTGCAATGCAGGGTATAAGAGTTCGATTCCTGGTTGGGGAACTAAGATCCTACATGCCCTAGAGCAACTAAGCTCACACGCTGCAACTACCAAGTCTGAGCGCCACAACTGGGGAGTCTGTGCGCCCCAAAGAAAGATCCTGCATGCTGCAATTAACACCTGACAGCCAAATATGTACATATATATACATAGATGGTGACGGCAGTTGTTTTCATGTAGTGCTTACCATGAGCCTGGCAGGCAATGTTCAAAGGGCTTTATCTCATGAACTCGGATAAGACACAGATGCTACACTGATTTCTGATTTACGAATAGGGAAAATGAGGCAGAGGAGATGGGTTAAGCCACTTACCTAAAGCCATGGATCTAGAAAGTTCTGGAGCCAGACTGGGATATGACCCAGTCCGGCTGACTCCATGGTCCTCACGCTTAAGCCTTGTGCTACCTGAGGGTATAGTTCATGGTAAAGAATCTACCTGTAATGCAGGAGACCCCGGTTTGATTCTTGTTTTGGGAAGAGCCGGTGGAAAAGGGATAGGCTGGCTACCCACTCCAGTATTCTTGGGATTCCCTTGTGGCTCAGCTGGTGAAGAGTCCGCCTGCAGTGCTGGAGACCTGGATTTGATCCCTGGGTTGGGAAGATCCCCTGGAGAAGGGAAAAGCTACCCGCTCCAGTATTCTAGCCTGGAGAATTTCGTGGACTGTCGCAAAGAGTCGGATATGACTGAGCGACTTTCTCTTTCACTTTTGTATTTTTAGCATCTTTCCCCAACTTCCCTCTTCTCTGAAGTTTGATAAGCTCTGATGTTAGTTTGTGAGGAATTTTATATCAACGTGAGTAAAATTGGTTAGATAAATGCATTTCTTTCTGCTGATGTAATAGCAGCTGAATGCAAAAATAATTGATTTGCCTATTCCTAAAGCCAGTTGGGAAAAAGCTAATGGCATCCCACTCCAGTACTCTTGCCTGGAAAATCCCATGGATAGAGGAGCCTGGTGGGCTGCAGTCCATGGGGTGGTGAAGAGTTGGACATGACTGAACAACTTCACTTTCACTTTTCACTTTCATGCATTGGAGAAGGAAATGGCAACCCACTCCAATATTCTTGCCTGGATAATCCCAGGGAAGAGGGAGCCTGGTGGGCTGCCGTCTATAGGGTCGCACAAAGTCGGACACAACTGAAGTGATTTAGCAGCAGCAGCAGCAGCAGCAACAGCAGTAGCAAAGCCAATTAAAATTGGAAAGAAGCAGTTTTAACAAAGAAAGTTGTGTGTCTAAAAAAAAAAAGAAAACAAGGTTGATTTTTTTCTTGGCCAGGGCACTAGCAACAATTGAATGGGAAAATCTTGAGTGATGGGGAGGCACTGGCCTTTATGCATGGAGTGCTCTGTGCTCTGGATCTGCAGAGGAAAGACATTTACAAAAGGTCACGCAGGGCNAAGGTTGATTTTTTTCTTGGCCAGGGCACTAGCAACAATTGAATGGGAAAATCTTGAGTGATGGGGAGGCACTGGCCTTTATGCATGGAGTGCTCTGTGCTCTGGATCTGCAGAGGAAAGACATTTACAAAAGGTCACGCAGGGCACTGCAGAGTCAGCCCAGTTTAGATCCAGATGCCGTTCAGGTCACCTGTGCCCCCAGCATGTGACATTCACGGTTCCCACAAATGTGTCACTGGCGTGACCAAGGTGCATCTCTGTTTTAGGGCGTGGATGTATATCCTGAGAACAAGAAGTACTTCGGGCTCTCTGAGTTCATCGAGTCCACGCTCTCAGGACACAGCCTCCCGTTGCTGAGATATGACAGCTCCTTTGAGGCCATGGTCACGGCACTGGGAAAAAGGTACACGTCTCTCTTGAAGTTCCTAACACTGCTCAGTAGTCAAGTGCCAGGTGAGGAATGACTGTGCAGCCAGGGCATGTCTGGGGAGCAGGTCACCTGCCTCCCTTCCTGGGTGACTCAAGTCGCTTCAGTGGACCTGAATTTATTCCTTGTTTTGCATATTGGGCTGGAGATATCATGTTGGTGCTCCAGAAAATTTGAGAGTGAGAATGGACAGAAATATGCTGAAATGTGGGACTGTGTGTCTGAGACTCAAGGGAGGGCAAGAAAATGGGAGGAAGTAAGATGCCAAAAGGTGTAAAGGGAGAGAGAGTGGTGATCAGTTGGATTTGTCTTTATTTCCTTGAACATTTCATGCAAAGATGGGCTCGATAAAGGACAGAAATGGTATGGACCTAACAGAAGCAAAAGATNGTTCCAAAGAATAGCAAGAAGAGATAAGAAAGCCTTCTTCAGCGATCAATGCAAAGAAATAGAGAAAAAGGACAGAATGGGAAAGACTAGAGATTTCTTCAAGAAATAGAGCTACCAAGGGAACATTACATGCAAAGATGGGCTTGATAAAGAGTAGAAATTGTATGGACCTAACAGAAGCAGAAGATATTAAGAAGAGGTGGCATGAATACAAGGAAGAACTGTACAAAAATGATCTACATGACCCAGATAATCATGATGATGGAATCACTAATCTAGAGCCAGACATCCTGTAATGTGAAGTCAAGTGGGCCTTAGAAAGCATCACTACAAACAAAGCTAGTGGAGGTGATAGGATTCCAGTTGAGCTGTTTCAAATCCTGAAAGATGATGCTGTGAAAGTGCTGCACTCAATATGCCAGCAAATCTGGAAAACTCAGCAGTGGCCACAGGACTGGAAAAGGTCAGTTTTCATTCCAATTCCAAAGAAAGGCAATGCCAAAGAATGCTCAAACTACCATACAATTGCACTCATCTCACATGCTACTAAAGTAATGCTCATAATTCTCCAAGCCAGGCTTCAGCGATATGTGAATGGTGAATGTGCTGATAGCCAAGCTGATTTTAGAAAAGGCAGAGGAACCAGAGATCAAATTGTCAACATCCACTAGATCATCGAAAAAGCAAAAGACTTCCAGAAAAATATTTATTTCTGCTTTCTTGATTATNAAGTAATGCTCATAATTCTCCAAGCCAGGCTTCAGCGATATGTGAATGGTGAATGTGCTGATAGCCAAGCTGATTTTAGAAAAGGCAGAGGAACCAGAGATCAAATTGTCAACATCCACTAGATCATCGAAAAAGCAAAAGACTTCCAGAAAAATATTTATTTCTGCTTTCTTGATTATGCCAAAGCCTTTGACTGTATAGATCACAATAAATGTGGAAAAATCTGAAAGAGATGGGAATATCAGACCACTTGACCAGCCTCTTGATAAATTTGTATGCAGGTCAGGAAGCAACAGTTAGAGCTGGACATGGAACAACAGACTGGTTCCAAATAGGAAAAGGAGCACGTCAAGGCTGTATATTGTCACCCTGCTTATTTAATTTATATGCAGAGTACATCACGAGAAATGCTGGGCTGGAAGAAGCACAAGCTGGAATCAAGATTGCTGGGAGAAATATCAATCACTTCAGATATACAGATGACACCACACTTATGGCAGAAAGTGAAGAGGAGCTTAAAAGCCTCTTGATGAAAGTGAAAGAGGAGAATGAAAAAGTTGGGTTAAAACTCAACTTTCAGAAAACGAAGATCATGGCATCTGGTCCCATCATTACATGGGAAATAGATGGGCAAACAGTAGAAAAAGTGTCAGATTTTATTTTTGGGGGCTCCAAAATCATTGCAGATGATGACTGCAGCCATGAAATTAAAAGACGCTTACTCCTTGGAAGAAAAGTTATGACCAACCTAGACAGTATATTCAAAAGCAAAGACATTACTTTG
>SJYA01001695.1:919564-976064 GCA_006410615.1 Neotragus moschatus | reverse complement strand
CACAGGACTGGAAAAGGTCAGTTTTCATTCCAATTCCAAAGAAAGGCAATGCCAAAGAGTGCTCAAACTACCGCACAATTGCACTCATCTCACATGCTAGTAAAGTAATGCTCAAAATTCTCCAAGCCAGGCTTCACCAGTACGTGAACTGTGAACTTCCTGATGTTCAAGCTGGTTTTAGAAAAGGCAGAGGAACCAGAAATCAAATTGCCAACATCCGCTGGATCATGGAAAAAGCAAGAGAGTTCCAGAAAAACATCTATTTCTGCTTTATTGACTATGCCAAAGCCTTTGACTGTGTGGATCACAATCAACTGTGAAAAATTCTGAAAGAGATGGGAATACCAGACCACCTGACCTGCCTCCTGAGAAATCTGTATGTAGGTCAGGAAGCAACAGTTAGAACTGGACATGGAACAACAGACTGGTTCCAAATAGGAAAAGGATTACGTCAAGGCTATATATTGTTACCCTGCTTATTTAACTTATATGCAGAGTACATCATGAGAATGGAAGAAACACCAGCTGGAATCAAGATTGCCAGGAAAAGTATCAATAACCTGAAATATGCAGATGACACCACCCTTATGGCAGAAAGTGAAGAGGAACTAAAAAGCCTTTTGATGAAAGTGAAAGAGGAGAGTGAAAAAGTGGGATTGAAGCTCAACATTCAGAAAACGAAGATCATGGCATCTCGTCCCATCACTTCATGGGAAATAGATAGGGAAACAGTGGAAACAGTGTCAGACTTTATTTTTCTCGGCTCCAAAATTTAGTCCTCCCGACCTAAGATAGCTGTTATTATTATTCACATTTGCAAATAAACTGAGACTCAGGGAGACCCCATGACTTTCTCAGGCCATACATCTAGAAAGTGCCAGAACTGGGTCTGAACCCAGAATCAGTGTTACCTTCTCAGCCCTGTCACAGCAGACCCCCGAGGTGGGTATCAACGCTGTCACTTTACAGATGAAGGAACGGAGGCTTAGGGAGGCTAAGGGCTGACATCCACACAGTGTATAAGTGGAACAGGCAGGCCCAGATTTACAGACTGTCTAATAAAAAACACTTGGGGCTTCTCAGGTGGCTCAGCAGTAAAGAACCCACCTGCCAATGCAAGAGACGCAGGTTCAATCCCTGAGTCGAGAAGATTCCCTGGAGGAGAACATGACAACCTGCTCTAGTATTCTTGCCTGGACAGAGGAGCCTGGTGGGCCATAGTCCATGAGGTCCCAAAGAGTCAGACACAAATGAAGTGACTTCACACGTGCATGCAATAGAAAACAAAATGAATGGCTCCGCTGCTCACTGTGGGTGTTGAACAGAGCTCTGTCGTCTCTCCTCGTGGCCGCTTGTTTTTCTCACTTGTTGATAAAGGGAGTGAGTGAGATCTATACTTCCTAAACTGTGTTCCAAACTAGGCTGCTGCACACGAATAGCTGTTATGCCAAAAGGGGTTCCATGGTCATATGTGTTTGATAAACCTTACATTTACCAAAAGGTTCATTTTCCCAGTGAAAGTTGTCAGTGCTTTCCATTGCCACGTGTGCTGTGAATGGACTAGCATGTAAGGCATGTCCAGTGTCCTGTGAGATTAGTCTTCCCCAGCACTCCCTTTGGGAAACTATCATTCAGCTCTGATGCTGATGGATTTCATCAGGCCGGGCGGATTGTCAGCGGAGCTCCCGTAGCCTCGCCAAGGGGAGATCTCCAAGATGTCACACTGAGGCTGTGTGAACTGGCCTTTGTCCTGCCTCTGCTTCTCTGTTCAGTTCCCCAGCTCCTCCTGCAGCAAGCACGCCCTCTGCCCTGGATGGCAGATGTCTGGTTACTGGTTGGCCCCGGAATGCTTGGACATCCTTGGAGTCACAGCCCCGGGTCACAGCGTGGTCTCTTTTCCTTGCAGGTTCCCCCGCCTGCACAGCGCGGTGATCAGGACCTTTGTTCTTGTGCAGCACTACGCGGCCGCCATGATGGCTGTGAGTGGCCTCTCGCAGATGAAGAACTACACGTCCGTGGAGACGCTGGAGATCACGCAGAACCTCATCAACTCCCCGAAGCAGTGCCCCTGTGGCCACGGGCTCATGGTCCTGCTGCGGGTGCCCTGCTCCCCACTGGCGGCCGTGGCCTATGAGCGGCTGGCCCATGTGCGGGCACGGCTGGCCCTGGAGGAGCACTTTGAGATCATCCTGGGGAACCCCGCCTCGGGCATCACTGTTGGGAAGCACTTCCTGAAGCAGCTTAAGGTGGGGACAGGCGGGGACAGACTCCTAGGAGGACGGGTGGGTGGAGATGATGACCAGGGGGCTGGGACAGACACCTGGGAGGGCGGGCAGGATGACCAGGGGGCGGGGAGCAGAGGGGAAGGGTGGACTGGTGATGAACTTTATGTCTCTTCCAACGTGGCCTCTGCACACCCTGCCACCCCTCCAGGCTCCTCTCTTAACCACATCTCTACCTGCATCTTTCAATCCAGCTTTACCACGTTATTTATAAAAACTGCACCCTCCCCAACACCCGGTCTTGCTCTTTCAAAGTTCTGCGCCGTGCACGATTTTCTTTCTTTCCAGAGGTTCATTTCTTCTCCTCTTTTGCTTAGCTAATACTTGTTGGTCCACAGAATTCAACTCAGTCTTTCCTTCTTTCAGGAAGCCTCACGTCCCCCTCCTTGCCCTCCGCCCCCAACTTGGCACAGGATCTGTTTTCCCTGTCTGTTATCTGGCTTCTCCCCCAGCAGGGGAAGGCAAGGACACCCCCACACATCTCAGCCCCCCAAGCGAGCACAGTGCCTGGCCCATAGACCTCGCTCTCTGCTAGACCTCCAGGTGATAGACGATACGAAAGGCTTAGGGCAAGAATATTGAGCAATTGGGAAGGAATTGTGAGGGCGCAGCTCTACAATAAGGAGAGCATGGTACAAAACGTTAGACAGTTGAGGATATACGATATGAAGTGAAGTGTTGGTCGCTCAATCGTGTGCAACTGTTTGCAACCCCATAGACTATAGCCCACCAGGCTCCTCTGTCCATGGAGTTCTCAAGGCAAGAATACTGGAGTGGGTAGCCATTCCCTTACTGCAGGGGATCTTCCTGACCCAGAGATCAAACCCAGATCTCCTGCTTTGCAGGCAGATTCTTTATCATCTGAGCCCCCAGGAAGGCCTGAGGATGTATACTTTCTAGCAAAGATTAAGGCAGTCGGTTGACAGATGTTTCTTGAATGGCTCATGAGTGCCAGGCAGTGTTCCACGTGGCTGGGAATCCAGTGGTGAAGCCGACGGGGTGCTTATTTGCAGTATAAATTTGATAAGGCTCACACGAGGCATTGCAAAGGCTCTAAATCAGCAGGAGGACATGAGGGTTCCCTTAGCACTGGGCTGGTTGGGAAGGGTGGCATCCCACAGCCGTCTCCCTCTTTAANCGTGGCTGGGAATCCAGTGGTGAAGCCGACGGGGTGCTTATTTGCAGTATAAATTTGATAAGGCTCACACGAGGCATTGCAAAGGCTCTAAATCAGCAGGAGGACATGAGGGTTCCCTTAGCACTGGGCTGGTTGGGAAGGGTGGCATCCCACAGCCGTCTCCCTCTTTAATTATCTGCAGGTGTGGCAGAACATAGACGATGCGGAGTGGCGGCCTCAGACATACATGGAGTTGGAGGGCCTGCCTTGCATCCTGATCTTCAGTGGGATGGATCCACATGGGGAGTCCTTACCAAGGTGAGTGCATTGGGGGGCTGCACTCCTGGGGGTGTGTGAGGAGCCAGCCGCCCGGGCAACCCTGGGGGCTTTACCAGGTCAGGCTTCCCCTGCCAGACTCTCAGTGGTACACTCACATCATAGTCATCAGCGGCTTATATCTTTGCGGTAACAAGTTTCCAGCAAATGGCAGTGAAACGTGTCTGGCCTGGGCAGCTTTGCCCAGTTCTCCGATAGGAACCGCCTGGGCTCAGGGGGGTGAGTGTGGGGACTGCTGCTGGGCTCCATGGATGGAGGCCTTGGGGCTGATGAGGAAACCGAGGTTTCTAGAGATTAAGCCGGTATGGTGGATGGTGGACTCAGTGCTGCCTGGCTTCTTTCCACTGGGCCACACCACACTTATAGAAGGGCCACTTTGCATCGTGTACTCACGGGCCAGCTAAAAGCGGCTCCAAACTGTTCGACCTTGGTTGTTGCTGTGTCATGGATCAAGTCTTTCAGTCCTCAACTCCATCCGACTAAGACAATGCCTTTAAATTTGAGTGAGCTTTACTGAACTGGTATCAGGCACTGTGCTGGGCTTTTGATCTGGCATTTGCCTCTTGCAAAGTTAGTATTACAACCGTGTTTTATAGGTGAGTGAATGAAAGACCGTTTTCCTGAGGTCACAGGAGCAGTAGTTACAGAGCCTGGTTGCAGCCCCACCCACCTCTCTCTAAACTCTCTGCTGTTTCCCCGAGCCCTGCCCTGCCCATCCTGTGTGTCTGCCCCTCCACATATGTCATGACTCATTGGAGTATCTTCTCAGGCAGACTCTGGTTTCCAATGCATTAGTGACTTGATGGCCATCCTCTCCCTTGCACGAGCCATGGTCCTGGACACATTTTAGATGTTGGAATAATCAGGTGTCTACTTACTGCATACATCCCTCATAACAGTACACTTAACTGGTTATTGATATTCATTCATATCCTTCAGATGAAAAAAATCTGAGCCTCCCGAGAAGTTGCCCACTTTGTCTAAGGTCCTGTTGCCACGAAGAGGCCGGGCTGGAACTCAAGCCTTGTTCTCATCTGACCGGAAAGTCGGTGCTCTTTTGATTCCAGGCAGCACAGGGCTAAGTACCCAGTGGACTTTGGTGCCCAGGGCTCACGGTGCGCTGTCTGCTTTTCCATTGGCCTGAGTCCCGGGGGCCTACTGAGGCAGGCAGGGTGCTGGTCCCTGGCACACAGCGGTGCCTCCTGGTAGAAGGCTCTCGATAGATCCCTTCTTCCACCTCCTCCCAGGTCCCTGCGGTACTGTGACCTGCGGCTCATAAACTCCTCCTGCCTGGTGAGGACGGCCCTGGAGCAGGAACTGGGCCTGGCCGCGTACTTCGTGAGCAGTGAGCCTCCCCTGGAGCAGGGCGCCCGGACCGAGGCCTTGGAGAGCGATGCGGAGAAGCTGAGCAGCACAGACAACGAGGATGAGGAGCTGGTGACGGAAGGTGGGGAGGCTGGTCCAGCCCCCTGTCCCCACTCAGGGTGGTCCTTGGCCTGTCTGCTGGTCGGCAGCTCCCAATGAGAACCATCTAGATAACATCTTTAGGGAAAATCCTCCAGTGATTTCATATTTTGCTTCCCCTCCCCCTATTTTTGGAGAAGGAAATGGCAACTTGTTCCAGTATTCTTGCCTGGAAAATCCCACGGACAGAGAAGCCTGGCGGGCTACAGTCTATGGAGTTGCAAAAGTCAGACACGACTTAGCCACTAAACCACCCACCACCATCCATCATTTTTGGTGGTGTGAGAATATGGAAATCCCATTAAGTTCTTTGAAGCTCTAAGATTCTTAAAAAGTAGGAAGAGAAACGGAGATTTCCTAGGGTTTAAGTTCATGCCTTGCCTGAATTGCTGGTGGAATTACTGGCTGGCTTAAGAGTCACTCGCTTATGTCTTCTATGTGAATTCACGGGAGGTGTCCATTATTGGGATTTATGGAAAAAGGCCAGTTTCGTCTGCAGACATGAGAGTTTGACACCATGAGTTTTAATAGGACACATAAATCAGGGCAGTGTTAGGCATCTGGCTGTCGTCAACAACAGGGAGAGAAAAAATTGAAAGCTGCTGCGTGAAAGTACAGGGCATTTGTGGGGTTTGGTGTAGTGGAGAGTGAGACTGAAGGAGAGCCAGCAGACCAGAACACCTCTTCCCCGCCCATCCTCTGACTCTGGCTGTATGCGTTTGGACAGGTCATGCCACCTCTTCTAGCCTCAGATGACCCATCCGTAAAATGGGGAGGAAAGACCCTCCTGGTGCTGTAGAAGCTTTTCACAGGTGTGGGTGGGATCCTGACATGAAATTGCCCATGGAGTGAATCCACACTCTTGGCATCTCCCGACCCACCTTTCCACTTTGCACCTCTTGGCTTCTGGCCCCCATGCTGCCCCTTGAGCTTTGGCCGCACTCATCTCATGGTTGTGCCCTGCTCTGTCACCTCTGAGCTACACAGTTGCTCCCCAGCCACTTGAGTTCCCTCTGTCCCATGGTTCACCTGGAAACCCCAGCTTGCTGTTCAAAACTGGGGTCAGGGTCACCTCTCCAAGGACATCTCCCCTCTCCTGCTTTCTCCTGCTGGGTGAGTGCCTGGCTCCTGGGTCCCAGGTCTGCTCTATCTGCCCTCCTTACTCTAGCCTACAGCCAAGACCCCTGGACAGGAGCCCCACTGACCTGCCAGTGCTTCACTGACCTGCCCTGCATTGTGCACCTGTCTCCTTAGCGCTCCCTCAGAGGAGGGGGCCTGGGGATGTGGATGGATGGTGGGTGGGCTGATGGAGGAATGGATGGATGGGTGGATGGATGGATGGAGTGATGGATGGATGGGCAGGTGAGTGGATGGATCGATGGATGATGGATAGATGGATGGGTGGCTAGGTGGCTGGATGGAGGAATGGATGGATGGGTGGATGGAAGGATGGATGGGTGAGTGGATGGAGAAATGTATGGGCAGAATGGATGGGTGGATGGAGGGATGGATGGATGGATGGATGGATGGATGGGTAGAAGGATGGATGGATGGATGGAAGGATGGATGGGTGGATGGATGAATGGATGGGTGGGCAGATGGAGGGATGGATGGATGGGTGGGTGGAAGAATGGATGTATGGATAGATGATAGATGGAAGGATGGATGGACAGATGGGTGGATGGAGGGATGGATGGAAGGATGGATGGATGGATGGAAGGATGGAGGGTGGATGGATAGATGAATGGATGGGAGGACAGATGGAGGGATGGATGGATGGGTGGATGGATGGATGGATGGGTGGATAAAGGGGTGGATGGATGGGATGGAGGGCTGGTGGGATGGCTGGATGAGAGATCCTATATGTGAATGCACTTTATAAACTGAAGTGCTAGGGTAACAGATGGTACCACGATTACTAGGCCTCTTCAGTGTGTGTGTTTTGAAACAGGCTCCACATCGGAGAAGCGGAGCCCCGTGAAGAGGGAACGATCCCGCTCCCATGACTCCGCATCTTCATCCCTCTCCTCTAAAGCATCTAGTAAGTCTCCAGGGGATAAAGATCCCACGGTTGGGCTGTTTTGGTTTTCTGAGACTTCAGAGACTGAAGAGAGATTATTTTCAACTAGAACCGGAAAGAGAAGGGGTCTGTGAAGAACTAGCCTTTCTAGAGAGTAGGGGCATCTTCCTGGACCAAGGATGGGGGCGAATCTGGAATTATGAGGGGTTTGGGCTGTGGTGGCTGCTGTCCCGGGAGGAGGCCTGTGCTGGGTGGTGTCAGAGGGCCACCCCTCAGTGCTCTGCAGGCAGCTGTTGGTTTGGGGAATCAGGCCAAGGAGCTGCGTGAGTGTTGCTGTCGAGTCTGAGGTCCGAGAAGCGGACACAGAAGGCTTCACTGGGGAAGAAGCAGCAAAATTTATCAAGTGTCCACTGACCCCTGGACCGACCGCACTTGGGCGGAGGAGTAGGGAATGTGGGTCCTGGGGCTCGCCTCAGCCTCAGGGGAGCAGTCTGGGGCAGCACGTGGGAGAGAGGTCACATGTCCTCCCACCACAAACATTTATGGAGAACCTGCTCTCTACTTGGCTCGGGGCACTGAGGGACCCATTAGATACACATCTGCTCGCAAGGAATTCATGGTTCCTTTGGACCAGGCTGTGTTGCAATAGGGGCTGCTATGGTTTTTCTGCACACACATTCCCACTATGAGATGTTATGCTTATGTATAGGAAGAAGTTTGTCCCAAGTGGGGCAGATTTAGGGGTAGGGAGTGGTCCCTGCAGGTTTCAGAAAGCAGCTGGCCTTTGGGCCTTGAAGGTAGAGGAGAGCCTCAGGTGTGAAGGTGTATGCGGTGCTTGGGTGCAGTGAGTGGTCCTGGGGTGACAGCTTAGGGTCATGGAGTGGCTGCAAAGGTCAGAGCACACCGGGGGGCTTGGCCTGGGGTCTTCTTTGATTTCTTCTCTCCCACCTGCTCCCCAGCCCATGGATAACAAACAGTAGGTCAAGCGGTGAGGATCTCCCTTACAGATGTGCACAGAAGGAGTCAAAAGAGGCCTCCCAACAGGAGCATGGACTCTGTGACGGAAGGATGGTCTGATGTATAGGCTCAAGTCAGTCAGAAAAGCCACATGCTACAGCTTTTTCTTATCCCTCTGCCCCAAACAACAGAGGGACCCAGGGCACCAGGGCAACCTGAGAGGTGGATGCTCCAGGCCATTAGAATAGAGAGGTGTGGTGCTTTGTTCTTCCCTGATCCTGGGCTGACAGCTTTCTAGAAGGTTCTGGGACCTGCTGGTCTGTGCAGTGTTGTCAGGCAGAGTAGAATATCCAGGCTGCCGGCCAGCCTCCCTGTCCTGTGAGGAGACTTTCTCAGAATTCCTCAGAGGACCCTGAAACCTTAGAGAGTCTCCGATGAGATGCTTCTTGTGGCCTTGGGTACAAGCCCCACGTTTCAGAGATGGGGAAACCCCCACCTTTCAGGAGGCCCAGGGTGATAGTGGCGCTCGTGGTAAAGAACCTACCTGTTAATGCAGGAGACGAGACAAGGGTTCAGAGTCCCTGCGTCAGGAAGATCCCCTGGAGGAGGAAATGGCAACCCAGTCCAGTATTCTTGCCTGGAGAATCCCATCACCAGAGGAGCCTGGTGGGCTATGGTCCCTAGGATCACAAAGAGTTGGATATGACTGAAGTGGATTAGCACACGCAGGGTGATATAAAAGATGGACCAGGGTGCCGCTCCTGAGTGCCAGGAATCCACACTCACCTGGGCTTGCAACGTGGTCCACGGGTGGGGAAGGGCAAAAGAAACACTGCGTTTGGGTAGCTGCTGTGGGTGCTGCATTTTCTTTCTTGAATTCTTCTGGAAGCTAAAGAGTCGAGCCTTTTCAGTCCTGTGAGTTTTGCTGAATCAGAAGCACCGCTCTGCTGTGCAAAGGGGAGATCTGAGCTCTGGGACCCACCTGCAACAGAGCAGAAGGTGGGCTGAGCGCTGACGGTGAGGGTCTGGGACAGATGGGGCTGAGGGTACAGAGGCTTGGAGGGGTGCGTGGGGCCAGGGGAGTGGTGCTGGCTCTCTCCCCGCAGCACCTCTGGGCTTTGTCAGAAAGACGAAAAGTCCATATTTAACCAGAAGGGGAATTGCCTTGACAGAAATTCCCATCATTGCAGGTAAAGGGAGTTAGTGCTGCAGAAGCAGGAGCTGGGGGGGGTGGATCCCAGGCCCTGACTGATGGGCGTCTCTCTGCAGGCTCGGCACCGTGCGGCGAGTCCTCAGCCGGACCCTCACAGGGGGAGCGGGCCCGGTCCCCACCGCCCTGCGGCCCCTCGGAGGAGGCCAGGGCCCCCGGAGAGAGACAGAGGCTCCGGGCAGCAGGGGCGCCACCATCGGTCATCAGTAGGCACAGCCCGGGGCTGACCCCACAGCTGGATCCCAGCCTCAAGAGCAGCCAGCGGGGCATCCAGGTGTCGGCCCTGTCGGCGTCCTCCTCGGGCTCGGCCTCCTCACCAGCACTGCCCGCCGCCGGCCCGCTCGTCCTGCAGGCCTCCCAGTGCTCCATGACCAAGGCCTGCCGGCAGCCGCCCGTAGTCTTCCTGCCCAAGCTGGTGTACGACATGGTCATGTCCACGGATGGCAGCGGCCTGCCCAAGGCCGCCTCGCTCCTGCCCTCGCACTCGGTCATGTGGGCCAGCTCCTTCCGGCCCCTGCTCAGCAAGACCATGACGTCCACGGAGCAGTCACTCTACTACCGCCAGTGGACGGTGCCTCGGCCCGGCCACATGGACTACGGCAACCGCGCCGGGGGCCGCGTGGACGGCTTCCACCCGCGCCGCCTCCTGCTCAGCGGGCCCCCCCAGGTGGGTGCTATCCCGTGCGCCTGGGCTCTGCGGGGGTGGGGGGTGGCTTGTGTGCACACCCAGAGGCTGGCTTGGGACTGAGAGCATCCCAGAGCACTCCTTATTCGCATCGGCCTACCCCCAGGTGGCATCTCTCCTGGCAGTAAGGGGGCAGGTAGAGGGACCCACCTGCTGCCCACGGCGAGGTGTCCTCCGTCCTCTGACCCCAGTTTCCTCCTTTGAGTGATGTGGGGCCGGAGGGGTTCTCTGTGGGTCCTTCTTGCCCATTCAGATTATGGTTCTGCCTTTTCCATGTTACTCAATCTGGTCCTCACGCCCAGTCAGGGCGGTTCCCCCTCACTCTGACAATGGCAGCTGACCCCTGTTTCTGTCCTGCAAGATTTTGGTGAAACAGAACAGGGAGGCAGAAGGCCTGTCTCCATCCCCCAGCTCATTGTATTTCTCTGACAACGAAAGACAGTTTCACCTGTTGTCATGGCAGGAACCTGGGTATGAATGTCAGAGTTTGTGAGCCTGAGATGAGGATGCATGAGGTTTGTACGGGGTCTTGGGAGAGGGGCTCAGCCACACAGAGCTGGGGTGCAGGGTGGGCCCTGTAGGGAACTACCTGGGGCTGGATTCAAACTAAAACATCACCTACCTCCCTGGGCTGGTTCCAGCTCTCTCTTTGCCTCAGGGCATCTGAGGATGAGGAAGCTAATAGCTGTGTCACAAGAACAGGAGCTTAAGACAAGAGAGTAATGGTAGGGCACCTGGAACATGTCAGTCTGACCCCTAGAAAGCACTTTGATTGTCCCTGTCATCATCACTGTCCCCTTCAAGACACGTTTCCTTTTCACTCACATGTTCATTTCTTTGTCAGGTACCTATCCCAAGAAACACAGACCCACAAAAATATGTATAAAAGTGTTCGTTTTTGTGTTATGTAATTTTCAGTAGTTAAAAAACAAACTGGAAACACTGTGAGTTCTGTTGGTCAAGCTTGATTGAATATATTTGGGCACAGGGGTATCATGCAGTTCAGCCACAGAAAATTTGAGCTAGATCTTTATATACTGACACTGAAAGTTCTTGAAGATATCTCCATTTTAAAGATCAAGTTGCAGGATAATATATACATAGGGTCATATTGGAGAAGGCAATGGCACCCCACTCCAGTACTCTGCCTGGAAAATCCCATGGACGGAGGAGCCTGGTGGGCTGCAGTCCATGGGGTTGCTAAGAGTCAGNATATCTCCATTTTAAAGATCAAGTTGCAGGATAATATATACATAGGGTCATATTGGAGAAGGCAATGGCACCCCACTCCAGTACTCTGCCTGGAAAATCCCATGGACGGAGGAGCCTGGTGGGCTGCAGTCCATGGGGTTGCTAAGAGTCAGACATGACTGAACAACATCACTACTTTTTTACTGATCTGTATTTCTTGCACTTTTAGATAAGCATGTAGTACTTTGTGTAATTTTTTAAAAGGGGGAAATAAAATGTTTTTTATAAAGCAATCTTGGTTTTTCCATACCCTCATCTTACTGAATGTTATCAATCTTTAAACTTTTTGCATTTTCGATAGGGGAAAATTATTTTGTATATCATAGTTTTATTAGTAAGGGTGAATATATTTTAATATCTTTATTGGTCACTGGTATTTCTTTTACAATGACTTTCTGGTTTTGTCTCTCTTATTTATTTTTCCTTTAGTCCACTTGACTTTTTTTCTTTTGCTTTGTTCTTTTAGGGTATAAATTTTAATCCTTTGTGAATTATATGCATTGCAAATATTTTCTCTAAAGCTCCCCCTGGTTGTATTTCATATTTTCATTTTGAAAGTTAGTTATTTCCATTCATCAGCATCTGTTGAATCCTTCCTATGAACCAGGCATTAAGCTGAGAACTTGGAGAGCACATTCTTAGGATGCCAAGGTGGGCAGGAGAGGAGGCTAGCCCCCAGGTCCCCTTGTAGCCAGTTGTGACGTCAGTGCACTAAGACCAAGAGTATACTGGCCTAACGTTGGCTTGATGAGGGTGGGGACCCATCAATACAAGAAGAGAAGGAAGTCCTGAACTTAGGAGGAGAGAGGTGTGATGCCAACCTTTTACATCTCCCACAATGAATTTTGTTATCCCGCTACAGTTACATCCATTAATTAATATAAATCACAGTTTGCAATTGAGCAAGACTTTTAAGGCATTATTAAAACATCAGTTCATTTTTTTTTTCTGAAGCAACATTTTGTTCAGCTTGTGATGGAGTCCTATTTCTAACAGCTTAAACAGTGTGGCCAATTAGAATCTGGAAAGACGTTTGCAGTGATTGATGAGCAGGTGGGTCTCCTGCCCATGGGAGCTCATCTGTCTGCCTGTGCCATGTCTCTTCAGGCCACGTTTTCCCGCAAAGGTCTTTGCATCCCCCCAGCCCTCACTTTATTTGGGTGAGATGGTTAAGATTGGTGGATGAGTGGAAGCAGGTCAGGTGCTCAGCCAGCGCCTGCACTAGGCATGGACGTACTAATGGTCGGCTCCCACTTCGCTGTCCCTGCAGATCGGGAAGACGGGTGCCTACCTGCAGTTCCTCAGCATTTTGTCCAGAATGCTCATTCGGCTGACGGAGGTGGATGTTTACGATGAGGAGGAGATCAACACCAGTGAGTTCCCTGTTGATGGCCCTGGGGTTGGAATAATATCATCAGTTTCTCAAATGACATTGCTTGTGTCTTTTACTTTCAAGATGGAATTCTCAGGTTAATTATCTGACCCCACCCAAGGGCTTTGAACGGTTTTTATCTTCCCCTTGTAGTCATTTTGCTGAATCCTATAGTAGAGCCTGGGAGGCCTTGGGGAAGATAAACTTACAATACTAAAAATAACCGCTCTTTACTGAGTACCTTCCAAATGTCAACCACTGTGCCAGATACTTTACATAAATTACCACATTCACTTCCTCTACCACACCGAGAGACAGATATTGTTAATCCATTTTTCTGCTAGGTAACATGTTCAGGAGCCAGCTTAGGGGTAGCAGAACTGGAGCCCTATTAGATTTGGTTGCTGCCTCTAGGGAGTTTCCCAGGCAGCTCAGTGAGTCAGTAATCCTCCTGCCAGTGCTGGAGACGTGGGTTCAGTCTCCGGGTTGGAAAGATCCCCTGGAGTAGAAAGTGGCGATCCACTCTGGTGGTCTTGCCTGGAGAATCCTATGGACAGAGGAGCCTGTTGGGCTACAGTCCATGGGGTCTCAGAGCTGGACACGACTGAAGCGACTGAGTGTGCGTGCATGCTGCCTCTAAAAAGTGGAAGTGTCCATCTGACGAGAATTCCCTTTCAGACTGCTGAGCACATAGGTCAGCATCTTGGGCGAAATGAAAAATACATGCTATGTGGGGAATAGGCTTTTCTCCTCATTCCCAGAGTGGAATTTATCCTGATTAAGGGAAGACTGTCTTTGAACATGTTTCATGCTCATGTAGAGCGCCTCCTCCATTTCCTCTTCTTGCGCCACCAGTGGCTCTGAAACAGCCTACTGAATGAATCTGTTGGGAATGAAGATTCGTGTAAGGAGTCCGTATTATAGAGAAGGGGCCCCAGGAGGCTGCACTGGCATCTAAGAGCACTTCTATTATGTACGTTTAAGGTGCACAACTGGATGATTTGATACACACTATGGAATAATCACTGCAGTCACCTTGCATAGTGACCATGTTCATTGCAGCATCATTCACAATAACCAAAGTGTAGCAACACTGTATGGTGTCAGCAGTTGAGTGGATAAAGAAGGGGTATGTATGTGCAAGGTAGTCAGCCTTGACAAAGAAGGAAGTCCTGCCCTTTGCACAAACAGAACTTCTTTACATACTCTTAACTCTCTTTGCATTTTGACTGGGAGAAAATTTAGAACCCAGGAAGCCTGTCTAGCTCTTAATCTTTCCTTTGAAGGTAAAAGGAACCGTATCTACACTCATCTGCACTCTGAGTTTCCCACCATTTCCCTCACAGTTTGGAACCGTATTGCAGATGAAAGTCAGTGGGTATGCTGAGCTTCTGTCTCACATTTTGTTGGATATACCAATGATAAAGAGGATTTGCCTGAACTGTGTTAAACTTCACAGCCTTATTTTCTCAAATACCCTCCTATTGCTTTGGGTTTCTCTTTGGCAAAATATGCGTAATTCCCCTTTTACAGGATGTTGTGAAGATTAAATGATGTTACACATATGAAGCACTGAGCATCTATTAAATACATAATAAGCATTCCTCTCCCTCTTCTTTTTTTTCTCTTATGAACATTTAGGATATATACATATATATATGAGCTTCCCTGGTGGCTCAGATGGTAAAGCATCTGTCTGCGATGCAGGAGACCCGGGTTCGATCCCTGGGTTGGGAAGATCTCCTGGAAAAGGAAATGGCAACCCACTCCAGTACTCTTGCCTGGAGAATCCCACGGATGGAGGAACACAGTAGGCTATAGTCCATGGAGTCGCAGAGAGTTGGACACAACTGAGTGACTTCGCTTATATATATATATATATGTATGGACACATATAGCTATACGGACATAGTGTTACATATCAGTTCAGTTTAGTCGCTTGGTTGTGTCCCACTCTGCGACCCCATGAACCGCAGCACGCCAGGCCTCCCTGTCCGTCACCAACTCCTGGAGTTTACCCAAACTGATGTCCATTGAGTTAGTGATGACATCCAACCATACCGTGCTCTGTCGTCCCCGTCTCCTCCTGCCCCCAATCTTTCTCAGCATCAGGATCTTTTCCAATGAGTCAGCTCTTCACATCAGGGGACCAAAGTACTGGAGTTTCAATTTCAACATCAGTCCTTCCAAGGAAGACCCAGGACCTATCTCCTTTAGAACAGACTGGTTGGATCTCCTTGCAGTCCAAGGAACTCTCAAGAGTCTTCTCCAACACCATGGTTCAAAAGCATCAATTCCTCGGTGCTCGGCTTTCTTTATAGTCCAACTCTCACATCCATACATGACTACTGGAGAAACCATAGCCTTGACTAGACGGACCTTTGTTGACAAAGTAATGTCTGTGCTTTTTAATTTGCTGTCTAGGTTGGTCATAACTTTCCTTCCAAAGAGTAAGTGTCTTTTAATTTCATGGCTGCAATCACCATCTGCAGTGATTTTCGAGCTCCCCAAAATAAAGTCAGCCACTGTTCTCACTGTTTCCCCATCTATTTGCCATGAAGTGACAGGACTGAATGCCATGATCTTCATTTTCTGAATGTTGAGCTTTAAGCCAACTTTTTCACTCTCCTCTTTCACTTTCATCAAGAGGCTCTTTAGTTGCTCTTCACTTTCTGCCATAAGGGTGGTGTCATCTGCATATCTGAGGTTACTGATATTTCTCCTGGCAATCTTGTTCCAGATTGTGCTTCTTCCAGCTCAGCGTTTCTCATGATGTACTCTACATAGAAGTTAAATAAGCAGGGTGATTATATACAGCCTTGACATACTCCTTTTCCTATTTGGAACCAGTCTTTTGTTCCATGCCCAGATCTAACTGTTGCTTCCTGACCTGCATACAGGTTTCTTAAGAGGCAGGTCGGGTGGTACTCTCATCTCTTTCAGAATTTTCCACAGTTTATTGTGATCCACACAGTCAAAGGCTTTGGCATAGTCAATAAAGCAGAAATAGATGTTTTTCTGGAACTCTCTTGCTTTTTCAGTGATCCAGCGGATGTTGGCAATTTGATCTCTGGTTCCTCTGCCTTTTCTAAAACCAGCTTGAACATCAGGAAGTTCACGGTTCACGTATTGCTGAAGCCTGGCTTGGAGAATTTTGAGCATTACTTTACTAGTGTGTGAGATGAGTGCAATTGTGCGGTAGTTTGAGCATTCTTTGGCATTGCATTTCTTTGGGGTTGGAGTGAAAACTGACCTTTTCCAGCCCTGTGGCCACTGCTGAGTTTTCCACATTTGCTGGGATATTGAGTGCAGCACTTTCAGCATCATTTGTATAAAATATCATATACATAAAATCAATGTATTCCATAATTTGGGGTTGGACCAACTAGAATTTTTTACCTTTTTGCCAACAAGCATTTAATGAGCACTGTAGACTACACTGATTATAATGTACAATGATACGTGGCAAACGTGAAGACATGGGTTGAGCCAGGAGTTGTGTTGGCATTCAGAAAGGGGAAGCTGATGGATCTGAGCATTTATAAGCATTTTCCTAGAGGTGCAGTGGTAGAAGTTGGGCCTTACTGGCTGGGTAGCATTTAGATATAAGAGCAAGAGAGAGAACTGCGTCAGTTTCTGCTGGTGCTGGCAACCAGTGTGGTGTATTTGAGGGCCAGGGCCAGGGTTACGTGTATCGGGAGAAGTGGAAGTTAGTGGAATTTAGAAGAGCAAGCCTATCCCATAGGAAAGCCAGCATGAGGCTCTTCCTCTGGATAGAGATGGATCTGAATGCATGCTATTGCTGAATTAGAAGAATCCTGAAAATGGAACATGATGAGGGCGTTTGAGATCCCGTGGTAACTTGTAGACTCAGCATCAGTTCCCCTCCAGCCATCACCCTTGTGCACGTTTGAAATAAATCCTTCTCACATCCCATTTTGTCACATATCTGTGTTTCTCCCGATCCTGTAGACCTCAGAGAAGATTCGGACTGGCATTATCTCCAGCTCAGTGACCCCTGGCCGGACCTGGAGCTGTTCAAGAAGTTGCCTTTTGACTATATTATTCGCGACCCAAAGTATGAGGACGCCAGTCTGATCTGCTCACACCATCAGAACATAAAGAGCGAAGGTCAGATTTGTCAAACTCTTGCTTCCACCTTCTTCCAGAACATGTGGGAAAAGCCTCTTAAAGGGATGAGCTAAATCTTGCTAGTGATGAACACATCGGATGGTGATGAGTGAACCGGTGGTGCCTGTTAAAGCAGTGAGGTCACCACCTCTCTGGACAGGAAACACTCTTTGACCCCAGGAGGGAAGACTCACTGCTCCGTTAGTGCGGAAAGATGTAAGGATGCTGTTGATGGCTTTTCATGATTGGAGTACTCTGAAGATTCTTACTAATTGAAGAAAAAGATGTATGTTTTTCTATGAATTTGGATTGTTACAACAAAATGCATCTATTTCCCATCCTGCCCTCGGTCTCTTGTTTTCTCGCTCCTTCTTCGGGGACCACTAATTTTCACAGTATTATGACCCTGCTGGGTTTCAGGGTCACTGGTGACAAACGTCAGGTGTGAGTGGCCAGTGAGATTATAAGCACTGGCCGGGAAAGTTCAGTGAGTGCAGTGTGAGAGGAAGATACCCGTCTCCTTGCCGATTCCATCGTTTTATCTTCACTGAGCACAGAGCAGATGCTGCTCACTGGAGCCTCCTTCGTGCTTCACGTAGACCTTGTTGAATGGAGGCTGAGTGTTAAAATCGTACATTTCCTGAGTCGTTTGAAATCCTAGAGGTGATCGTGTGCTTTGCAGCATTTGCATGTGAAGTCAGTGATGGATTTACATTGTCACGGAGCGAATCCTTAAATAGGTTTATAAAACTTCCGCAGCAGGATGAGTGAGACACCGTGTGACTGTAGTGTCTAGTTTATCCCACTGAGACTGCCCTTTCTGGCCAGTGGAGTCAGCCTGGGGCGGACAGATGAGAGGCGATCCCAGGAAGCCCTGTTACAGTGTTTTGTTGCCAACAAGCGGGAGGGGAGAGCATGGGTTGGGCCTCCTGTGCTCTTTAACCTGGGGTTTCGTGCAGACAGAGGGACGCACCGGAAGCCGGAGGACCTATACGTGCGACGCCAGACGGCGAGGATGAGGCTGTCCAAGTTCGCGGCGCATAACACGTACCATCACTGCGAGCAGTGCCACCAGTACATGGGTTTCCACCCCCGCTGCCAGGTAGGACGGAGCCCCAGGCAGCCCCTCAGGGGGACTCCAGCGGGCACTTCCACGGCTCTCAGACACGTGCTTCACCTCGGCTAGCACCTCGGTTTCCTCCTTCTCGCTATATTTGCATCCCGGAGTCAGGAGGTGGAAAGTTCTGGAAGACGCCCTTTTGTCCCGAATCCTCCATTCCCTTCAAGCATCTCTGAAATTATTATTGACGTTACCGAACAGTGATTCCCCTGGGGTGACGCGTGCATTAGTGGCAGAGTTAACCGGCTATCAGTGTCTTACTTTTCTTTACATCTTAGCAATTTCTACTTAGTTCAGTGCAGCAGACCCTTCCTGAGTGCTGTACTGGACACAGACTCAGAGGTGAAGAAAACCCCAGACTTGAGGCTCACAGTCTAGGGATGGACAAGTGTGCCTAAACAAAACTTCGGAGCAGGCTAAAGCTGGCAGGAAAGCGATATGATTGATGTGTAGACATTATGAGGTTTAAGAGAGAAATTTGCATTTACTGAGCATCTACTAAGTACCGGGCTATGTACTAGGCACTTTTTATATACCAGTACTTCCCAGTTTTTAATGTGATAGAAAATGATATTTGCCCTGGACCCTGGGTAGATGGATAAGACTGCTCCCAGGGCTCTGGCTGAAGCAGTTTATGTTCAGGCAACACCTGTGATCCATTCATTCAAGGGGCGCTTGGTTAGGAAACTGTGCTGTTGAGTTTCTTCTTTAATTCTCATTAAAACCCCACAAGGCTATAGCATTATCCCCATTTAATAAATGAAGATATGATACTGGGCAGGGAGCAGGGGAGAAGGTTCTGAAGGATCAGTAAGAGTTTGCCAAGGAGCCAAGGTGGACAGAAGCCAGGGGGAAGGAGCGAATGGCAAGTGCAATAGCAGGGAGACGAGGGGTGTCTAGGGGAATCAGAAGTGACTTTAGGGGGTGTTTATGGAGCTTAGAGTGAAGGCTGGTCCCAGGACAGGAGGCTGGGTGGGTGGGCACAGACAGACCACAGAGTTATCCGTGCTGTGGAGAGGAATGGGGCCTTTGCAGTGAGAAATCTTAGCTGAGGCTGGATCGGGGCAAAGCAACCTTGGGAAGAGGGTACTTCCTTCTTATTTTTTTATTTTTCTATTTTTTAAATTGATTTTTTTAGTCGACGAACACTTGATAAGAAAATGAACAATTTTTCCAGTTTTTTGAGATATAATTGACAGATAACACTGCATAAGTTTAATGTAGACGACATAATGATTTGATAAAGGTATATATTGCTAAATGATTGGCACAGTAAGCTGAGTTAATTAACATCCATCAGTTTGGAATAGTCTCTTACTAGTTCGTGGAGGGGCTTCCCTGGTAGCTCAGCTGGTAAAGAATCTGCCTGCAATTCAGGAGACCCAGTTTGATTCCTGGGTCAGGAAGATCCCCTGGAGAAGGGAAAGGCTACCCACTCCAGTATTCTTGGGCTTCCCTAGTGGCTTAGACAGTAAAAGAATCTGCCTGCAGTATCTCTGGGTTGGGAAGATCCCCTGGAGGAGGGCATGGCAACTCACTCTAGTATTCTTGCCTGGAGAATCCCCATGGACAGAGGAGCCTGGTGAACTGCAGTCCATGGGGTCGCAAAGAGTTAGACACAACTGAGTGACTAAGTACAGCCTTGTGGAGGTTTGTTGGGGCCTGTGGTCTGGTTCTCTAGAGACAGATGTAGGGTAGGATTTTACACTTAGAATTTCTTTTCATTTCAGATGCAGGCAAGGAAAGGGGAGGCAGGGGCAGCTGGAGCTGATGGGAGACAGATAGCTGTGCAGCACCCAGGGATGCAGGACAGCTCTTACCAGTCCATACCTGCCCCAGAAAGGCCTGAAGGTGACAAGAGCTCCAGCTTCCTCTGTCTGTCCTCTTTGCAGAGGAAAACAGCAGATGGCAGCTTTAATTTTCCCAAATCTGCTTGGCTGCTACTGACGTAGCTAGCACCTGTCTCCTCTAAGCAAATTTTTTTCAAATGATGCAATTGTACTCTAGACAAAAAGTACATATGAGTGGTTTTTCAAAGGATTAAAAATGATCAGAAATCCTATTTGCTGCAGATAAACCCTCCTAACATTTCCTCCCTTGGAGATGAAGTTTTTCTTTCAAGGCAGAGAAAAATATAAGTGAAAACATTTTCTTGATCTTATGCAGAGATTTGAAGGGTTCAGTGCCTTGTCGCTTCAGGGTCTGCAGTGAATGAGTGGACAGAGCCTGGAGGAGAAGGAGGAGAAGGGCAGGTCTGAGCTCCAGCCCCCTGGGCCAGCCTCTGTGTAGGCGGGTCACACTTGCACGGGTGTGAAAACCAGGTCCCCTGAGGACACAGGGACACACGCTGACTCCTTGCTGACAGGTCACTGCTTCTGCTGTTTGGTTCTTTCTCCTCATTGCTCAAGACTCCCCTGGGAGGCTGTCTTAGGAAATTCCTCGGTTATGACCCTCTCTGCTCCCTCTCCTAGTCAGATTCTGTTTCTCCCTCATTTTGGCTCTCAAAGCAGAGCCACAGTCCGTCAGTTGTCACAGCCAGCACGTCCTGGCCCGTGCCAGCCCTGCCCTGGCCCCCGTGGCTCCCGGAGGGCACGGGACAGATTAGCTGTGCGTCTGCAGAGGAGCTGAAGGGAGAGGGGTCGGTAAGGCCCTGCTGTGGACGCCAGAGCTGAGGCCTGGAGGAGGCATACCTCTGGCCTGGGCTTAGCCGGGCTGGGAGGTCGCGCCAGGAGGAGTGGTAACTGGGTAACAGGAGGACTCTTTAGACAAAGTGGCTGGAGGTGAGGCTAGACTTAGGAATAGGAGTGAGCCCAAGACCTCTGGATGTCCACCATGGGAGTGAGCACCTAGGATTATTCATTGGTTCCTAAGTCTGGATGTGGTGCGTGAGACGGACACACACAAGTTTACACAGTTATTGTCTTCTGCTGTTACACAGATTAGCTGTGATGGCAAAATAATCTTTGTTGAAATTAAAAATGTGAAATAACCTTTGTTGAAATTAAAAATGTGACCTGGAGCATGAAGGCTTTGGTGCCCCAGCATGCCTCTGGGTCCAATCCAGAGTCCAGAAGGGCTGGGTGGCTACAGAGGCATCCCCTGGGTACCGAGGGGTCAGCACCAGGATGGGAGCCTCTGACCAATCAGGCGTGGCCTCCAGTACACACTCGTGAGACCTGGGTGTCCATGCTATGAACTGTCATCAGCTGGGGCAGCGGTGGCGGTAGCCTCTGTGTGGTCATGGTTGTAGCAGGCCTGGGTTCTTCCGGGAGGTCAGGCCGGACTCTGATGACAAGCTCTGTCCTTTCCCCCTCGCACCCAGCTCTATGAGTCCACCCTGCACGCCTTTGCCTTCTCTTACTCCATGCTAGGAGAGGAAGTCCAGCTCCACTTCATCATCCCCAAGTCCAAGGAGCACCACTTTGTCTTCAGCCAACCCGGAGGCCAGCTGGAGAGCATGCGACTGCCCCTCGTCACAGACAAGGTACTGGCCCTGTGGCCCTGCGGCCCAGCCTTGCAGACCCAGGGGCGGCTCTCAAGCAATGAAAACCTTTGTGAAGTGGAAGTGCGGTCCTTTATTGGAGGGTGACGGAGGCTTCATTCGCTCCTCTACTCCGTTTTCTAGATGGTTCCCATCAGAACTGGTTAGGAGTGCCAGCTTAGTGCACAGCTTTGTGGCAAGTGCTTTGAGAAATCAGGAAGGAAAAGAAGACCTAGCTTGGTTGTTGAGAAAAGAGTGAGATGAAACACAGTTGATTATATAGAAGATTCACAACCTGAGTGAATAAGAAGCTAGGCTGTATGGCTCAGAAGTGGAGGGGTTTAAGTCACACAGGAATAACGTGAACTCAACGTGTATTAGGCGCCAGTAGGTGAGGGTCATGGATTTGGGTCGCTGATATAAGCCCATGAGTTTTGCTCACCTTACACACCGGTCTCAAACAAGCATGTATTTCGCTTTGTATTCTGTGCACCGGCGGTTTGGGCTCGGTCCTGCTGAGTGCTTATCCTGGTTGCCATCCCTTGTGTTTGAAGCGAGTTACCAGGTTGGCGGTGGGGCCGGACTCTGGTGGCCTCAGTGGGATGCCCGTGTCTGCTCCTGTGGCCTCTCCTTGTCCAGCAGACTAGCCCGGGCTTCTCCCTCGGGTAGGGGGTTCTGAGAGAGGACAGAATGCCTCTGGAGGCCAGGCTCGGAACTGGCATGCCACCATCTGTACTGCATTTCATCCGTAAAAGCAAGTCCCAAGGCTCAGCCAGATGCAAGGCATGTAGAAACAGGCACCATCTTCTGATGGAGGAGGCTGCAGAGTCACATCTCGGGGGGAGGGCGGTCCTCGTGGCCAGGCTGACAAACGCTTGACGTCTCTGTGCCCCTGCTCTCCAGAGTCACGAATACATAAAGAGCCCGACGTTCACTCCCACAACTGGCCGTCACGAGCACGGACTCTTTAACCTGTACCACGCGATGGACGGTGCCAGCCACTTGCACGTGCTGGTTGTCAAGGAGTATGAAATGGCGATTTACAAGAAATACTGGCCCAACCATATCATGCTGGTCCTTCCCAGCATCTTCAACAGCGCTGGAGTTGGTAGGCCTTTTTTTTTTTTTTCCCCAAACTTGTTGCAAAGTTAAATTCAAGACACGCTGACTTCATAGGAAATCCACTGAGAAATGTTTTTCGAGACTGAACACCTGTTTCCCCTTAGTCCCCTCCAACAGGTGTGTGCATATCAATTGGATTCATTCTGTAGTCACTGCTGTCCCACCACTGCACCAAGACCACCTAAATTGTGTGTGTGTGCTCTTCTGAATGTTCCATGTGTGGGGGTGCTCAGTGGCTTCAGTCGTGTTCCACTCTGCGACTCCATGGACTGTAGCCCTCAGGTTCCTCTGTCCATGTGATTTTCCAGGCATGCAAGAGTGGGTCGCCATGCCCTCCTCCAGGGGATCTTCCTGACCCAAGGAGTGAACCTGAATCTCCTACGTCTCCTGCATTGCAGGTGGATTCTTTACCACTGAGCCACTGGGGAAGCCCCTGAATGTTCTTAATCAGTTCAGTTCAGTTCAGTCGCTCATTCATGTCCGACTCTTTGTGACCATATGGACTGCAGCACGCCAGGCCTCCCTGTCCATCACCAACTCCCAGAGTCTACTCAAACTCATGTGCACTGAGTCGGTGATGCTATCCAACCATCTATCCTCTGTTGTCCCCTTCTCCTCCTGCCTTCAGTCTTTCCCAGCATCAGGGTCTTTTCCAATGAGTCAGCTCTTTGCATCAGGGGGCCAAAGTATTGGAGTTTCAGCTTCAGTCCTTCCAATGAATATTCAGGACTAATTTCCTTTAGGATGGACTGGTTGGATCTCCTTGCAGTCCGAGGGACTCTCAAGTCTTTTCCAACACCACAGTTCAAAAGCATCAATTCTTCGGCACTCAGCTTTCTTTACAGTCCAACTCTCACATCCATACGTGACTACTGGAAAAACCATAGCCTTGACTAGATGGACCTTTGTTGGCAAAGTAATGTCTCTGCTTTTTAATATACTGTCTAGGTTGATCATAACTTTCGTTTCTAGGAGTAAGCATCTTTTAATTTCATGGCTGTGGTAACCATCTGCAGTGATTATGGAGCCCCCCAAAATAAAGTCTGTCCTGTTTCCACTGTTTCCCCATCTATTTGCCATGAAGTGATGGGACTGGATGCCATGATCTTAGTTTTCTGAATGTTGAGCTTTAAGCCAACTTTTTCACTCCTCTTTGACTTTCATCACGAGACTCTTTAGTTCTTCTTTACTTTCTGATATATGGGTGGTGTCATCTGCATATCTGAGGTTATTGATATTTCTCCCGGAAATCTTGCTTCCAGCTTATGCTTCATCCAGCCCAGTGTTTCTCATGATGTACTCTGCATATAAATTAAATAAGCAGGGTGACAATATACAGCCTTGACGTACTCCTTTTCCTATTTGGAACCAGTCTGTTGTTCCATGTCCAGTTCTAACTGTTGCTTCCTGACCTGCATACAGGTTTCTCAAGAGCAGGTCAGGTGGTCTGGTATTCCCATCTCTTTCAGAATTTTCCACAGTGTTATACCCTAATTTCACTAACTGCAGGTTTTCTGGGATAACCTGTCACTTGAATTCTTTGGTGATAGACCCTTTAAAACATACCCTACTCAATAAAATTTCTGTAAATGGAGACTTGGGAGAGTCTTCTAGGTGTTGACTGAAAGAAAAAGCAGTGAGAGAGTTGTGAGTGAAGTTTTATTGGGGCAAAATGAGGACCAGAGCCTGGGAGACAGCCTCTCAGATAGCTCCGAGGAACTGCTCCCAGGAGATGAGGGGAAAGGTTGGTGTATATGTGATTTTGGTGAAGGGGGTTAACTGCCATCAGGCACACATATCAGTGGACGGATGCTGCTGGTCACCAGAAGGATGGTGCTGATCACGGACAGCAGGTGTCTCCGTTAAGGATTTTAGTGCCTTGTTACATAGGAGACAGTGCATGAAACTGGGCTTATAAAATCTTCTCCTGAAAAATATCTCAAGATCTGAAGGCCTGTTCTGCTGGTTTGTCCTAGAGCCCAGAGTGACTCATTCTCCACCCTGAACTGCTTGCAGGGTGTGCTGAAGGTCTGCAGTGCCCACTAGTGACCTCACCCTTGTAGAGGCAGATGGTGAGAGACGGATTTTGTCCGCATAGAGTCGAAAGACCTGTCTCTTTCAGCTTTCTGGTTTTTAAAGCTATTTTGATTTGTTGACGATTCTTTTTTTCCTCAGTGCTCGGTTATTGCTTTATTCATGGTCTCAGTTGTTAAAAAAGCAAAGATAAATAGACACATGGGTGCACAAATGGGAGGGGAGTGTTTTCTGCCCTCGAATTTCCTCTCCCAAGTCAACAGCCTATAGTGAGTGGATAAAGACTGCAGATAAGAGCAGGTAGGGCTGGGGCCTGGGTGGGCTTTCATCAAATTCTCGTTCTTAGCAGGGCTTTGTCCTGGGTGGGGGTGGGCACTTGGAGTGACCCAAGTTGGGGTCGCCTGCTCATTTCAGGCGCCGCCCACTTCCTGATCAAGGAGCTGTCTTACCACAACCTGGAGCTGGAGCGGAACCGTCAGGAGGAGCTAGGAATCAAGCCCCAGGACATCTGGCCTTTCATTGTGATTTCTGATGACTCCTGCGTGATGTGGAACGTGGTGGACGTCGACAGTGGTGGGGAGAGAAGCAGGTGAGAGCCCCTTTCCCGACGGGGGCCCAGTGGGGGATTCTTGTCCATCCTTTGAGGACCCCAGAAGGAGCCTCCTGTTAGAAGATGTGGTGTGCGGTGGACAGAACCCCATCTGGGGTGGGCGCACCCGCCAAGCTTTTTAGTTTTTAATTGAAAACATTTTACTGAGGCACAGTAGAGACAGAAAATAATGCAACCTTGATTCAGTATAAAATATAAAAAATAAAGTGTCATACATATCCAGGTATTTTCACAAACAGAATACACCCACTTAACAAACTCCCTGATGAAATGGACCATCACCATCACTGATGCGTCCTCCCCCACACCTTCTAGAACCTTCTCCCTGCCCCAGCCTGACATGAAGCTGTATTTTTATTTGCTGTGACATTCAGGAAATGACTCTTTCTGGGATAGCTTTCAAAGGGGCACTTGCCCTTGTCCTACAGGTTTGTTATGAGGATTAGGTAAACTGTGAATTGTGTTCCTGGAGGGGGGTGGTGGAGAGGCACGAGGTAGAAAAGGCTCAGTACATAGAACTGCATCTGAGCATCATTGGGAAGATACCTCTGTGTGGTTTTTTGGCACAAGTATTTCAACTTAGCCTTTATCTTTGGCTTATTTGAGAAACAACTTGAATACTTGGCTTTTTTTTTTTTTTTTTTTCTGAGGGACAGTGTGAGGTTAGTTCTCTTTTGCGTTAGTGAGTCCTAAGTCCTAGTGTAACAACTTCCATCCTCACCACTGTTCTTCTAGAAAAAAGTGTGTTCGGTCTGATAGAGCTCACAGACGTGACACCAGCAAGCCGCCATGCTTCCAGCGTTCTCACTGTCACCCCTCCGAGGGCGAGAGCTTGGCTGAGCACAGTGATGAGGAAGAGAACTAAGCTTTCTCCCTCTGCTTTTCTGAATTTCGTTCTGAAGCAGAGTGTTCAAGTCCTGGTGTGTCAGAGCTGGCTGAGGCCTTAGGGAGCTTAGCAGAAGCCCCTCGGCTGGGGAAAAGGAAGCTGAGCTGCAGAGAAGTTGAGCCACTTACTGGGTCTCTCACACACAGAATTCTTGTTGCCTGGGCTACCAGCCCTGGGGTTACTCCCTTCAGCTGCTCTCCCTGGTCATCAGGTGGCCCTCACTGTCTTCCCAGACCTCAGTCGCCATCAGGGTGGGGTGGGAGGTGCTTACACACGGCCTCCTTCCCTCTCCCCGACCTCCGTGGAATTGCCACCAGAAACGCGAGGTGCTGTGGCATGGTGCAGAGATGTGGGCTCTGGAGACAGACGACACCCTTCCAGCCGAGCTCTGTTGAGTGACACTGGGCAAGTCAGCTAGAGCCTCCTTTTCTTCATCTGTGAAATGGGGGTGATGGTTCTATGTCACAGGATTGCTGCGAGGATCAGTGGTAATGAATTCAAAGTGCCTCGTGGCTGTGATGGGTTCTGGGCACAGCAGCCCGCCCGGCATGTTTAGGGAAAGCAGCGACCTGGCCGGCCCAGTCTGCATGCTGACCTGGGGATGTCCATCTCCCTCCTTCAAGCAGAGAGTTTTCCTGGTCGGAGAGAAACGTGTCCTTGAAGCACATCATGCAGCACATCGAGGCGTCCCCCAACATCACCCACTATGCCCTGATCGGCCTGCGGAAGTGGTCCAGCAAGACCGGGAGCCGCGCGGTGCGCGAGCCCTTCTCCCGCTGCCATGTGCATGACTTCATCGTCTTGAACGTGGACTTGACCCAGAACGTGCAGTACAACCAGAACCGGTGAGCCCCGCCCGACCATGGCCATCAGCTCAGCCTACGGTCCCAGGGCCCTTTGTCCAATCACATCCATCAGCTCAGCCCATAGTCCCAGGGACCCCAGCCCGACCACGTCCATCAACTCAGCCCACAATCCCAGGGCCCTTTGCCCAACCACGTCCATCAACTCAGCCCACAGTCCCAGGGCCCTTTGTCCAACCATGTCCATAAGCTCAGCCCACAGTCCCAGGGCTCCCAGCCTGACCACATCCATCAACTCAGCCCATAGTCTCAGGACCCTTCCATCAACTTAGCCCACGGTCCCAGGGCCCTTTGCCCAACCATGTCCACCAGCTCAGCCCATGGTCCCAGGGCCGTCTGCAAGGGGCAGCCTTACTCCTGGAGGACCCTCGCTCCTTCCTTGCCCTGCAGGGCCTTCCCACCCATGACACTGGCCTGGCCTCTTGCTTTCAGTCCTCATGGATTTTTCCTTTTTTTTAGTATTTTTGTTGCATAATTTTAGGGGAGATTTGCGTAAGACCATTCAACTTCCTTCATCAGTTCACACGGTACCTTATTTAATGACTTCCGTTCTTCTAGGTGGTGTTTCTCTTGCTTTTCTGGCTCCTTCTGTGAACATATTACTTTCTAGGAGCTTGAGCGCTGAAGGAAATGATAATTTCCTTCTGTCCCTCTCTCTGGATCTATCTGCAGAAGTGCTCATGTCTCAAGAATAATTCAGTTGCTAATGTTAGCGAGCCTTCTAACTGCCAGGGAGTGGGCATGTCCCTGAGAGTGCCCACAGAGGAGTGTCTGTTTTGGAGCAGACTGACCTGCTAGGAATGTGGGTTCTGCCATTTCTCAGCTTTGAAATTTAGGCAGATGACTCGCCATCCCTGAGTCTTGATTTCCTCAGCTGTAACAGTGGCTCATATATTTACTCTGGGAGGTCAGTTGTCTTCCTTTTAACACATAGATGAAGTGGCATTTGTTAAGTCCCCTTCATGGTACCTGGCATGGGGTACCAAGCTCAGTTGTGTCCGACTCTTTGTGACCCCATGGACTGTAGCCTACCAGGCTCCTCTGTCCATGGGATTTTCCAGGCAAGAGTACTGGAATAGGTTGCCATTTCCTTCTCCAGGGGACCTTCCCATCCCAGGGATCGAATCCCAGTCTCCCACATTGCAGGCAGACGCTTTACCATCTGAGCCACCAGGGAAGCAATGAATTTACTCTGGGAGGTCAGCTGTCTTCTTTTTAACAGATAGATGAAGTGGCGTCTGTTAAGTCCCCTTCACAGTGCTTGGCGTGGCGTGCACGGTCCACATGTGACGGCTTCTGTAGTAAAAGCCTGAGTACACCCTGCCTTCCTGGTGCAGGGGCATCACAGCTTGTTTCCTTCTTGGTTTGCCTCCTGTGCCTCCCAGGGGAAGGTCTCTGGGGACAGGAACAAGCTTGCTCGTCTTCCCAGATATGGGGTGTCTGGTGGGGGCGTGGCCGCAAGCTAACTGGAGGCTGACCCGCCCCCTGCTCTGGTTCCCACCAGGTTCACGTGTGACGACGTGGACTTCAACCTGCGCGTGCACAGCGCCGGCCTCCTGCTCTGCCGCTTCAACCGCTTCAGCGTGATGAAGAAGCAGATCGCGGTGGGCGGGCACAGGTCCTTCCACATCACATCCAAGGTGGGTGCGGCCGTGTGCCTGGAGAGAGCTGCTGCCTGTCATGGGGAAACTTGTGGGGAGGCCACTGGGCACCTCGGAGTCAGCGGAGTGGGCTTGACAGCTGAGAAGTGCTAGTGAAGGTTGTCTGTTGGGAGCCCTGAGAAGGGAAAGACTCCATCGAGTTTCCCTTCTCATCTCCGGGTCTGTGTGTGTGTGTCTCCCTGCCACGTGCTCACCACCAGCCTTCCAGTGTGCCCTTGCCCTCACCTCCCACGCCACCCCACGCTCTCGCTCCACGTGGTTTCTTGAGCACGTCTCCATCAGTGTCTTTGCTGCTCACTTATCTAGCTTTTCTGCTGGGCAGAGCTCTTGGGGGTCAGATGTGGTACCGTGCTCTTCTTCGGGTCCCCGGGACAGCGCCTGCTAAATACTGTCTGAATGGGACTGACAGGCTAGGTTGATGGGTGTGCCATCTGCCCTGGAGACAGCCTCCAGGTGGGGGGAGATGTGTTCTCGGTGATCTGTATCCTCCAGGAACCCATAGGGCACTGGCACACCCCTGCCTTAAAGGTCCCTTTGATCCATGGTGGAGAGTGACAGAGATGAGCTGAAGAAGTAGAACCTATTGAAAGGTGTCCATCAGAGGACTTGAGTAGTCTTATGTATGTGCACAGTCTGTCTGGCTCCAGCCTGGGAAATACGTTGGTGATGGAGTAAGAGATTGTGGGCTCAGAGGGCTGGGCTGTTGAGAGAAGACCAGTGGGACTGGACAGGAGACAGAGGGGATCTGGAGGTCAGGGGGAAGGCTGGCCCTTCCCAGAGGCTGACATCTCGGGATCTGGGGGAACATTTGGTCCGTGGGTTCTCTTATTTTATTCTAGACAAGACAGCCAGGTCTCTGCATGGAGTGGTCATTGTCTACAGTCACTGATCCTGTGGTCAGTTTTCACACTTTAGTTAAGCCAAGTTTTCCTTAATGGAGAGCATCACCATGGACGTATGTGTTCTCACATCACGGCTGCACACAGCCATCCACGACGGGAAGGCCCACTCCGGGTCCCCGGGAGTGGCTGACGCCTGCCCATCCCCACGCAGGTGTCAGACAGCCCCATGGCCGTCGTGCCCGCCCAGTACATCTGCGCCCCCGACAGCAAGCACACGTTCCTTGCGGCCCCTGCGCAGCTCCTCCTGGAGAAGTTCCTCCAGCACCACAGCCACCGCTTCTTCCCGCTGTCCCTGAAGAATCTCGGCCACCCTGTGCTGTCCGTGGACTGCTACCTGAACCTGGGGTCTCAGGTAACCATCCAAGGGGGGCACTGTCGAGTCCATCAATCAGAAGTCCCTCAACACGGAAGCTAGAACCCAGAACTTGGAATTATAGCCCCCCAGCTGCGTTGACTCTGGCCTGGCCCCTGCTTTACAGTCCGTAAGATAAAGGCTGAAAGAAGTGAAATGGTATGCTCCCATATCAAGGGGCTTCCCTGGTGGCTCAGTGGTAAAGAACCCACCTACCAATGCAGGCACAGGAGATACAGGTTTGATCCCTGGGCCAGGAAGATCCCCTGGAGAAGGGCATGGCAACCCACTCCAGTANAAGTGAAATGGTATGCTCCCATATCAAGGGGCTTCCCTGGTGGCTCAGTGGTAAAGAACCCACCTACCAATGCAGGCACAGGAGATACAGGTTTGATCCCTGGGCCAGGAAGATCCCCTGGAGAAGGGCATGGCAACCCACTCCAGTACTCTTGCCTGGAGAATCCCGTGGACAGAGGAAGGAAGCTGGCGGGCTACAGTCCATGGGGTCGGAAAGAGGTGGACACAACTGAAGCGACTTAGCACACACACCCTGATAAAGAAAGTCAGGAATCAAACTTACTACGAGTGCCAGAACATTTCTGATTCTCAAATGAGGTAATGAATAGATATATCTGGGTAAGTCTCAGAGTTGATGTTTAGAACATAAGATTTGGAAATGACATTGAATATGGTGTTTGGTCCTCCAAGCCTGAGCTTGACCTGGCAGTTCGTGTGTGTTTAGACGCAAAGCTCTAGCACAGTGCTGTGGGGTGTTTCATGGAAAATCACTTTTCTCATGGATTCCTTTTTCTTCCCTCCCAGATCTCTGTGTGTTACGTGAGCTCCAGGCCCCACTCGTTAAACATCAGCTGCTCTGACTTCGTGTTCAGTGGACTCCTGCTGTACCTCTGTGACTCTTTCGTGGGAGCCAGCTTTTTGAAAAAGTTTCATTTTCTGAAAGGTAACTTCTCACGCTCTTATGGTGGACCTTGACTTGAATGGCTGTCATCACTGGCACCTCTGTGGAGGTGAACCTGGGCCTCATCCTTTTTGCCAACGAGTAAACTGAGACTCAGGCTTCCCTGGTGGCTCAGTGATAAAGAATCTGCCTGCCAGTACAGGAGACATGGGTTTGATCCCTGAGTTGGGAAGATCGCTTGGAGGAGGGCATGGCAACCCACTCCAGTATTCTTGCCTGGAGAAGCCCATGGACAGAGGAGCCTGGTGNTGGTGGCTCAGTGATAAAGAATCTGCCTGCCAGTACAGGAGACATGGGTTTGATCCCTGAGTTGGGAAGATCGCTTGGAGGAGGGCATGGCAACCCACTCCAGTATTCTTGCCTGGAGAAGCCCATGGACAGAGGAGCCTGGTGGGCTACAGTCCACGGGTCACAAAGAGGCAGACACGACTGAGCGACTAGACAACAGCAAAACCTGGTTCCACTGAGACTCAGGGCTTGTGACTTCCCCGGCTCTCCAGGGAGGCACAAGGAAGCTGGCGTGGGATCCCAGGATGGCTCTTCCCCTCTACCTGTTTGCACAGAGATAAGACGCATCCCCTTTCTTCCCAGTGACCAGCAGATATTTTCAACTTTTCTGTTGCTTTTCAGGCCAGGCTCTTAGCCTAAGCATGCAGACCTCCTAGACGCTTTTTCTTCTTGGCAGATGAGTTCTTCTTCTTTGTCTTGGGCTGCTGTGTACATCTTTACTTTGCTTCTAATCTTTCTCCCTCTGTCGGTGTTTTCGTGCTGGAGTGGTTGGAGTGGGAAACGTTCATTCAGTGTGACTTAAAAACACTGTTTCCAATCCAGCTGGGATCCCTAATTGATCTTCACTTTTTCTTGGTTGGCCATGACACCCACCTTCCTCTCTGCAAGGTGTTGAGTGAGCACTGGGGTTGCATAAGCTTTGGGGAAATAGTCAGAGGTTTCCACAACATTCTGTGCTCCTGGGAAACATCTTGTCTAATAGAAGGATAGGACGTGGAGGTAGTGGGGTGGATGGTATGAACACCCATGATTACTGATGTGTGCTGGGTTTCGAGAGGAGGGAGAATTCACTTTGCCAGGCAGGAGGAGAGGCAGGAGGTGCGTGGGGCCTGGGCGGGTGGCCGACTGCGATGGGTGAAGAGGGCAGGGTTAGGGTTAGGCTGTGGGCCAGGGTGTTTCCCACCAAGGCTGGAGCTGAGGATACTGGTTTGTGATCCTGAGTCTGTCTCCTTCTCCCTGTCTGCTTGCTTCTTTGCCATCATTTCTTGGTTCCGCGTTGTCTCATCTGCCAGACCTGCCAGATCACATGCTCATCGTCTGGCTAAGGTGGCGAAGCAGCCCCTGGAAACAGGTGCTCACTTGGACGTCTGGCCCTTCCCTTCCAAAAGCAGCATTGTCTTTTGTTCTGGCAAACGGCAGCTGGGCGGGAGCTTTCCTGCGCAGAAACTCCCCTGTTCCGTTCACACACCTCTGCCGTTGTCCACACAGGTGCCACCTTGTGTGTGATCTGTCAGGACCGCAACTCGCTCCGCCAGACAGTCGTCCGCCTGGAGCTGGAAGACGAGTGGCAGTTTCGGCTGCGAGATGAATTCCAGACGGCCAACGCCAAGGAGGACCGGCCCCTCTTCTTCCTGACCGGACGGCACATCTGAGGGTGGAGGCTGTCCAACCTCAGACTGCTGAGGCTAAAGGAAGAATCGGAAACTCCAGGGCGTCTGGACCAGGACGGGACCCAGAAGTGTTTGTTGCCACACCTTCATGGTAGGGGCCAGGGAACCATAGGTCCCGAGATGCGCGGAGACTTACTGAGAGCAACAGGGACGAGTGGATGGTGAGCAAGAACTCCAACCTCAGACCCCTAGGTTCAGGCCAGACCCCACCGCTCTGGCCTGTATCGAAGTCCATTTTATGAAGAACAAAGTTTTGCCTACTCTTACATCATCCATATGCTTCCACGGACACACTTGGACAAACTTGACTTTCCACTTAGTTCTGAAGGATCCCTCTTGGATTATCTTGTAGAGATACCAGCATTTCAGATGAGGGATATGATGTTGGCTAAGTAGGTTTCCCTCTAACCTACTCCAGAGCAATAGTCCAAAGACCATTTTAACCGTAAAGGCTGGACACAAGAAAAAACAAAGTAGGTTCGCTTAATTACGAATTGTGTAAGGTTACTCTTTTAGAAACTAGCCCAAAGGCATCAAATTTAATAAAGTAAAACAAATGGTTTCACTTCAGAGCAAATACGATTCTATTAAAATAGCATAGGGTAAATACCCTACCTCTTAGAAAGGGCAAAAGTGAAAAGAAACTTTTTTAAAAAACTACAGGGCTTGCAGGAAGGAAATTAGGGTTGCAGAGATTGACCTTGAGAAACAGAATTTGCCTTACAAAGGAAAGAGAGCCAAATGTCTTTCTTGTCTTTCTCGAAACAAAACAGTGAAAACAACCAAAGTGATAGGGAAAGTAGTTGATAAGAACTAGACTTCTGACTCTAATTTATTGAAGCTCAATTTTTAGCTCCTTGAATTGCTCGTCTTCTCTTGTGAACGTTTGGTCCCCGTCCAGAGAGGAAGGGGGCAGACAAGGTAACAGGGTTGTTCTGTGACACCCGTCCTCTGCCTTGCCTGCCAGAATATTTTTTAAACCAGCATGTTAGGGTGCCCCCTAGAGGCCGGGCCCCGGGGCCAGGTGCTTTCACAGTTATCTCTTGCTTACCCTTTCCAGCAGCCTTGTGCTGTGGAATCATTCTTCCCATTTGAAAGATGAGCCAGTTCTGAGATGCACACAGTGCATCTGCCCAAGATCACACGGCTGTAGACTCTGGGGAAGAAGAGAAAGCAGAGCAGACTCCGGGGTCCATCTCCCCGCCCCACCACACTGTTTATGGAGTGGCCCGTAACCCGAGGAAAAGTTGAAAGGTCCTCAGAAATGAATCAGCAGAATGCACTCTTGTCCATCCATCTTAGACGTTTATAAGCACTCTAATGGATACTAATCTGAGAAGGAATTATGTTCAAAGATGATGCCAAAGAGTTAATATCAATCTTTTCTTCCCTGAGGAAAAAAAAAAATTGTCCATGAGTATAAAAAATTTAGATCAGTGTTTCTAAAAAATGATCACTTTGTATATGTCATTATTCCTATTTTGGAATAAAAACTTACCTTTTTGAGTTCTATCTTCTTGAGTCTTTCATAGATGGCGGCTTCTAGACTGCTCTTCCGATTTTGTTTGTTAATTTAAAGTTAAAAAAACTAACATTCTTGTTTGTTCCAGCCTTATAAATAAAATTCATAATGCATGTATTGTTTCTTTGGTGGGAATGAATTGCACTGTCTTAGAGAACTACCTGATTGAAATCTCAATGTGTGACAGAAAGGGTAGTTTGGGAAAGAAAAGAATAAATTCATGAAAGTAAGTGTATACTAAGATGTGCTCGTTGTTCAGCTGCTCAGTCATGTCCCACTCTTTGCAGCCCCATGGACTGCAGCACGCCAGACTTTCCTGTCCTTCACTCTCTCCCTGAGTCTGTTCAAATTTGTGTCCATTGAGTCAGTGATGCCATCCAGTCTTCTCATCCTGTGTTACCTCCTGCCCTCAATCTTTCCCAGCATCAGGATCTTTTCCAGTGAGTTGGCTTTTCTCAACAGGTGGCCAAAGTGTTGGAGCTTCAGCATCAGCTCCTTCAATGAATATTCAAGACTGATTTCCTTTGGGATTGACTGGTTTGATCTCCTTGTAGCTAATGGGTTGAAGCTCAGGCTGAGAGAGTGTGGACCTCCAGGTAGGAGGGGGCCTGGGGGGTCAGGCCTTTGTGAATAAGACAAACTCACAGCAGCCCCCTCTCCATGGCATTATTTTGTCCCCACAGTCACTTGAGGCAGTTAATAGCAGACATGAGCTCCCTAGTACAAAAATAAACTCACAAGTAAAACTCATAACAAAAATAAAGGGAATGTTATAAGGGAGGAGGTGATAACCTCCATAATGAGTCAGTACAGCAAACAATCCCGTAAAACAAGTGTAATTAAATTCAGGGGGAAAGATGGTATTGTATCCAGGACCAAAAAACCCCCAGCAATTACAGATCTTAGAAGTTAAAACCTCAGCGGGCAGATGCAATAGACCAGCTCAAGAGTGAGACAGACAGCTGGGAGGTAAGCTGAAAAGAGTCTAGAGGACAGCACAAGGAATGTTCCCAACCTCTGCTCACCCTTTACTTCCTCCTCCGTTCACTGCGTATCAGCTGCCCGGCACTCCTGGACCACAGGGGCCACTGCCAGGCTGGTGCCCACCTCTGCCCAGTGTACTCCTCCCCCTCACATCTGCCTGGACCCCTCCCTCACTTCCTCTGGGCTGTTAATACTCAAAAGCCACCTCCTCAACGTCGTCATCCCTCACTGAGTGTACCAGAACATAGTGTGTTTAGTTGTCTTTGCTTTTCTTCTTGGTCTTTCCCCTTGAAAGTACGAATTGTATGAGATAGTTTCACTGCTCTGTTCTCAGAGCCTTGATTATGCCCAGCACATGGTGGATGCTCCTGAAATGCCCATTGAGTGAATGAATGAATTTCTTCTATCTTAGCTGATCCCAACATGGGAGCTGGGAGTGGGAGTGGTCAGTGATGGAGGGATTGATAAAATGAGTGAAACTGAGCACAAATTCTTGGTTTACTAGGGGTAGAGTGATTAACATAATTAGTGAAAAAGGAACATTTAAACATGTGTTTAAAACATTTATTAGAGTAGCTGCTAAAAGGGAAAAACTGGATGGCCAACACCTTAAACATCAAAGGGAAAATCACCACTGACAAAATCAGTGTAGGAGTTGAGTGGGCTAGGGAGCAGAAGGGGGTAAAAAGCAAGAAAACTTGGGGAATAAATAACATATCTAAAACTATCAATAATCAAATTAATTTTCTTGCAAAGATTGTGTCAAGAAAGCTAATCAGACTAGGACTTCATATTTAAAAATTAAATAGGCAATGGGAACTTGTTTTAAGTTCAAGTTAAATAGACTTGAACTTGAAGTTCAAGTCCCAGGTTCTACTCAGGGTGATAAGACTGTCCCCAAACTTTGTAAAAATGCCAGCTATGAAACATGAAGAACTCTGAGAAATGTGGGAAGGGGTAAATTGTGTAATCATAAGGGGAGACTAGTACATCTCTCGCAGAAGTAGAGAAAGAAGACCCACAGAAATGAGAGTTGGTCTACAGTAATTAGCCTTCAAAGAGGAGAGAATTCTTGTGTAATAAAAACTCCAGAAAATGTCCTAGGATAGATAGCAGTGATGGTTTCATACATTGTGAAAGTGCTAATTTTTATGTGCATATAAACACAATAGAAAAACTCTCCCAGAGCCTTGGGAAATACGGAATCCTGTACTTCTGCAAGGCCAGATAACAGTCACCCCAAAACCAGATAACAATAGTAAGTTCACACCAATAACACCGATTCTTTTTTCCTGAATGCTTTCAGCAATCTAAGACTCTTGCAATAAAGGAGGAAAAATCGTGCATCCATTTATATGGCTGTCAGTGTTCTCAGCACAGAATGTGGCAGTGCAGAGGGCATGGAATCTGAAACTGGGAGACTTGGGCTCGCTCCTTGGTTCCTTTGCCAAGTCAACCAGCTCCATATGTTAGTGAAATCAGCAACAGTGAGTAGCAAACTTTTTTCCCCATATAGTATGGTTATGTATTTTACTAGGTGACTAATTGTCCATTATTTCATTTAATCATCACAATTAACACTGGAAGTAGATCATTGGTATCATTTTACAAAAAAGAAACTAGGGCTCAGAAAGGCTAGGTGACTCATCTGAGATCACACGGGTCTCAAGTGACAAAATGAATCTAGATTCATCCCTGCAAGTATAAGGACAGTTCCATTAACATCACAGCTGCTTCTTGTTTTGAGTCATTTACTCCCACCAAATGCTGTATATTAGTAGGTGCTGTTGCAATGAAAAATACTGATCCTGAATTTTCTCGCTGAGAGGAGGGGTGTTGGGTTGCCTGTTGAAGGTGGTTCTGGGTTCACTCTTGTACCACAGGCAGCACATAAGTACCATCCAGAGTCCAGGAAATCCCCAGGATCAAGGCTTAGAAACCACTTCCAATAAGGATGTCTGCACGAAACCTCTCAGGTCTGGCTTCGGGTTCTGCAGACAGCCCTCATTTCAGGGAAAACCGTGAACCAAGGGCAAGTCCAGTGTCCACAGCTGCTGTTTCTTTTTCAGTCTACTGGCTTAAGAAGACTTCCAGCTCAAAAGGAATTAGCATTTTAATTAGCGAAACAGTTGGAAAGGCCAGTACAGAGTTTTCAAGTCCTTCGGGTCTAGAGGAGAAACAGAGATTCTGTGACTGCATTTGCCATTCGCCGAATAGGCTGTCCCAGTTTCCTTGTGCCTTTCTTCTAGAACTCTGGCGAGCAGCAGTTTTTCTTTCTTAGGATCTTTACTCTATGTAAGGTTTTCCCTTGGGTGGCAATCCACCCTGCCAGAAAGAGTGGGCTTTAGGTGGTGCTGAGTGGAATTGTGTTCCCCAAAATGATATATTGAAGTCCTAAGGAGAGAGAAAAAGTTGGCTTAAAGCTCAACATTCAGAAAACTAAGACCATGGCATCCGGTCCCATCACTTCATGGCAAATAGATGGGGAAACAGTGGAAACAGTGCCTGACTTTATTTTTTGGGCTCCAAAATCACTGCAGATGGTGACTGCAGCCATGCAATTAAAAGATGCTTACTCCTTGGAAGAAAAGTTATGACCAACCTAAATAGCATATTGAAAAGCAGAGACATTACTTTGCCAACAAAGTTCCATCTAGTCAAGGTTATGGTTTTTCCAGTAGTTGTATATGGATGTGAGAGTCAGACTGTAAAGAAAGCCAAGCGTGGAAGAATTGATGCTTTTGAACTGTGGTGTTAGAGAAGACTCTTGAGAGTCCCTTTGACTGCAAGGAGATCCAACCAGTCCATCCTAAAGGAAATCAGTCCTGAATATTCATCGGAAGGACTGATTTTGAAGCTGAGACTCCAATACTTTGGCCACCTGATGCGAAGAGCTGACTCATTTGAAAAGACCCTGATGCTGGGAAAGATTGACAGTGGGAGGAAAAGGGGATGACAGAGGATGAGATGGTTGGATGGCATCACTGACTCAACGGACATGAGTTTGAGTGAACTCTGGGAGTTGGTGATGGACAGGGAGGCCTGGCGTGCTGCAGTCCATGGGGTCATAAAGAGTCGGACACGACTGAGCGACTGAACTGAACTGAACCGAACCCTCAGTCCTTCAGTATGTGAATTTAATTGGAAATAGAGTTGCTGTTGATGTAGTTAGTTGAAATGAGATCATATTGGAGTCAAGTAGAGTCCTAATCTACTTGTAAGTGGTATCCTTATAAGAGAAAGAGAAATAGGAAGAATGCCATGGGCCCATGGACACAGACTGGAGTGGTCCATCTACATGCTAAGGAATTCCAAGGATTGCCGGGGACCATCAGAAGCTGAAGACAAAGATTCTTTACTAGAGCTCCAGAGATGGGCCTTTCAGATCAGATCACAGGACTTCCCAGATAACTCAGTGGTAAAGAAACTGCCTGCCAATGCAGGAGATGCAGGTTCGATCCCTGCCTGGAGAAGGAAACCCACTCCAGTATTCTTGCCAGGAGAACTCCATGGACAGAGGAGTCTGGTGGGCTACAATCCATGCAATCTCAAAGAGCTGTACATGACTTAGCGACTGACCAGAAACAACAGGGCATCACCAACTCAGTGGACATGAGTTCGAGCAGGCCCTAGGAGATGGTGAAGGACAGGGAAGCCTGGTGTGCTGCAGTTCATGGGGTCATAGAGTCAGTCATGTTATTCAGGACCCCTGAATAACAACAGGGGTCCTCAGCCAGTGCCATAGCCCAGCCATGCAGGATAGAGAGGGGCTGCCCCTCCACATGCCCATCTGGAGCATGTTCTTGCCCAGCTACTGGGTGGCCTTATGCCCGACTGCAGAGCTACCTGACGGGAGGTCCCCGAGACCAGTGCTGGGAGCCTCCTTCCAGGACGCCCTTCTTCCCTGACAAGGAGGGTGGTTGGCTCTGTGCAGGCTTCCCATGAAGTGTGCGTCATCACCTCTGGCCTTTTCTCACAGCCTCTGGGGCCAGGGGCTGGGATAGTCGCTTCCCAGTCATGCAGCACTCCCTGTAGAGCACCCCGGGCCATGTGCCCAGGGTGGGCCTTCCTCCTCCAACTGCACGTCCTGTCTTCCTTTGCCCATTCCAACTTCTCACCTCAAACAGGGTGCCTGTCCAGGTGTGTGTGTGTATGTGGTGTGTTGATTTGTCAAGCATGTATGTGTCAAGTATGTGGGATGATACATGTGCATGCAAGTGTGTGCACATGGTGTGTGGTATGTCTGATTGTGTGCACGTGGTGTGTGGTGCATGTGTGGTGTGTCTGTGATTGTGCACACATGGTGTGTGTGGTGTGTCTGTGTGATTGTGTGCATGTGGTGTGTGTGGTGTGTCTATATGATGGTGTGCATGCATGTGTGTGATGTGTCTGTGTGATTGTGTGTACGTGGTGTGTCTGATTGTGCTCATGTGTATGTGTGGTGTGTCTATGTGATTGCATACACGTGGTGTATGTGTGGTGTGTCTGTGATTATGCACATGTGTTGCGTGTGATATATCTGTGTGATTGTGCACACACATGTGTGTGGTGTTTCTATGTGATTGTGTGCATGCATGTGTGTTGTGTGATTGTGTGTACATGGTGTGTTTGTACTCATGTGTGTGTGAGGTGTATCTGTGAGATTGCATGCATGTGGTGTGTATGCGGTGTGTCTGTGATTGTGCACACGTGTGTGTGATGTGTCTGTGTGATTGTGTGTATGTGGTGTGTCTGATTGTGCTCATGTGTATGTGTGGTGTGTCTATGTGATTGCATACACGTGGTGTATGTGTGGTGTGTCTGTGATTATGCACATGTGTTGTGTGTGGTGTGTCTGTGTGACTGCACATGTGTGTGTGGTGTGATTGTGTGTACATGGTGTGTTTGATTGTGCTCATGTGTGTGTGAGGTGTATCTGTGCGATTGCATGCATGTGGTGTGTGTGTGGTGTGTCTGTATGATTGCATACACATGGTGTGTGTGTGTTGTGTCTGTGTGCACACGTGGTGCGTGTGGTGTGTCTGTGTGATTGTGTGCATGTGGTGTGTGTGTGGTGTGTCTGTGTAACTGCATACACGTGGTGTGTGTGGTGTGTCTGTGTGATTGTGTGCATGTGGTGTGTGTGTGATGTGTCTGTGTGACTGCATACACATGGTGTGTGTGGTGTGTCTGTGTGATTGTGTGCACATGGTGTGTGTGCACAGCTGTTGGTTCTGACATGAACCAGGTGGGTGATGGTGGATCAGGAGTAGGACTCAGCTCAGAGAAACATCAACACAGTTCATCAGAAAGAACCTTTTCTGGGTCTTTCTATTCTGCACCCCAGTGTTCTCTTCCTGCCCCTTCACAGGCCTGTGGCTTCAACAGCTTCTAGACACTCATAGGAAACCACCCTTTCTCTATGGGCTCAGGCCTCACAAGCCTTCAGAAGCAAGGCTGGCGTGTCAAGCCTGTGCAGACAGGGGAGGGGATGGGGTCTGGGGAGGACTGGAGGGAACCTGCCTGGATGAGAAGAGTGGAAGTGCAGCTCTTCTGAACACCATGCTGGCTGGAGAGCGTCTGCAGGGCTGTCCTAAAGCAGGTGGACATGCAGGCCAGAGAGGAGGGGCCAGCTGGAGACCACAGGCTCTCTGAAGCACACAGAACACCCTGGAAAGGTGAATAGCTGCTCCCTTACTGGGAAAGACTAGAGGATTTTACTATGACTCATGTGACCAAACAATGCAGTCAGCTCTGGGCACTGTTGATTTGTCATTTGTGGAAATTCATGGGACGTCTGAGCCCACAACCTGTAAAAGCTGGTGGACTTCTAGGAGAGCAGAAAAAAAAAAAAGAAAGAAAGAAACAGTAGTAACAACAGCAACGGCAAAAATAATGGCAGCAAAAATATTTATTATGCTCTAGGCACTAAGCATGTAATCGTCAGACAGCATGAAAAGACAGGTATTATTCATCTCCTTCACACAGATGAGGAGACTGAGGCTAAGAGGGGCAAGTGACTTGCCTGCAGGTACACAGCTGGTCAGCGGCAGAGCTGGATTCCCTTTAGGTCCACCTGATCACACGGCTTGAGTTAGAGTTGAAATTGCAGAGCACTAGAGGGCTAGGCAGTCAGGGTTGTTCTGCTCATTATTCAATTTCATCCAGGCTGGGGGTCCTGGGGGAGCCCCAGACCTGGAAGCTATACCCACTTGGGTGGGGCTCTGGGGTCCCTGGGGGGAATGACTCCATCGGGTGGTGCTCTCGACACAGGGAACCGAGGGCTTCCAGGAAGAGTTTTCTGAAGGAGGAGGACACCGCGTTGTACAGGACAGGCGTCACTGCCGAGCTGACGTAGAAGAGCGTGTTGGTCACCATATAGAAGTAGTGATAGAAATCGTAGAGCTTGCTGGAAGGGAAACCCGGAAGGCTGGTTAGAGGGCCTGCTGTCTGCCTGCTGAGTCCTCCCCTTCCTGTTGGGAGCGTCTCCCCCTCCCCAGGGCCAGGTCAGGAAGGCCTGCTTCCTGCTATTGAGAAGCATGATGTTCATTCAAGAAACTGTCTATCAGCACTAGCTGCCCTTGGCCGCCACGCTCCACCCAGCAGTGGCGTCCCTGTTCCTGGCTGCCAGGCCCAACCGCCTGCAGAGTGAAAAGCACCCCTGCTGATGGACAGAGACCAGCGTCCAGGCTCTTGAGACGTGGGGAGCCTCGTGCTGCTGCGTGAGGTCAAGGAGATGTAGCTTCCTGAAGGGGAGAGAGGCATTCTGAGAATTCCCTGGCCGCCTTGGGAAGGGCTGCACCTGTGTGCATGTTGGTGTGTGTGTCTGTGTGCATGCTTGTGTATGTGTGCACTTGTATGTGCACTCTCATGTATGTATGTGCACAGGTGTGTCCAAGCTTGCGCATGTGTGCGCACAGTTGTGCATATGTGTGAGTGCACTTGTGTGTTTGTGTGCATGTGTGCGCACTCGTATGTGTACCCCTGTGTGCCTGCGCTTGTGCATATGTGTGCGTGTACTTGTGTGTCTGTGTGTAGGGGAAACTGTAGCTCTCGAGAACCAGTCACCTGTTGACACAGCTATTTCCTTGGAGGCCACATAGGATCTCTCTCCTTTTAGATGTCCGACTTCCGCTTATGATCAGGGTGCAGTGATTTCCAAAAGGAAGAGAAGGGATTCTCCACTTGGGTTTTCTCCCATTGTGTCATGAAATGGGTGTGCACGGTCTCGTCTCTAAGCAGCCTCTGTTAGCTCGTGGAATCCCAGCTCTGAGGCCTCCTCCCTCTCTCCCTCCTTGTGAAAACATGGCCTTCGCCCTGTTCCCTACCTGCAGGCAGCTCTCCATCCTGGAGTCAGGAGGCTGGAAGGCTTGACTGCCACTCACACGGCCTGAGTAGTTCAGAGAGTTTTCTAGATGATGCTTGGTCCCCCACCCTGAACTGGAAACTTTGGGGATAACAGACTGGGCAGGGCCAGCTGGAATGGAGGCCAGAGTTCTGGAGAGGCCAGCAACCAGGGGCTTGCCCTGGAGAGCGCAGGCAATCCCAGCCCCATGCCACGTCCCCCATGAGCTGGGGTTCCTCCCCTCACTCACTCGGTCCACCGTTCGTCAGGGACGTAGCAGTACATGAGCCTGCGGATGTGGTACGGCATCCAGCAGACGACATACACGGCCACAATGGCTCCTGCAGGACAGGTGGGGAGAGAGACAGACAGCAAACACGTTAGTGGTTATGCGGCTCTGGGGGGCGGAAGCTGCCCGAGGTGACAACAGCATTTCCCAAGAGCTTGTTCCTGGAGTCTAGGGGTTGGCAGGAGACTCTAAGGTTATCTGGCACACTCGTCTGGAAAGAGTGAAGGTGAAAGTCACTCAGTCATGTCCAACTCTTTGCATTCCCAACGACTATACAGTTCATGGAATTCTCCAGGCCAGGATATGGAGTGGACAACTTTTCTCTTCTCCAGGGGGATCTTCCCAACGCAGGTCTCCCGCATTGCAGGCAGATTCTTTACCAACTGAGATATTAGGAAAGCCCCATTCTTGTCTGGATCTGTCCCCAAACCTGCTGTTACCCTGTCCTCTGAGTGAATGTCCACTTTAATACTAACTGGCCCACTGACATGCTTCTAGAAACTTCTACAACATCTATAACCTCCTGGCCACTAGAATCTACCCCCAACTCAGGGCTGGATATTCCCCCTTGGTCATCTAACTGCATAGATGGGTGTGCACACATGCCTGCTAAGTCGCTTCAGTCATGTCTGACTCTGCAACCCAGTGGATTGTAGCCCGCCAGGCTCCTCTGTCCATGGGATTCTCCAGGCAAGAACACTAGAGTGGGTTGCCCTGCCCTCCTCCAGGGGATCTTCCCCACCCAGGGATTGGACCCATGCCTCTGTGTCTCCTGCATTGACAGGGTTCTTTATCATTAGTGCCACCTGGGAAGCCCAACTGCATAGACAATAGAACTCAAATGACCTGCCTTACAAAGCCTCTCCCCTCCTGTATCCCCCTTTTCTGGTTGATTGATGGCACCACTGTCCGTCTGACACCCAAGTCATAAGCCAGAGACTTCTCTTTCCAGTACCCCCAAGATCCAGTCTATTAAAAAGTTACTCCCTAGCATCTCTCCTCTCTCCCCTTCTCCCTACCTCCTCTGTGCCCACCCGAGGGGACCACATCTCCCCTCCACTGGACTGTGACAGCAGTCTCCTAACTGGCCCTATTGATCTAAACTTCTCCTCCTTCCCTGAGTGGCGAACCCATCCTCTAATCCACAGAGGTCCCTGGACCAGCAACATCCACCTCAACTGGGAGTTTGTTAGAAATGTAGACTGTCAGGTACACTCAGACCAGACGCATCAGAATTTCTGGATGGGGGCCCAGGGGTCCACGTCTGACAACTCTCTCCAAGCGTTCTTATGTGCATGGAAGTTTGAGAAGCACTGAACAACCTGTCCTGCAAAACTGCCAAGCATGTATATCTCAAGAATAAGTCCCCCTGTCATTCCTGGACCCCGGCTCTTTCAATGATGGCCCATTGTCTATGGAAAGAAGTCCAGGCCCTTCACACGCTGCTTCTGCTACCTGGCACATCACATCACACTTAGCTCTTGAATTTCAGTCCTGTGCTCAAGACTGTGACACACACATGGCAGCAGAGACCCTGTCCCTTCCTCCATCCTTCTGGACTTTGTGTGTGCCTGGATCACACAGGTGCGTGGAGAGACCTCTGCTTTCTTGTGCCTTTAAAGTTGCCCTTAAAGAGCCAAGTTTGCCCAGATACTTAAACAAACAAACACATAGATCAATGTCGCATCAGAGAAAGTGGAGAGTTAGTGGGGAACTGGATTTGGAGACCTAGCTGGCCTGCATCCACAATGCATGGTCAGCGAGTCCTTAAATACATCAGTTCCTCGTGTCCATCTCAACAACCAGACTCCCTGAAAAGCAGCCAAACGTCTGCTTGTCTTTGTGTGCCACCCCCTGGAGCCAATGGGGCGGTTAGTGTACACAATTCCCATTCCTTCTTTTAACTGTACTACTGTACCTTACAGAAGTCTGTTGGTGATTGTATAACTCCCCAGGGCACAGAGAAAAATGAGACCTAGACAGAGGCAGGAACTATCTCAAGGCCGTGTGGCCAGGGATTGGTGGAGACCTCCCTGGTCTGGCCTTTCCACACCGGGCGGAGTTACTGGGAACTTAACTGAGAACTTGGATGCTGCGCCGGAGGCCACGGATCCGGCGGGAGTCCTTGTGTCTCACCAGGGCAGCCTGGTCCCCCAAGGCCAGTGTCTTCCTCTCCCCGCTCATTAGCTCCAGGCGGCTGGGGGCAGAACTGCCTGCGGCAGGAGGGGACGGCACCTGAGAGCAGAGGGCTGCCAGGTGGCTCACAGTGACCCCGTTCAGGAAAGCGGTTAATGCCAAAGGGAGCACGAAGGACACCAGCACATTCACCTGGAAAAGGTGATTCCAAGGGTTATGGCGGTAGCTGCAAGGCTCGGTGACCGCTGGTCCTCAGGCGCGCCCAAGGGCCCAGGAATCTGCAGCAACAGGAGCGGGGCTGGGGGTGGGGGTGGGGGTGACAGCAGATTTACAGATGCTGAGAAAATTCTCAGAAAGTAAGGAGAGCAGTGAAAATAGAAAAGCCAAGAAAACAGGGGGCCTCTAGGACGCTATCTAAATAATAGCCATGCTGGAAAGAAAAATAGAGAAAACAGTGGAGGAAATTATAATATAGAAAAAAAAAAAACACATTTAAGAAAGTTTTCCCAGGGCTTCCTTAGTGTCTCATTGGTAAAGAATCCACTTGCCAGATGAATGGATAAGAAAGCTGTGGTACATATGCACAATGGAAAATTACTCAGCTATTGAAAAGAATGCATTTGAATCAGTTCTAATGAGGTAGATGAAACTGGAGCCTATTGNAAAAAAAAAAAACACATTTAAGAAAGTTTTCCCAGGGCTTCCTTAGTGTCTCATTGGTAAAGAATCCACTTGCCAGATGAATGGATAAGAAAGCTGTGGTACATATGCACAATGGAAAATTACTCAGCTATTGAAAAGAATGCATTTGAATCAGTTCTAATGAGGTAGATGAAACTGGAGCCTATTGTACACAGTGAAGTAAGTCAGAAAGAAAAACATCAATACAGTATATTAACGGGTATATATGGAGTTTAGAAAGATGGTAATGATGACCCTATATGTGAGACAGCAAAAGAGACATAGATGTAAAGAACAGACTTTTGGACTCTGTGGGAGAAGGCGAGGGTGGGATGATTTGGGAGAATAGCGTTGAAACATGTATATTATCATGTGTCAAATGGATCGCCAGTCCAGGTTTGATGCATGAGACAGGGTGCTCAGGGCTGGTGCACTGGGATGACCCTGAGGGATGGGATGGGGAGGGAGGTGGAAGGGGAGTTCAGGATGGGGAACACATGTACACTCATGGCTGATTCATGCCAATGTATGGCAAAAGCACTACAATATTATAAAGTAATTAGCTTCCAATTAAAACTAAATAAATTAATTTTTTTAAAAAAGAATCCACCTAGCCAGTGTAGGAGACACAGGTTTGATCTGGTAGGCTCTCACATGCCACAGAGCAACTAAGCCCATGCACCACAACTATTGGGCCTCTGCTCTAAGCCCAGGAGCCGTAACTACAGGGCCCACGTGCAGCAGCTACTGAAGCCACGCTCCCTCAAGCCATCACTCTGCAACAAGAGAAGCCACGACCATGAAAAGCTCACTACAGCTATTAGGGAGTGGCCCCTGCTTGCCACAACCAGAGAATAGCCCATGCATCAGTGAAGATGCAGCCCAGCCATAAATCAATAAAACTATTTTAACAAAGTTTTTCCAAAATTGAGGGATGTGAACTTCTAGACTGAAAGGCGTGTGGGTGCTCAGAACAATGGATGAAAATAAATCCACATCAAGGCACGTTCTTATGACATTTAGCACCTGGAGATAGAGTAGGTCTCCAAAGCTCCCAAAGGGATAAAACAGGGCATGTACAAAGGAGGGGAACCAGAATGGCCTTCAGTTCAGTTCAGTCACTCAGTCGTGTCCGACTCTTTTCGACCCCATGGACTGCAGCACGCCAGGCCTCCCTGTCCATCACCAACTNTCTCCAAAGCTCCCAAAGGGATAAAACAGGGCATGTACAAAGGAGGGGAACCAGAATGGCCTTCAGTTCAGTTCAGTCACTCAGTCGTGTCCGACTCTTTTCGACCCCATGGACTGCAGCACGCCAGGCCTCCCTGTCCATCACCAACTGGCCTTAGACTCACTCAAAGCAATGAGGAAGCTAGAAAATAATAGACTGATGTTTACAATTTGTGAGGAAAGACAGTTTCCGTCTTGTAATGTTCTGCCCAACCATACTGTGAGAAATGAGAGGATAAAATGAAATATTTTCAGACACGTAAATTCTCAAAAAGTGTTTTTACCTTCTATGGACATTTTCTCAAGTCTCAGGAGGTTACAAGAGCATATGTTCCATCAAAATAAGCTTGTGAACCAACATAGAGGGAGACCTGGGATCCCCAAATTGGGTGTCCCCCAGAGGAGCAGAAAGATGGGGTAGCATTGGCAAGGTGCTGGAGCAGAAGAGAGGCCTCCAGGCATGATTGAAGAATACAGGATGAGGTTGGTTGATTACCTGATGGGGCTCAACATATTGACAGGGTATTTATACTTCTGGTGTGTGCATGCTAAGCCGCTCAGTTGTGTTCAACTCTTTGCAATTTTGAAAACAAGTGGAATGCTTTCCTATTGCGTTTTTATTCTTATTTCCACAGTTTTCCATATTCCTGTTAAGACTGCAGTTGATATATGTATTTCTTTTGAAATCCTTCATTAACGTTGAATGCTTAGGTCTCTTTTTCTATATGTACAATGACCCAATAAACTAGTTGTTCTTGTCATGGGGCTAAAGATCACTAGTTTGGGTGATAATAGAAAAGCAGAAGACTGGGTGGATCATGAAATCTACATTTTTTTACCTGCTCTCCAGGTAATTCTTATACCCAATCACGTTTGCTCACCACTCCTGCAAGACTGGGAAGACTTCAGAGTCAATCTTGAATTCAAATCTGGAATTCTCTTTATTTTTTTATTGAGATATAGTTGGTTTACAATACTGTTAGTTCCAGGTATATAGCAAAGTGATTCAGTTATACATACATGCATATATTTTTTCAGATTATTTTCCATATAGGTTATTCCAAGATATTGAATATAATTCCCTGTGCTATACAGCAAAGCTTTGTTGCTTGTCTATTTTATATACAGTACTTTTTATCTGTTAATCCCATAGTCCCAATTTACCCCTGGTCTCTCCCTCCCTTTCCCCTTTGATAACCATGAATTTATTTTCTAGGTCTGAGGGTCTGTTTCTGTTTTGCATTTAGTCATTTATATTATGCTTTAGATTCCACATATAAACGATATCGTGTAATATTTGTCTTTCTCTGGCTTACCTTCACTCAGTATGATAATCTCTAGGTCCATCCGTGTCGCCACAAAATGGCATTATTTCATTCTTGTTTGGATTTCTCTGAGTGCTTCCCTTTGGCCAAGTCTTTCCCCAAATCCTTTGTTAAATCAGGCAGTGAGCCCCAACTTTCTGACTGCTCTCTAGCGTGAGAGATCAAAACACAGGCGTTGGGGTCGCTCCTCCAGCTTACCTGGACGAAGACCTGCAGGGTGGTGCGGCTCACCAGCACGGTGCACACACGCGAGGCGGGCTCCGGCTCCCCGCCCGCCGTCTCCAGCTCGTGCTTCTGCCCCATGATGACGGCCATGGGCAGGGCCAGGACGAGCGAGGCGGCCCAGACGACGGACAGCAGGCGGCGGGTCTTGCGCGGAGTCAGCAGGCTTCGGGCGCGCAGGGGCTGGCACACGGCCAGGCAGCGCTCGGCGCTCAGGCTGGCCACGCTGAGCACCGTGGCGTAGGCGCACAGCTCGCGTACGAAATAGTAGGCGCGGCAGCCCAGGTCTCCGAAGACCCAGGGGTAGTGGAACCACACGAAGTTGTAGAGCTCCATGGGCACGCCGACCAGCAGCAGCAGCAGGGCGGAGAGCGCCAGGCTGAGCACGTGGCAGCGCAGGCGCCCCGGGGGCCCGGCCCGCGCCTTCAGCACCACGTGCACGGACAGCGCATTGCCCGCCGTGCCCAGCGCGAAGATGAGCGAGTAGAGCGCGGTGAACAGCACCTTGGCCCAGAGGCGCGTGTCCACGCCCAGCCGCGCGTCCAGGCTCAGCGCGGACCCGGGGCTGGGGCCCGGGGCCCGCGGGCTGCCAGTCTCCATCGCGTTCCCGAGACTGCGCTCCCTCCCTCTCCCTGCCCGGAGACTGGGCGAGCTGCCCCGTTGGCCAGCGCCTCCCCACCTCCCCTCTGGGAACCTCCTGAACGGGAGGACACGCCCGCCCCGCAAAGGGTTCCCCGGAGCCAGCGCAAAACCGAGAGGGTAAGCCTGTTAGCTGCGCTCACGTTTCTCAGTTCAGTTCCCTGCGGGGTAAACACGTGCTGGATGGAGGGTGGGCTCATTTTGGGGGGACCTGAGAGACAGTGAGTTGGGCCAAATGCCTCCATTTACTAGCTGTGTGACCTTGGGCAAGTTATTTTTTGCCCTCTCTCAACCCATTTCTGCATTTTAAAAATATTATGGACACTGCAGACTTTCTGTGAAGATGGCATGGGTGAATCTGTGTGCAACTCCTTACCTGTGGCATAAGCAGGCACCTCACATGCGCCCTGTGCTCTGCTGCTGCCTGTGTGTGCCGTCGCAGGGCAGCTGATCAAGACTTTGCCCACATGTCAACATATCCCAGGTGGCTCAGTGGTAAAGAATCCACCTGCAATGCAGGAGACTCAGGTTTGATCCCTGGGTTGGGAAGATCCCCTGGAGGAGGAAATGGCAACCCACTCCAGGATTCTTGCCTGGAAAATGCCATGGGTAGAGGAGCCTGGTGGGCTATAGTCCATGGGGTCATAAAGAGTCAGACACGAATGAGCATGCATGCAACATTTCGCAGCTGTTATTCTTAGAAAAGGTCTCTTTCATCTTCTTGCTAAAGGCTGTTTCAGTGCCACAGTAATGTCCTCAAGGAAGTCCTCTGTCAGCTGCCCCCACGTGATATCTGCTTTCCCCATCCTTTGAGGACGTCATGCTCATGGAGCAGTATGAAAGTGGAAAGAAGTATTGAGCATGTTTGAAAGCCTTCCATAGGTCTCTTTCCTAAACCCACTTAGAACACCAGAACTTAATTCACTCACTTAAGTTTTTTTGGCTGCACTGGGTCTTCCTTTGTTGAACCCGGGCATTCTCTGCTTGTGGCGAGTGGGGGCTACTCTCTAGTTGCAATGTGCAGCAAGGTGAGATGCAGTTAATAAGGGAGTGAGGAAGACTCAGCACTAATTTCACATCCAGTGGGCCCTCCCTACAGATGTGTGCAGAGGGCTCAGGATTTCTATCTTCATCCAGGGGACTAGAGGAGAATGACTGATATGCCCTCTGGTTGCAAATCCCATGCCTGGTCCCTCTAAGCTGAAACTCTGAGAACATATCCGTGTGTGGATGCTCTGGGCCTAGCACTTGCTTCTTCAGTACCCACAATAACTTAATTTTACCCCTGAATAAAACCATCACTTGTGTTAAGATTGCTTTTAGCCTGTATTGGAAGACTCTGATCTTTGATATCCTCCACTGTCTATGTTAGAATCAAAATCTGGGCTTCCCTGTTGAATCACAAAGTGAAAGTCGCTCAGTCTAGTCAGACTGTTTGCAACCCCATGGACTATACTGTTCATGAAATTCTCCAGGCCAGAATACTGGAGTGGGTAGCCGTTCCCTTCTCCAAGGAATCTTCCCAACTCAGGGATTTGAACCCAGGTGTCCCGCATTGCAGGCAGATTCTTAACCAGCTGAGCCACCAGGAAAGCCCAAGAATACTGGAGTGGGTAGCCTGTCCCTTCCCCAGTGGATCTTCCCGACCCAGGAATCAAACTGAGGTCTCATGCATTGTGGAAGGATTCTTTACCAGTTGAGCTACCAGGGAAGCCCATTGAGTCACAGGCCAAGCTAAATTTCTCAATCTCTAATTGTGCAGCAAATAATTCAGAACTACACAGTACTAGAGGGTGCTGCTAGGGGTGGCAGTTATGGAAGGGAAGGATTACATGTCCAGAGATGCCAGAGGCAGGATGCTACACTGTTCGGGGCAGTGATGTGAAGTACTGACAAGGCTTCCTGGCCAGGCAAGGTGTCTCTGGATCTAAGAATCTGGGTGTTCTGTTTGCTTTGTGTACCTAGATTCCTAACTTTCTTGCCTGTTGCATGTAGGGTCCCATCAAAAGGGCTTCTGCCATGGACTGAACTGTGTTCCCCTCCCCATTGGTTGAAGACTTAACCCCTAGTGTGATTGCATCTGGAGTAAGGAGATAATTAGAGATAAAGGAGATCGTAGGGGATAAGTATCCATATAAGGGCTTTCCTGGTGGCTCAGATGAGAAAGCAGGAGACCTGGGTTCCACCCCTGGGTCAGGAAGATCCCCTGGAGAAAGAAATGGCAACCCATTCCAGTGTTCTTGCCTGGAGAATCTCACGGACAGAGGAGCCTGGCGGGCTGCAGTCCATGGGGTCGCAAAGAGTTGGACACGACTGAGTGATTAACACACACATAAGAAGAGATATCAGAGAGCCCCCTACCTCTCTGTCTCTTTCTTTCTGCCACACGAGAATGCAGTGAGGAGGAGATGGTCAGTCTGCAAGCCAGGAAGAGAGCTCGCACCAGGAACCAAACCTGTTGGCACCTTAATCTTGGACTTCCAGCCTCCCGGACTGTGAGAACATAAACTTCTGCTGTTTAAGCCCCACAGTCCCCAGTGTGCTGTTTTGGCAGCTTGAGCAGACTCAGACAGCTTCCTTCCCCAAGCAGCCTTTGGTCCTGATTGCCAGCACATGACCCAGAGAATTTATTTGATACTTGAACCTTGAAAAAGGACAGTTAATTCCCCATTTCCATCACTCAAGAATTGAGTCATAGTAGGGTTTTCTGACTCAGAGAAAGAGGGGACAACAGAGAGTTGCTGTGTGTGCATGTGTTATGAGAGAGAGAGAGGGAGGCAGAGATGTAACATATTTGCAGGTTCTGGGATTAGAACATTGACCCATTTGGGGTTGATATCCTGCACTTCACACCTCAGGTCCAACCTCTCATTCTTTTTCTCAAAGACCTAAGAATGGAAGCCTCTTCATGGAGTGGAGAAATCAGGGAAGGCTCCGTGGAGGAAGGAGGTGTGGCCTGGCCCCAAACAGTGGGCACGTTTGGAAAGACCTTCCAGGAAGTGGGTCACAGCATGAGCTAAGATTTAGAAATGGGACCAGACAAGGTGTTCTGAGAGGGGAGGGGTATTCACAGGAGACTTCCAAACCAGGGCCTGGCAGCCTGGGGAAAAGGGGTGCCCTGTGGATTCTTATGGCCGGGGCATGTAGCGGGCAGTGATTCAGGGCAGACTTCAACGTGGTCCTGCCCAGGGTCCGGTGGGGCAGCACAGGAGTTCTCAGAAGCTCCAGTGGAGGACAAGTTGGAGAGTTTGGCCAACAGAAGTCCAAAGAGCCTCCGTCTCTTTGTCTGTAAAATGGAGCTATTCTTGCCTACCTCAGAGTGACTGTAAGGATTAGTAGCTGTGACTNAAAAAAAAAAAAGCTTATTACAAGTTGGGTTGTAAATAGCAGTGAAGAGAAAATCATTTGCATTTGGACTGCTGATCTCAGCATGGTAAAGAGATAATGTACAAAATCAGAGCCCCATATCCCCTAATATGGAGAGTTCAGAGTGAGCCTTTGTTCAGACCTTTTGGCTCAGCATTCAAGGCCTCTCAAGAGCTTCCTGCTCTTGGCTCTGTCCTCACCTACTGCGACCATGTGTTGCCCAGCAAGTGCCTCTCCTCGGAGGCACTGAGCCCGTTATGTTAGGTGGGTCTCCAGGGAATGAACATCAGGACCTCAGACCCATCCTGCTGTCTCCAGCCCCTGAGACTTGGCAAGGGGCTGGATTTGGGGCCCCAGCTTCCCAGAGCACATGTTTGCCACTAAACTCTGTTGGCAAAGCCGACCAGAAGCCTGGGCAGAAGCCAGGTCTTGGCCTCCGGGACCTCTTTCCTCAGGGACCCCTAGGGCCAGCACTTCTGACAGTGCCGGGGGCATGGAAAGACAGACTCAGGGACAGGGTCCACCTCTCCCCAAAGGCCCAGCTGACCTGAGACACCTGTTTGCCCACCTGATCCAGGCAGGATCCCAAAAGGCTACTGCCTGGGATCAGCCTGAAACTATAGGCTCTCTGGTTGAGTGATGGGGAGATGGGCAAAGAGAGAAACCAGGAAGCAGTCCCCGCCATGGAAAGCAGAGCTTTTGGCCTGCTTGCTCCCTCTCTCCGGTGACCTGAGCCCACCCACCAGACTCCTGCTTCCTGTGAAGTCGAAGGGGAGGTCTGGAGCGCCCCCTGGAGCTGGTACTCTGCCACTACAAAGTGCTTCAGTTCAGTTCATTTCAGTTCAGTCGCTCAGTCGTGTCCGACTCTGTGAGTGCTTACAAACAGGAAAACAGAAAAGCTACAGGAAAACCACCACCCTGTCATATCACAGCCAAGCGGCCGATAGGACTTTTACTAAGGACAGAAACAGGATGAACACAGAAGCTCAATGGTGCAAAGTCAGTGGTTACTGGATCAAATCTGAATTCTTCATTAAGCTTGTTTGTGATTAAACTTCTTGCAGGAAACTATTTCTGCACTGTGCTTTTAAACTCTGACTCTTGCTGCCACCTTCCCTTTCTGTCTGTTCTGTTCTCCTTATTTATAACCTCTTCTCTCCTGTTGGGCTGTGAGCCCCGAGGGCAGCCAGAATGTCTCCATCTTGGTGTTGCCCAGAGCTCCTAACACAGTTGTGTTATATGTCTGGGTCAGCTGGATTTATACCTTTTGCCTTGATGTAATATTGCAGCGCCCCCTTTTGCTCTGATGTGGGGTGATCACCCTAACTTGTACATATCTGTAAGGTCATACCTGTATTTGGCTTTGGGGCCATCCCCTCACCCACAACTTGTACCCAAAGGTCTTTTCCCACTGCCACTTAGGGGTCCTAGTCATCTCCTCCTGTCAGGGCTAGAGAGGGTTGGAGGGCTTTGTACGGCCGTGCTGTGTTTCACACAAAGATTAGGGTCTAACGTTAGTGCAGGAGGCAGAAACTGTGTGGTCCGGTTCCCTGAGGATGTTCTTCCCTGCAGACACCATGCCTTGATGTGTTAGCAAAAAAGCTAATGGAATAGATTAAATATTAAATAGATTAAACTGAGTTTGTTGCTCAGTCCTTCAGCCTTGTCTGACTCTATGGACATCATGGACTGCAGCATGCTAGGGTTCCCGATCCTTCATCATCTTCTGGAGTTTGCTCAAACTGATGTCCATTGAGTCAGTGATGCCATCCAACCATCTCATCCTCTGGCGTCCCCTTCTCCTCCTGCCTTCAGTCTTTCCCAGCATCAGGGTCTTTTCTAATGAGTCAGTTCTTCACATCAGGTGGCCAATGTATTGGAGTTTCAGCATCAGTCCTTCCAATGAATATTCAGGACTGACCTCCTTTAGGATGGACTGGTTGGATCTCCTTGCAGTCCAAGGGACTCTCAAGAGTCTTCTCCAACACCACAGTTGAAAAGCATCAATTCTTCAGCATTCAGCCTACATTATGGTCCAACTCTCACATCCATATATGACTACTGGAAAAACCATAGCTTTGACTAGACCTTTGTTGGCAAAATAATGTCTCTGCTTTTTAGTATGCTATCTAGCTTTGTCAAAGCTTTTCTTTCAAGGAGCAAGCGTCTTTTAATTTCATGGCTGCAGTCTCCATCTGCAGTGATTTTGAAGCCTAAGAAAATAAAGTCTCTCACCGTTTCCATTGTTTCCCCATCTATTTGCCATGAAGTGATGGGACTGGATGCTGTGATCTTCATTTTTTGAACGTTGAGTTTTAAGCCAGCTGTTTCACTCTTTTCTTTCACCTTCATCAGGAGGCTCTTTAGTTCCTCTTCACTTTCTGCCATTAGGGTGTTGTCCTCTGCATATTTGAAGTTATTTATATTTCTCCCAACAGTCTTGACTCCAGCTTGTGCTTCATTCAGCCCGCCATTTTGCATGATGTACTTGCATATCAGTTAAAAAAGTAGGGTGACAATATACANCAGGAGGCTCTTTAGTTCCTCTTCACTTTCTGCCATTAGGGTGTTGTCCTCTGCATATTTGAAGTTATTTATATTTCTCCCAACAGTCTTGACTCCAGCTTGTGCTTCATTCAGCCCGCCATTTTGCATGATGTACTTGCATATCAGTTAAAAAAGTAGGGTGACAATATACAGCCTTGACGTGCTCCTTTCCCAAATTGGAACCAGTCTGTTGTTCCATGTCCAGTTCTAACTGTTGCTTCTTGATCTGCATACAAGTTTCTCAGGAGGGAGGTAAGGTGATCTGATATTCCTATCTCTTTAAGAATTTTCCATAATTTGTTGTAATCCACACAGTCAAAGGCTTTCGCGTAGTCAATGAAGCAGAAGTAGATGTTTTTCTGGAATTCTCTTGTTTTTTCTATGATTCAACAGACGTTGGCAATTTAATCTCTGGTTCCTCTACTTTTTCTAAATGTAGCTTGAGCATCTGGAAGTTTTCAGTTCACGTACTGTTGAAGCCTAGCTTGGAGAATTTTGAGCATTAGTTTGCTAGTGTGTGAAATGAGTGCAATTGTAAAGAAGTTAGAACATTCTTTGGCACTGCCTTTCTTTGGGATTGGAATGAAAACTGACTTTTTCCAGTTCTGTGGCCACTGCTGAGTTTTCCAAATTTGCTGACGTGTTGAGTGCAGCACTTTCACAGCATCATTTTTTAGGATTTGAAATAGCTCAGCTGGAATTCCATTACCTTCCCTAGCTTTGTTTGAAGTGATGCTTCCTAAGGCCTACTTTGGATTCCAGGATGTCTGGCTCTAGGTGAGTGATCACACCATTGAGGTTATCTGGGTCATGAAGATCTTTTTTGTATAGTTCTTCTGTGTATTCTTGCCACCTCTTCTTAATATTTTCTGCTTTGGTTAGGTCCACACCATTTCTGTATTTTATTGTGCCCATCTTTGCATGAAATCTTCCCTTGGTATCTCTAATTTTCTAAAAAAAGATCTCTAATCTTTCCCATCCTATTGTTTTCCTCAATTTCTTTGCTGTAATCACTTCAGTTCAGTTCAGTTCAGTTGCTCAGTCTTGTCTGACTCTTTGTGACCCCATGAATTGCAGCATGCCAGGCCTCCCTGTCCATCACCAACTCCCAGAGTTCACTCAAACTCAGGTCCATCGAGTCGGTGATGCCATCCAGCCATCTCATCTTCTGCTGTCCCCTTCTCCTCCTGCCCCTAATCCCTCCCAGCATCAGAGTCTTTTCCAATGAGTCAACTCTTCGCATGAGGTGGCCAAAGTACTGGAGTTTCAGCTTTAGCATCATTCCTTCCAAAGAACACCCAGGACTGATCTCCTTTAGAATGGACTGGTTGGATCTCCTTGCAGTCTATGGGACTCTCAAGAGTCTTCTCCAGCACCACAGTTCAAAAACATCAATTCTTCAGCACTCAGCTTTCTTCACAGTCCAACTCTCACATCCATATACGACTACTAGAAAAACCATAGCCTTGACTAGACAGACCTTTGTTGGCAAAGTAATGTCTCTGCTTTTCAATATGCTGTTTAGGTTGGTCATAACTTTCCTTCCAAGGAGTAAGTGTCTTTTAATTTCATGGCTGCAATCACCATCTACAGTGATTTTGGAGCCCCCCAAAATAAAGCCTGACACTGTTTCCACTGTTTCCCCATCTATTTCCCATGAAGTGATGGGACCAGATGCCATGATCTTAGTTTTCTGAATGTTGAACTTTAAGGCAACTTTT